>JAZKJV010001263.1:1197500-1623948 GCA_037367405.1 Ottelia alismoides
AAAGTATAAATTATAAAATTTTAAAAGATATTAACAAAGGTAGAAGTAGGGCAAATAAATGAAATGACGTTTATTTTATAAATTCAAAATGTGTAATAGTATTTTCTAATATTTGAAGATATTGTAAAAAATACAACTCATTCTTTTAAATAAATTGGTCTATAAATTTCTCAATCATAAAATATATGAGTATTGACTTACCTCCAAGAAAATATGCTGATCTATACCACATTATAATGTGTGTCTTGCATGGAAAAAGAACTGTGATCTAGACAACTCGATTCATGAAGCATGTTGATGGGGATCTCATGCCGGCGAAAGGAGTTAACTAATAAGGAGATTTTGAGGTCATTGAGGAATCACCATCTTGTTGGACCAGAATTTATCATTGTTGTAAATAATAATAATCATTAATGATTCTGTGTCCATTTTTGTTGTAATCCATAACAGTGGAATTTCTAGGAACTTGAAGCTACATCCTCATGGATACATGAATGCAGTTGATAAAAATAGATAGTATAAAGGGGGTGGAGGAGACCTTTACTACCGATAATATCGAATATAAAAACTGGAACATTTTGGCAATTGGATTTGAGGGACTATAACTGCTGATAACATGGGAATCCAAAGTTCAAATATGTGATTGGGGGAGGATGCACGCTTGTGATATTTTCTAATTCTGGGAGGGTAGGCCATGGCCCCTACTCGCCCTCATTTCCCTCCGCCCATGGGCATAAGGGAAATTACAAAAGGATAAAAATCGATTTTTGTAAGAATATAGAAGCACAACTGATATTGCAAATGGAAGAGGTAGAAATGAAACATAGATAATTTGTTCAAGCCCCTGTAAATCTTGTATTTGCACCTATGTCCCTGGATGTTATAAGCTGCTAATATTGTACCATGTATGTCGACAAATATGGATATATACACATCCTGGATCAGCTATTGTACCTGATTCATTCAAATATATGGTGTATGAATAAGATTGTAAGTTCATTTATAATTAAATTTTACGCATCAGGTCTATCCTTGCAATTATTTTGGTTTCTTTTTTGAAAGGAAAAAAGCTTCTATCGTATAGGTGTGTGCTCAAAATCTTCACCATTAATCACAAGTTAGAGTATAAGGCTAGAAGTATCCTGATATAATTACATGTACCAATTACCAGCAAAACGCTCCCTACGAAATATCTCCGCATTCCTAGCTAAACATAGTGTCTAGATAAAATCGATTAAACCCGATCTCTCATTTTCTAAACCCATCTAGTTAGCACAAATGATGTCTCATAAGCTTGCATTGCAGTTCATTGTTGCCTGTGTGAGTCCAGATCTCGTCCACACCTTCCTGGATCCATCATATGTAAAAAGAAGGTGGTCAGCATAATCACTTGAGCACCTAGGTACAAGTAGCATAAATGTTTGGGAATAACAAAGCTCCCGTCATGACGCACGCATGTCTCAAAATCTAGAGGAAGATCTTAACATGTAAGGGAGTCCTCAACCTTCAAATCCTTTTTCTATTAGAATATGAAAGAAAAGATGGTAAATAAATGGTACACAGTTTTTTGAGTTTTTATCATTTGCGCTCCTTTGGGATATTGCAATATCAGTTATGCATCTCCTTTTTTCTGGAATATTAGTTGTGCCCTCAACTTCTTGCCATTCTATCACTTTTGTCCTTATGTTACCTTAGCCGTAAATGAATTGATCTTAGTTATAATTTTTCAAATCATGATGTAGTTAAGAAGAACATAACTATCTGAACACTTCCCCCACTTCTCTCCATCCTTTCTTACATCCATCCCCAAATAAGAACTATGGAAGAACCTGACCCTAAATGCTTCCCATAGAGATCCTAAGCTCTATCCATCGTACACAAAATCATGTCAGGACATGAAGTATGAATGGTGTTGCTGCAACTTATTGAAAATCTTAATCTTCATCTATGTAATTACTAGATGCTGGTTGCAGAAATAGCTAACAATATCTCAAATTACATAGAGAATTAAAATGATATCATCTTTCCCAATCCCAATCACCCCTGGAATCAAAAAAATGCAGATGGATTTTTGTGTTGGCAATCAACTTAAGGGGTATAAGTGATTGATCTACAAAAGGTTGAGAGCACAATTGATATTTCAAAAAAAAAGGAGCACAATTGATATTTCAAAAAAGAGAGGAGCACAACTTATATTGCAATATTTCAAAAGGGTATAACTGATAAAAAAAACCTAATTTTTTTTTAAAACTGTTACCACCTTTGTCTGATTGACGAATCTTCCGAAGGGGTATCATTTAAAACTTCCATTTGTGTATAGTCTATGCAAGAGGATGTTGGAGGGAGTGAGCTGTTAGACGATGGGGTGGCAATTGGGGTGGGATTTACTAACAATCATTACAATATATTAAGCCCCGTCGACTAAGCACTGTTTATCAATTTAATTTTTGATTTTGTACATTTAATTAACATTGACCAATATCGGTGAGTGGCCGCATGTCCAGTGCTTACTCTAATAACGTGTGTTGTCCTGCCTTTCCCTGCAACAACACGTCAAAGCGGTGAACGGGGGCTTTATCTCTTCGATCTCTTCGCCCCTTTTTTTGTTGTAACCTGAAACCCTTACCTTCGTCTTCCTTGTCGGCTGGACCTGCGCTCCTCTTCTCTTTGCCTCCTCTCACGACGGGATCACCACAAGCGGACTGTAGAATCGTAGGATTGCTACCCACATGAAAGATCAGGTTGACGAGTCTCCTTAGGTTTGCTACAGCCAATCAACTGTTGTGTTTGATTTATTTGCTCCCGAGTTTTATTCTATTTGTTCATGGGTTTTCTTTTCTGCCAAACATGTAAATTGTAAACTTCCTTCCTCCTGTACTCCGTCGATATGGATGGGTTTACTCAGTTTCGATTGCGAGCTTTACTGTCGACAGAGGATGACGGGGTGATAATTCCTCCAAGCTTTGGTGCAGCCCATTGCTATTTTGTTTGTTTAATCCATGGATTTTAAAACCTACATTAGATTATATAAAATATACTCAATACTATATTTAAAAATACATGATTAGGCATAGTCACATGAGAATTTACTAATTCCACGAACCATGTTACTCATTGAGTGAAGGAACATTTATAACATAGTCATTTCTGGATTTTTTTCGCATTCTCACATTTACGACTTCTGCAATACATTAAGCCCACGAGTTAATCCATGTGATATTAACATTTATTTAATCGGGAGGATAATCATGATTAGGTGTACCTAGATCATCGGTTAACAAACTAAAGCAAATCTATCAAAATTCGTATGTGAAGTTGTTTGCTCTGTTCAGTCAGAGCAGCCAGGTGGTGTCTCATAGGGTCTACAAGGACATCAACGACAACTGCTTGCAGCCCGTATGCCCAACCTTAGAATATCGAGGGAAATTGAGAGTTTCTGTTTTTTCCTCTTCTCTGAGATCATTCGGTTTGTTTTTTTTGGATTGTATATTGGATCCATGATGGCATTGTTGCTTACCGTTCAATGATATTTTTTATTCTGTTTGGGATTGATAGTTGATAGCTGGGATTATTCCCAGGAAAATATGATGTTATTGACTATTTGTGTTAGTTGTTGTGTGCAATTTATATAACATATAAATTGTAATCTTCGCAGGTTAAATACATGGATTCTGTAACAAAGGCCAATCCTCTAGGTCGACATGAGGATGAAGATAAGGATGTACCGAGTGAGTTCTATACTACTTCTAATAGGCAAAATATAGTTTGCATGCAGTTATATACCTTTTTTACGATATACATGATTTCAAATTTTACTCGTATATGTATGGAATAAATTTAATACCAATAAGTTATCATCCATTGCTCAAAATATCTTCTTTAAAACCTAGGCTCGTCATCTTACCCGCGAAAAAGAATGAAAAGTTGTGCCCGATCAGGTTTTTGTTCAATGTATTCGTGCATTTCCTTGTATGTTAAACTGCATACAAGAAAATATGTATAAATTTATGTCTTTTTTTGCTTTAGGGAGTTATGGATTGCGTGCTGAAGGGCAACCATTGGGTTTTAGAAATATCTGTACTCGAGGTAATGCTTAAGAAAGTTCAATATATCTTATGTGAAATAAATTGCAGCAAATACAAGTATTGGTTGTTGATAACATGGTTGTCACATTGGTCAACTTACCAAGCGTTTCAAGAGAGATAAAATGAGGACAAGTGTGGATGTAGAGAAAGAAGATAATGCATTTGTTACAATACATCCATTATTTTCCTTCTACCCTTATTTCAATAAAGCTGTCATATATATTGTATTAACTTAGAATGTCTGCTACCTTTTTCCCATTGATTCCAATTGCATATTAACCAAACAATGTCAATATATAATAAAAAATAACATGCATGATCCATTTAAGTACATGTACTAAGTATTCTCTACTATAAACTTAACCTAACTTTATGACTTCCTTTTTGTAGGAAAACACATATCATGTAGAAGCAATTGTATCTGGTATATTTATAGATGCACAAATGTGGTACGAGTGTTGTCAAACATGTTTTGCAACGTATAAACTGTCTTCTGACAATACCTGTTGCTTAAATTGTTCTGCGAAAAATCCTCCGTGCATATCAAGGTACTCAATATACAAGTTTTTCGTACACTTATCCTCTTTACATGTCATACAAACTTCCCAGGATCTTTCTACATGCATATTTAAACCTTTTTTTAAAATCTTTCTACATCTCAAGAATGAAGCTAAGGCTTGGAGCATCAGACAAAACATGAGAGATTTACATTACTGCTTTCGGAAACGCAGAAGAGAAAATTATTGGATTAACAATTGATCAACTACAAGACCTACTTACTCAGGTAAACATTTCATTCTCTATTTGTTGTATGATGAATTGTTTGGATTTTCATATAATTAAATATTGTGAAATTCTGCAAAATCATTCATAGATAACAAATTATGTTTTTATGTAGGATGACGCACTAGATCTCCTTGGACATTTTATTAACACACGTCTATGGAAAAAATACATCTTCAGTATAAGAGTGACAAAAAGAAATCATAGATTTGTGCGTGCAAAAGACTTTACAACAACCTCTATACAGGAAATCGATACTCCAACCGTTCCAACTCAACTATACTAAGACAATGGTATGCCATCTAAACTCGTCATTCTATACATTCATAAAATGCATATAAACTTTATATCTCCAACCTTTTCAATTCCATCTCATCCTTATCTAATTTTAGATGTTACATTTTCATGTCCATGATATTCTCCACTTCTTGGCGCACCTGCTTCAACCGACAAAACGATATTAGATATGTCATCTCTACCCCATATGTACAAATAATAATTGCATGTATATATTTTTTGTAAAACTTATTTTGCTAACATATATGTCATCCCTATGCCATACGTACAAATAATAACTGCCATACATATTTTTGTAAAACTTATTTATCTAGCATGTTGAAGAACACATATCCTCTTACTTGAAAGTAAGCATTTTGCGAACCATATCATCTGTGTCACTGCAGGTACCCGAAATTCTGCTCAACTTATCTATTAAGGAGGTGTATGCTTTATATCGGTTTGAAATTGTTGTCCTCCATATTGTAGTAATATATATGTTTCTCGCAACGAACTTCACATCTTATTACTCTTGCAGGCATTGATAGACATAATTCCGTCAAATGTTTCTTTTTATATTTAATGCAATTACCACATTCCAACTGTTGTTATATGTCATCGTTTCATATTCTTTACAGTTTCAATCCTATTAAATAGTAATATATATGTTTCTCGCAATAAACTTCCCATCTTATTACTCTTGCAGGAGTTGTTAGACATAATTATGTCAAATATTTCTTTTTAGGTTTAGTACAATTGCTACATTCCAACTGTTGTTATATGTCATTGTTTCATATTCTTTACCATTTCAATCATATTAAACACCTTACTATATCGCTATATACAATAGCATCTGGACTACAATATATTTTATTTATTACAATAAGCACCTTCCAATATCACTGAAACATGTCAATTAGTGTGTATAGTTGAGATCAATGGATTGCACATTTTCCTCCCATGCTCTATAATCTTACAATATTGCTTAAATATCTTCCATAAATTTGTTGTTTTTAAATGAAAATTTTGCTGCATCGATTTATGGTTCAATGGTTTTTATTATTAGGAACGAGCAAATTAAAACCATCTTCATGTTCTTCACTGTCATTATCAAACATCAACCTGTCGAGCTAACGTTAAAACATGATAGAGCAAAACCATTTACGATTCAATGGTTTTTATTTGTAAACGTGTATTTTTAACGTCATTATAAAACGTCAACCTGGCTCAAGCTAACGTTTAAAACATCAAGCAAACCTATATTGCATACTCAAATATTGGCACTATTGAAGTCCACTTAACCATGGAAAGCACGGGCTTTACTCTAGTTTATATAATTTGACTCCATCTTGCATGCCGTGATATTAAACATATTAAATGGGCTCAAAATTTCGGGCTTTAATATTTGGTTGATTTTTTTTTGATAAGTAAGTATAATTGTATTCCCCAAGAAGTGAAAGTTACATGAGGGGTATCATTGATAGACCAATAGCATACCCAAAATAGAGGTTTAGGCCCAAGATAGAACAGAAGGTTTAGGCACAGGAGTGCAACAATCTAACCGTATAAAATCTGTATCTGATTAGAGATATGTTCGGTAAGGGTGCGCGCAGTCTCATGCGCGAGAGGCATAATCGTAGGAGAGGTCCAACGGCGATTCCTCTCGGTCCAGATCGTCCAAACCGTAGCAGCAAGTGCAGTATTAACTTTGTCGCGGATTGACTATTTGGTTGATTTTTGGCGATGGAAATTTAATTCCGTGAGGGCCAGCTCGATTGCAGGGATTATCTGCTGGCAAATTAATCAGGTTTTGGCATTCTCAAAAACTTGTGGACCCCACACACAATTAACTAGACATTTCAATCATGGAAATGCCTTGTCAGGGCATCTAACCTCAAGAATTTCCGGTCAAGGCATCGATCGACGAACAGTTCGTTGATTGGTAAATCGTTTATCGATTAATGATATTCCGGAAAAGTTTTCAATTTTATATAATAAAAAATAATATATAATAATATTTGGAATTGAGGATCGCCAAACCCGTCTGCCGATCAATACATAAAAATAATATATAATATTATTTCAGAAAACTTTTCAAATTTATTTTATAAAAAATAATGTATAATAATATTTGGAATTGAGAACTCCTGACTGGGAATTCTTGAGATGAAATGCTAATCAGAGAAAAAACTCCATCTTCTCTCTCTTTCTCTCTCATCCAAAATAATTTACAATCACATATTATAAATCAAAAAAAGTTATTAAAATCTAATCATTTTTTCCCAAATTCCAATAACATCACATCAGAACAAAGTCTACAAAAAAAGACAAACCTACCATCCAAAAATCAAAGCATAGGGAAGGGGGTGTGAATGAAAGACTTCCGAGAAGAGGAAGTGAAGGCTACGTGTGGACTCTCCGCTCCGTTGACCGATATAGACATAAATACGAGTTGTCGCCTTCTAGATTATAATACCAAAATAATATACGATTATGTGAAGCAGAGTTGTGACGTGTGTAATATTATTTCAAACGATGACGTGTCTTTTATCCGACCACATTTCTTCCGCTCCTTTCTATGACGAGCCTTCCTTAATTAAATTTTGGTTTTTTATGGTTTGATTTATGTAATATGCCTTCGCTTAATGGAAACAGTGCAGAAAATTAGCGGCGCAAGTGTTCCCGTAAAAAGGACAGTGGCATGAATGCAATTGCAAAAACTCAAAATGACACATGAGTAGGGATGGATATGGCCGGGTTGGACCGGACACTGAAGGGTTCAAGTCCACTTAAAAATTTCGGGTTTTAGGTCGGGTCTAGGCCCGTAAAATTTTTTTGGCTCGGTCCACGTCCGGGCCCGGCCCGACCCATCTATTGGTACTAGGTCGGGACGGTACACAGTGTTCATATTTGACCACAAACGATCGGATACGGATACGAATATAGGTATAATCATATCCTCATCCATTTTAAAATACGAATGCGAATACGAATATTGACGGGTGTAAAAAATATGTTAACATATCCTTAAAAACGAATACAAATGTAAAACGAATACGAATCGTATACGAATATTAACAGAAATTTTTAATAAATTAAATAAATTATAATACAATAATTTTCACAATAATTATATCAACAATGGTGAATGCAATCATAAAATATTGTTATGCATAGTTATAAATAAATATATTGCTATACTTATTTACGAAAATGAATATACGAATACGAATGCGAATATTAGCGAATGTCAAAGTGATAATCATATCCGCATCCCTTTTAAAACGAATGCGAATATGAATGTCAAAATATGTATAAAACGAATACGATAGCAAATCGGATACGAATATATTCACATTCATTTTCATCCCTACTTACGAGAGATGAAATTTCAATATTTCTACGCTCTTACATCCGATTCTCTTACAACTAAGTTCTCTAAAAAGGGGGAAAAACTCTCTTCTTCATCGAAAACCTCACATTTTCTGCTTACTTAGACACCAAATGCTTGTTCATTAGCAAATATAACTTTCTATAGAAAACATCGATGCATCCACCTCTCCCATCTTTGAGTTAGATGACAACTTGAACCCTCGGTAGACTCATTGGTGGAGTTTAGCAATTTATGTAATCCTTTATTAGCAATTGTTATATAACACAATTCATGTTTTCCTTTTCATTTTTCCCTATTTATACAAATTTTACATTTCTTAATCCCGAGGGTTGCAATAGCAGAAGCTTTCTTATGAAAAAATCACATACTAAAATGCGAACATCACTTTACCCAACTAAAAAATCCATCTTATTGATATGAAGCAGTCGTGGTTGTGATCACGTTATGCAAATAGCACTAAATACCACCATTATGTAGGAATGCCCGCCAACAATAACCTTTTCGTCAAATCAGAAGGAACTTAGGTGCAGGGCATGGGGATTGATTTGGGCTAGAAAGGGGCTAATATCGGGTCGGGCCCTCGGGCCGGATCGAGTTGAGCCGTGCCAAGCCCGAGCTTGGTCTAGAAAAAATCCGGGCCTAATACTTTGGTCCAGGCCCGACCCATTATCCATTTGGGCTTGGATCGGACCGGCCCAGCCCAATGCCATCCCTACACATGAGGAAGATGTCTGATACTAAAATCCGATGATATTTTGACATTATGAATTCCGAAATCTTATCTATTGCAATTATACCACATACTTTGACTTAGATTAAATTATCCTATAATAATAATAATGAATAATTTGAATATTTCTTACCGTATTTTCTAATGTTAACTATATAACAAATTGTGTTATTAGTTGCAAAATTATCTTTTATTCTTGTAGCTCGCAATGAATTTTATATTCCTGGTTAGTTTTTTTATAACAACGGTAATCCGTTGATTTTTTGGGTTTGCACTAATGGTGGCTAATTTTACAATGATAAGAAGGGGAAAAAATCAATGAATAGCTTTTGTTACATGATGTGTTGCTAGCAACATGGCGATGCGTATGGTATTTATTGCGAATTCACGGACTCAACAACCGAACAATACGCGTTCTTACATATTTTAGTATGGAAGAAAGAGACATATTTAAGTATGGAAGAAAGATACACAAATGAATACTGAATCATTCATGGTGCAATTACTAGAATTGTTAGGGTCAAAATGTGGAAATCCCCCAAAGATGTGTTTAATACAAACCAAAGCTAATGCGTATATTATTTTACTGATGACGCGTACATTATCTAAAATTAATACTTCTTCCTATCTATCTATCTATCTATGATTGAACGAAAACTTTAGGGATTTTGACCTATTGATCACAGTTGTTCATAATTTAATGTCATGGGAAAATTTAATGTGGTCATCGCCACATGAAAGGGACGGGGAGACCTTTAGGCTGCGTTTCACATTGTCATCCATTAAGAGACTTGCTTTTCAAAAACTCTAAGACAGATTTTTTTAAATTTAACATGATTTAAACTAATATTTGTTTGGGAAGCAACGAAATGACTATATAAACAAATATTTTTAACTTGAAGGAGTAGCGCATTGAAGTTGTGATTGGCTGACGGGAGAGCTGACTTTTCATCTTGGTAGTGCTAGTTTCCCTTTTGCTGTCTCATTGTTAGATGTACCCAAGAAACATTATGAGTTGTTCTTTTGGTTATTTCCTTTTGTTATTGAGGACTTTTAAGAAATGTGACTTTGATTCTTGATTATGTCAAGCTGCTAAGTAATGATATCCATTTATTTGATGTATCTCAAGTGATTCATTTTTTTAATCTTTTCAACCGTTTTCTTATAGGTGGATTTGATATGCATGAGTAACCCTCGGATCCGACGTGTGTGTATTTTATCATGCTTCCGCTGGTCACATGGATCCGGATCTTTACAAAAAAAACCCTTTATTACATATTAAAATAGTTAAGTATGTCATTTCTAAAAATATCAATTTAAATATTTAAATACCAAAATCATTTATTACAGTATTTTAAATCAAAGTTTCATATCAATATTTTTATCATAACGAATCTAAATTTTAGTTCATGCGGTTCACTAGAATAAAATTCTAATCACATTATAATATTGTAAATAAGAAGATAAAACTAGTCTGAAGTATAGAACACACGACACGCCATATTTATTTAAACATGGTCGTACGCATTAAGTCATCTTGCAACTATAACAATGCAGATTCTGAAGACCATAGTGCTTTGTTAGCAATACGGTCACGATGGATGGTTACTAATAAATCTTACTTTTGACTAAATTTTATATTATTTGTTTACTCTAGGGTTCGTTTTCTCGAACTTTTTTGTGCATGGGATTTTCACTTCTCACAATCATACCGATCACGGTTAAGATAAATTTTGTACTTTGAATTGAAAACATTTAAGCATTGTTTTTCAAATTTCTCGTATTAAATATATTTTAATGTTGAACAAAAAATAGTGCACTAGTAATAACATGAGATTAATGGGGCTGCCCCTTGCGGGCAGCCAAGATGGCTGCCCCCGCGCCGTTTCGGCGCGTTTTTTATTTTTTTTTTGAAAAATATCGCCATGTATATTCATCCCTATATCCCTCCTATATGTCATTCGAATTTCGTCAGAAACAGAGGCTCCTACGGCCTCCATCGAGACAGACATTTTTTAACGGTAACAGGATTTTTTAAATCGATACCATCTCGATGGAGGCCGTAGGAGCCTCTGTTTCTGACGAAATTCGAATGACATGTAGGAGGGATATAGGGATGAATTTACACGGCGAGATTTTTCAAAAAAAAATAAAAAACACACCGAAACGGGGCGGGGGCAGCCATTCTTGGCTGCCCGCAAGGGGCAGCCCCATTATTCTCTAATAGAGACATATAGTAATAACATATTATCTTATGATGGTTTGAAACAATAAAGTATTCTATGTTGTTTTCACCCCAAAGTTTATCATGATTCAACACGTGAAAAAATATAAAATATCATTCCCGTAAAAAAGTTTTTGCATCATCTCAAGCTTAAAGAAGATTGAAAGACATTAAAGAGATGCTCATGAGATTATGGATGGAAGAAGTTCATGAGACATGAAAGGTTGCTTGTGAACCCCCTAGGATCCGGGTACCCGTTTACACACATTTCTTTCGCATTAGATCGTATAAGCTACGGAAATACAGGGAAATTTTTCGCGCGGAAAATTTCCCTGTATTTCCGTAGCTTATACGATCTAATGCGAAAGAAATGTGTGTAAACGGGTACCCGGATCCTAGGGGGTTCACAGTTTGGTATCAGAGCAGTGGTACCCCGATACACACATTTGCAGTATTTCGATACAGATCGCATTAAGTTCTCGAATAACGGCAGTCTTCCGACTTGTCGTGAGTCCGAGAAGGGAAATATGACATTCAGATTCAATCACCACAGATGTCACCAATTTCATTAATTTTCATATTATATCCCAAGAAGAGAAAAAGCATGTATTATAAGTATCTCCAAATGGTACTTTTATGACTAACAATGGTTCTCAATGCAGAGCCATGTCATCCCGACCAGACCAGGAGATGACTAACCAACTAGTACACATACTGACTACTCTTGTCAACCTTTACATGATCTACTTAATTCTAGCATGACACATTCTTTTCTAGCTTTGAGACTACTAGTTTCTTTAGGGAGAGTCGCGGAGACTCTCTCCCCCCTTCATATCACATCCAAGGGCCAAGTGGCCAGTTGTTTATCATTTCCCTACTAGTCAGGAACTTGCCCGTAATAATTAGCAGACACGAGATGCTCGCAGATTGTCTACTTCTACAGCTTGATGAGTTCTACTTGATTCTAGACATGGATTGGTTATCTGTTCATCATGCACTTGTTTATTATTTTAGGAAGACAGTTGTCTTCAGGATTCCAGATTTACCTGAGTTCACCTTTGAGGGTACTATACATGACTCCACCATGGAGTACATCTCGGTGTTGAGAGCACAACGACTTGTTGATCAGGGTTGCGATTCCTACCTTGCATCGTTCGGGAGGTGTCTGATCAGGAGCCGATGACACAGGACATCAAAGTAGTATCTGAATATCCGGACGTGTTTCCCGATGAGCTACCAGGATTACCTCCTGAGAGAGAGATCGAGTTCGAGATCACATTACTACCAGATACACAGCCGATCTCGATGGCTCCTTACCACATGGCACCCGCTGAGTTGAGAGAACTAAAGGTGCAATTACAGGAGTTACTGGAATTGGGATTCGTGAGGCCGAGCACTTCACCTTGGGGTGCTCCGGCTCTATTTGTCAAAAAGAAAAATGGATCCATGAGGTTATGCATCGATTACATGCAGCTGAACAAGAGAACGGTGAAGAACCGTTACCCTTTGCCGCGCATCGATGATTTGTTCGATCAGCTCCAAGGATCTTCGGTATTCTCGAAGACCGATCTTCGCTCAGGCTACCATCAGCTGAGGATTCGAGAGTCTGATATTCCAAAGACTGCTTTCAGGATGCGCTATGGATACTACAAGTTTCTGGTGATGCCGTTTGGGCTCACCAATGCACCTGCGGCTTTCATGAATATGATAAATCGGATTTTCCGTCCATACTTGAACAAATTTGTAGTAGTATTCATCGATGATGTGCTCATCTACTCACGGAATGAATGGGATCATGCGAATGATCTACGCATTATTTTGGATACATTGCGGGAGCACAAGCTATATGCCAAGTTGAGCAAGTGTGAGTTTTGGTTATCCCAGGTCTCATTTTTGAGACACGTCATTTCTGGGGCAGCAATCGCGGTTGATTCTGCAAAGATTGAGGCAGTCATGTCTTGGGAGCAGCCCAAGACAGTTACTCAGACTCGGAGTTTCCTCGGGCTAGCGGGATATTAAACGGGCTAGCGGGATATTACAGACGCTTTGTCAACGGATTTACATGCATTTGTTTGCCCTCTGACACGATTGACGCAGAAGGTAGTTTCTTTCATTTGGGATGATTCATGTGAGCAGGCCTTCAGTACACTGAAGGAGAGTTTTACTATGACACCTATTCTTGCTCTTCCTTCAGGCACTTAGGATTATGTAGTCTACACATATGTATCTGGAGAAGGTCTAGGAGCGGTATTGATGCAGAGAGGTTAGGTGATTGCTTATGCATCACGACAGTTGAGACCGCATGAGCGAAACTACCCAACGCATGACTTAAAACTAGCGGCAGTTGTCTTTGCCTTGAAAATCTGGCGCCACTATCTTTATGGGGTGAATTTTGAAATTTTCACTGATCATAAGAGCCTGAAGTACATCTTTGATCAGAAAGAGTTGAATATGAGGCAACGCAGATGGCTCGAGCTACTGAAGGATTATGATTGCACGATCTCTTACCATCCCGGTAAGGAAAGCGTGGTAACCGATGCACTTAGCAGGAGAGCACATGCAGAGGATACGACGAACTGGTTATGTACGTGGGATATGCTCGCATCTTTGACAGATTGGCATCCTCAAGAGAGAGCATCCATTTCTACCGCCGTACCTCTACGATTCAACAGTTTGTGGGATTGCATTGTTGAAGGCCAGAAGATAGATCATTAGATCCAAGATAGATACATGCGCGCCGTCAAGGACGAGGTAGATGATTTTGTTGTGGCTGAGTCTATTCTATGGAAGGCAGGACGGGTCGTTGTGCCCAATAACGAGCAGCTCCGCAGAGACATACTTGATGAAGTACACAGTTTACGGTTATCTATCCATCCCGGCTGCATGAAGATGTATTGTGATCTACGCTGACATTTTTGGTGAGATGGAATGAAGCGCGATGTGGCACTACATGTCAGCAGATGCATTACCTGTCAAATGATCAAGGCCGAACACAGGAGACCACCAGGATTACTGCAGTCTCTCCCCATTCCCGAATGGAATTGGGAGAGCATTTCTATGGATTTGTCACAGATCTACTAAAGACATCGGGTGGCCATGATTCCAATTGGGTTGTTGTTGATAGGTTGACCAAGTCAGCCCATTTCATACCTGTCAACACGACTTACACTCCATCCAAATTGGCCAAGCTTTACGTGCAGAATATCATTAGACTTCATGGTATACCACGAGAGGTGGTATCTGATAGGGATTCGAGATTTACATCGCATTATTCGCATCAGTTCTTGTCAGCACTACAGACAGAGCTGAAGATGAGTTCTGCTTATCATCCGCAGACAGACGGGCAGAGTAAACGCACCATTCAGACATTGGAGGATTTGCTCTGCGCTTGCACTTTAGAGTGCAAAGGGTCCTGGAAGGACCATCTGCCATTAGTAGAATTCACGTACAACAACAGCTATCATTCCAGTATCGGCATGACACCATTCGAAGCCATATACAGACGGAGATATCTTACACCCCTCAATTGGCGGGAGGTAGGTGACCATGCTCTCTATTCCGTAGATCATTTAGAAGAGACCGCGAGAGTTGTTGATCTTGAGAGACGGAGGCTTCTGACGGCACAAAGCCGCCAGAAGAACTATGCGAATCGTCGGAGGAGAGACATAAAGTTTCAGGTAGGAGATTGGTTATTCCTCCGTGTATCTCCCATGAAGGAGTGGCAGAGATTCAGTGTCCGTAGCAAGTTGACGCCACGATATGTTGGACCGTTCGAGATTCTTGCTCGAGTGGGGAAGGTTGCTTACTGAGTAGCCCTTCCTCCACATCCTTCAACTATCCATGATGTCTTCCATGTATCCAATCTGAGGAAGTATGTGCACGGCCCTCGGCACATTATCAGTTACGAGAATCTTGACGTGGAACCTGACTGACATATGAAGAGAAGCCAGTACAGATACTTGACAGTGTTATGAAGAAGCTTCGCAGCAAAGAGATTCTATTATTCAAGGTGTTGTGGCATCGACACGACGTCAAAGAGGCGATGTGGGAGACCGAAGCCGACATGCGGGCACGATACCCGCAGCTTTTCTGATATAATCATCAAAACAAGCTTTTGTAATTTAATATATGATAAATATATGGCTTGTTTTCTCTTTGAGGTTTTTATGGGTTTAAAACCCTTTGAGGTTTTTATGGCCATACGAAATCCAAACAAAAACACCTAATGACCTTGACTCGAGTCTCGAGGACGAGACTCCCTTTGAGGTTTTTATATTTGTAACATCCCTATTCTGGCAAACCCGAACTGGTTAGATTTTGGGTCTAATGAACCCCAAAAACGTTGTCAGTAAATATTAAACAACTTAAAACAACCAATTGGTGGTGAATCAAAAGTTGTTTGGGCGAAATCGACCAAAAATCGGTCACTTCGTAATGCGCGCCGTGAAAAAGCCGCGACGCAAATTCAGAAACCGCAAAATGAACCGAGACCATCATTAGATCTGATTCGACGATACAAGACCAACGGAATCGACCGTTCGTCAATCGGAGGTCGTTTGATAATTTTAATTCGTAAAATTTAAACCTTAAACAAAAACCGTATCCGAATATTTCGGGTATTCAAAACTCGACCGAAAGTATATGAATATTATACTCAAATTGATCGTCGTCCCGAGACGATCAAAACGAGATATTATGCGTCAAAATCTGAGGTTCGAGGTGCGATTAGGGGCGACATTAAAATGGGAGAGAAGTTAAAATATATATATATAAAAAAATTTACTTTACTGTCTGCTACTGTAGACTATAGCGGCACCGTTGTTTTTTTTCTTCCCCTTTGTTGTTTTGTTCTCTTTCCACATGTCTCTTATTCCCATTCCACTTGGCAATTTATCAAGACCTTTTAAGGCCTATATAATTCCACCCACTCCCTTCTACTTCTCCATCTTTTCCACCGAGAAAGAGAGAGCTATTGCTGCTCCCTTTCTCTGCCGCTGGAGATCTCAGGAGCGGAAGGTTGGAGGACCCCTGGAGCTCCTGCAAAGTTGGCTATTGCTGAGGCCATTTCAGCAGTCCCTTGCTGCTGATTGGAGGGTGTCTTGAAGCCTCCATTTCATCCATTTTCCCCTCTCATAAAGCTGCTGCATGCGAGATATATATTCTTCTCCAAAAGTCGATCTAAATTGGTACAATTCCCTGCCCCTCAATTCCTCCACCTAATTTCCTATAAATATCAACCGAGGTTTTTTTTTTCCGAATTCCTATTTTCTTTCCTTTATAAACTCCAGCAGTGACTCCCTATCGTTCCTTCCTCCCAAAGCTTTTCCCAAAATTCCAAATCCCTTCCCAATTTCTCCAACGAAGGAGATGTAGCAGACCTTCAGAGCTGCTGTCCAGCATCTCCAAAATCCGTTGTTGTGGCTGCTTGCAAAAGGGAAGTTACCATTTCTTGCTTCAAGACAGCCCCCGACTGCATGCAACCATACCTGCTGCTGTGAGTCTGCTACTCAGCCATTTTCATACAATTAGACCTCCATTTTGGAGACCTAATAAGGTACATCCCCTTTCCCCTTATTGCTGCCATGCATGAATATTTAAACTTATCTTTTTCAGCCAATTGTTACATGCAAGATCAATATTTTTCTCCAATTTGGAGATCTGATGTACAATTCCCTCTCCCATTCTCGTTTCTGCCATACATGTTCTACCATTAGAATGGATACATTTTATTAAGAAAATTGGGAATTTATCCTTCAAATTATGTTACTGTAGAGATCAAATAATCTTCGTTTCTGACATAGATAGGGTCAAGTTTACATGCCAATAACCCAATAAGTTGATTCCATAGTGGTGTGATTTGGCACTATTAAATTGATCCTTTTACATGTCTTTAACTTAAAATTTTAATTTCTTAATGTTATTATATTTGATGATCAGTAGTACTTTAACAAAAATTTCTGCTGTTACATACAAAAGTAAACTTGATGATAAGAGAGGGGGATAAAATATAGTACGAATCCCAGATCAAATGATTCAGAAAAATAGCAGGATCATATAAAAATATTATTAACTTGTTCACCACATACAGTGGAGGAGTGCATGTGCCTCCGCCGACGCCGATATCTATGTTCTGTGAGAACTCAAATAAAGGAACTGTGGATAGTAGTGATAACATGAGAACTCGGTGAAGATTCTTTATATATATATCACATCCTGAAATTGTTCATCTCTGTATTAGCAATGCCCTCTAATCTAAAAATTTTATATTCATCTTTTATACTAGAACCGATACTGATGTGGGTTTTCTGAAAATACTCTCAAGTAATATTGTTAATTTGACTATCATTACTGGAATATAAAGTATCTTAATTGATGGTGGATAAATAATTAGTACAAAACAAGAAGATGAGGAACTGTTGATTAAAATGATGATAATAATAACTAAACTTTTAGTAAAGGATTAGGCTTAAATTTTCAAAGATATAATTTTCGGTAAAAACTTCAAAGCTATTCAAATTAGTGCATGGTGATTTGGAGTGTAGTTGTATGGTCAGTAATTACGAGATATGTACCGGAATAACCTTGAATCAACATTTTTCTCTTTGTGACAAATTGGGAATGATAAATTGATTCATCAACCGTTAGGATTATTTATATCTAGAACATGCAAGCCTTAGGTCCACACATAACTGTTACTTCTAATGACTAAATTTACTGAGGCATGAATGATTACTGGTTTTGTGTCCTGGCAATCAGTGGCCTCCCATTTGGTGCCTTAGATGCATGTCATGAGGCTAAATGGATGACTGACTTGTAATGGACGGAATATCAACACTCTTTCTTCTTTGAGTTATAAATGACATGATATTAATGCATTGAGAACAATTCCAAGACGGCGGTGACAATTGATGACTGACTTTGCAACATATGGAGTAGTCAAATAAGTACAATTGAGGATGAATCAATGTTATGAATAAAATCGTTGACTTAAGGACTTAGATATGTACAGTCAATCACAAAAAGAACTGAGAAGAAATGTATAGTTATGCAAAAATTGGTAAATCAGTGATGACTTATAATTATAGTGCCGGTCACGGTGAATCTTACACCTGACTGTGCGAGGGCGCGGTGACCCTCACCTGGGCGGAGGAAAGGAAGCCCAGTTAGGGCAGCGGCCGCTTAATGCGCGGGTCTAGGATCCCAGTCCCTTTTCCGTTTTGATGCAAGCTTGCAGTATTTTTACGCCTCGTTGAGATCCAGACTTTAGACCAGTTCCGCTGACCCTGTTTTAGGATGCCCAGGCGGGGGATCCTGGTTTTTCAGCTTTACGTACGAGCTCGGTTGCCCGTACTAGTCGGGCTGTTTTTCTAGAGCGACTTTTCTAGGGAGTCTCTCTCACCCGTCTCAGTGGCGTAGTTGGGGAGTAGACCTATCCCTCTATTGGACCGCGCTTCCAATTAGAGGGCGAGACGGAAGAGCCCTTGTGTTGGCTTCTTCACCGCTTGAGTTTTTCTTTCGCCAACAGACTTGGCGATTCTACATCCAGATCATCCATATCTATATCTATATCTACATCATCGAGAGTTACATCAAGAAGAGAGTTACAGTCATGGTTTGGTGGAAATCACAATTAAAATTGAGATGATTAGAAGTGACTATAATCAATTTTGAAATCCCTATAAAGATCACAGTTTAAGTTGAGTAAATGGAAGTGACTATAAGCTGAATTCGAAATCTTAATAAGCTAGTGGACGTGTTGGGAACTTAGTTAGGATGCATTATACAACACCGCATGCCTACGGAGGCACCCCAACCCTAAGACATTCCCCTAGTCTTAGAGTCATAGTGTGAGGTTTCACACGAACCAAGACCACAGACTATCCACTAAACTTAAGAATTTAATAACTCATTATATCTTCTTATCTCATCTTTCCATCATCAAAATCCACAAATATGATCTCTAACTAATATGAGAATAAAATATACATACTTATGATCAATTAGTTACCATAGAGATTTGCTCATTTGGGAAATATTGGGATAATGGCTGATCATGAGAGGTGGTTACTAGAAATTTGAAAACCTTTTTCATTTGCAAGTAGAATTAAATTTTAATTTGAGTTGTTCCTGCCTCTCTACTTGCTTGCTTTTGGTAACAATAAATGCATGTTATTTTATATAAGTTTTTGGGAGGTACCAGCAACCGCTGACGCCTCTTCTTTCCTAACATGCTTGGCAGGCAAACAGCCTGCTGTTCAATAGCTATACATGATTCCAGGAGACAAAGTCTATACCAGACGGTATGTGATTTTTGTTACAGTTTTTAATTCAATTGATATTGTAAAAAGCTTCTTCTCTTCAGTCAAATTTTTGGGATGTTGTATGTACTAGCAAACATTGTACATGTTGTAAAATCATATGGAAATTAATGAAATAAGATTTTGGTGCCAATTGTCTCTATTAACTTGTGATTATGTTTGTGGATGTGAATGTCGAGTGGAAAATTAACCGCGCGAAAAATTTCCCTGTATTTCCGTAGCTTATACGATCTAATGCGAAAGAAATGTGTGTAAACGGGTACCCGGATCCTAGGGGGTTCACATTGCTGATGGAGAAAGATGATGGACGGAAGGAGTGCATGAGATGATGAAAGAGATTTCAGTTGGGAAAGCTTACAACAACTCGGCAATGAATCAATCGAATGTTCAACACAGTAGGGCTAAGGAAGCTCGTGCGAGGGAGCGGAGAAGGGAACTCGATCGAGATCAACTGAGGGACATGGCTCGTGGAACAGACAAGAGGAAGCACACAATTGTCTGAAATAAAAAAGATTTCGAAAAGGTGGACTTTGTTTTTCAAAGATGGGCTGCTTATATATCCATAAACAACATTTCTCAAGACAAGAGATTTACATCGAAACAGAAGGTAAGCGGGCAACAAGCTGCGATGCTAGTTATTGAACTATGGTGTCAAGTCCACAGATTTTGATCGCCACATTAAAAGCCCAGAACAACGAGATTACGTTGAAAACAAAGCAACCAACCACGACCACAATCTCGAAATCCAGATCAAACCCCAAACCCAAGATGAGGCTCATGCGCGACGTGCTAACAACGCGCTCCCTCCTCGCCCTCTTAGCCCTGGACGCGTCGCATACCATGAGGTAGCGTTTGGTTCGCGGGTTACCTGCAGGTCAGGGGAGTTTACCCCCCTCAACCCACATCCCCCTCTCTCTCCGTAGGCCCCACTTTATTCCTTTTTTAAAAAATTAAATAAATCAATTTTACATCGTCAATCCTATCAAAAAATAATATATTATACCATCATATCATATAAAAATTATAAATTACTTTACTTGTACTCCCTTTTCCAAACGTAATACAATCACATCACGATAACTACTCATTTTTTCAAACTCCAATACAATTATATCATCCAAACCCTATAGGAGTTTAACCCGCCTCCTCCTTTCCCACAGCCTCGAGTCCCTCCCCTGCCCCCTCTGGTCCCCCTCCTTCTCCTTCTGCCTCCCCCCACTCCGCCACCGCCTCCCCCCAACAGCCCCCCTCTGCCGCGCCGCCATGGACGATCCCAGCCCCAACCCCCTCCTCGACGCCTTCGCCTTCCCCCCCTTCCACGCCGTCGAGCCCCGCCACGTCGCCCCCGGCATCCGTCGCCTCATCTCCATCCTCGAGGCCGACCTTGAGGACCTCGAGCGCACCGTCGAGCCCTCGTGGCCCCGCCTTGTCGAGCCCCTTGAGAGGATCGTCGACCGCCTTCAGGTCGCCTGGGGCGTCGTCAACCACCTCAAGGCTGTCAAGGACTCCCCCGATCTCCGTGCCGCCATAGATGAAGTCCAGGTTGGTCCCTTCGCACTTTCTAAATTCGCGTCGATTGGGCTGCTGGATTTGTTTCTGTGTCTGCTTGCAGCCGGAGAAGGTTAAGTTCCATCTCAGGTTGGGGCAGAGCAAACCCATTTACAATGCATTCAAGGCGATCAAGGAGTCGCCGTTGTGGTCGGGGTTGAGTGATGCTTACAGACGCATTGTAGAAGGTACATATCACTACAAATTCATAGCACAATGCCTGCATTGAATAGTGGTGATCCATAGATTTTAGAGTTGATAAGGTTTACATCTTTGACATGGAATATCTGTCAAGTATTTTAAAAAAATACAAAGTCCGTTTTGCTTGGATTAGCGTTCTTGATTTTTTTTGCAATCTGTTGCAGCTCAGTTGAAGGAAGCTGAGCTTAATGGTGTTGCTCTTGAGGGTGAAAAGCGGGAGGAATTTAACAGAATCGAACAGGTTGTGACTTTCATTTGCATTTATCACTTATTTTTTGGTGACCTGGTTATTTGATCGACATGATCTTTCCCCTTTCAAGTAGAGGTGATTGGTACCTACTGGTTGCAATGTAGCTTAAAAGTTTTTTGGCCACGTTGCTTGTCCCAAACATCAAGTTCAACCGTATAACTTGATTCTTTAGTGCATCCCTTTTTAGCGGGAAGGAATGCAATGGAAACTTTTTTCTGGAGTGGGAAACTGATAAATGCTTGGAATTTGAATGATCATGGAAGTTGGTTTCGTATCCATCAATTTGCATCCATTTCCAAAAGCACAGCCTCCCCACTGTAAACTGAACAAATGCCTCTACGTCAGAGCTGATATATGTCTTAATTAAACGGGGATCGTGAATTGTTTGTAATCATCCGTTTCCTTTGACTGTATCCAGGAGCTTGAAAAACTATCTCAAAAATTTAGCGAGAATGTCCTTGATGCGACAAAAAAGTTTGAGAAGTTAATTACCGATAAGAGTGGGGTTGATGGATTGCCTCCGACCGCATTGGGCCTCGCTGCCTAGACAACAACATCCAAGGTATCCGTTTCTTCATTGATTTTTATGCTACATTATTTTCTACCTTTTGTTAGAAGTCGTATTCACTATTTGGTGCTTCAGTTCGTACTCTGACATTCTGTCGGTCAGGGCCATGAAAATGCCACCGCTGAAAATGGCCCATGGATGATAACTTTAGATGCCCCTAGTTACCTACCAGTCTTGCAACATGCACGGAATCGTGCTTTGCGTGAAGAAGTTTATCGTGCCTACATAACTCGTGCTTCTAGCGGGGATCTTGATAACAGTGCCATTATCAATCAAATCTTAAAGTTAAGATTGCAGAAAGCCAAACTTCTTGGTTACAACAATTATGCTGAGGTGGGGTAGAATATGCTTACTTTTTAGCCCTTAGTCTTATGAGAAAGAGACATGATTCAAGATAGAAATAAAAAAGGATTATTGAAATAAAGCTACGCTTGTTGAAGGTGAAGTTTGTAGATGTAACAATTCCTTCTGTCGTGTATCCTCGATTGATGCAGCCTGACTATCTTTTAAATAAAATCAATATGAAAAAAATAAGCGTAATTTTTTTCTTATTATAAAGGTGAGCATGGCAATGAAAATGGCCACCGTAGAAAAGGCAGAAGAGCTCCTAGAGAAGCTTCGTAGTGCTTCATGGGATCCCGCAGTTAAAGGTATATTCAACATATTCTTCATTATTTTTTGCCAGCAACTTGTATCCTGATCTCATATTGATGCCCGTCTCGTTGAAGGGCTTGTATAGAAAGAAAGATTTTGGGACAACATTAACGTAGTCTCATACAAAATTATTTTTCTTCATTATTTGCTTTATATAATATTAATATTCAGCAAAATAGCTTATCATTATTTCAACCATATTTTTTTTTCGAATTTTAACGAATGTCCAATATAGGTTCATGGTTGTCCTCAAGTTTAGTTTAAAGAGAAGGGTAAATTACTAAAAAGAGACTGATCTTTACATGGATTCCCAAGTTAGGGACTAATCTTTAGTTTGTAACAAATAAGGGACTATAGTTTAGCTTAACGTTCCAGTCCCCATCGCCGTCAATGGGCGGCTCAACCCGTGGATGTAATTGACGAAAATGTCGTCATATGAACAATACACATCTGAACATGTTGGTGAGGGAGTTCAACAACATGACACCGGAGGAGGAGCAGGCTCCGGCGAAGGAGGCCCTCGGCCTCCATATCCTCATCATGTTCCGCAAGAGCCGCATCTCCTCCATCGCGTGCCCCCACGTCCTTCCTCCTTTGGTTCCTCTCGCTCTTGTTAGGGGGCACGCCGCTTGCCACCCATGCCTCCTCCCATCCCCTTCCCTCCAAATCCATAGAGCCTGTTTGGTTGCTGGGTTGGACTGGGTTGGGTTGGGGTACACCGGTGTACCCCTCTTTCCAACCGTCTCAATCCTCCTCACAGTTTACTATTCACAGGGATACATGTCACTATTCACAGGGGTACCCCAACCCAACCCAACCCAGTCCAACCCAGCAACCAAACATGCCCATAAAGTTCCGACCACCACCACTGTCCGTTCGCCAACTCTAATATGTTGCTGCACCAAAAATTAAAATCAGAACTTTTAGATGAGTTTACACAGGGGGATGATGTAACCCACCAGAGATCCAATCCGGCAAAGCTAGAATCTTGGGAGGGCGATGGGGGGGATATGCCAAGATGAGGAGATCTTGCTGTTGTGGACTCGAGCTCTCTAAAGTTGTGGTCACACTCCAGGTGGACCTCGCTGGCTTTATCGTGCTCGTTAGCCTCACCGGTCTCTACATGTTCTAGTCCATCGGGTTTCTCTTCCACATCGAGGATTCCTGCCATAGGTTCCATGTTGAGCACGCTACGGGGGACGTATACACCCATCCGACACAATCTCAAAGACGTGCTTCTCTACATCGGCCACGGGGTCGACTCTTATCACCACAACCCATACACCATCGCAGAGCATCGCCCGTCTAATGAGGTTATCCATGTGCTTTTCATTGGGGCCTCAGAACCAACCCATGGTCATCTTGGCGCAATCGGCGAGCATACAGGCACCCTCGTTGTTCTCAACGATATCCTTGGCGATGCAAAGAGACATGGCTCCCTCGAAGCAGCCTTGCATGTACATCATGGTCCGCTTGACCATGTAGGGGAGATCGAGGAGATTTATTAGCCAGAAGTCGGCGTCGAGTAGGTCCAAGCCGCATGTGGTGCAGAAGACGAGGTGGTTGATGTCAGACATGGGTTACGACCCATTCTTTGATGACCTGCTCCGTAGCCCTCATGGCGAGGAAGAGGACCTGCTCCACCACGAGCTCGCGACGCATGTTGAGAGATGGCTCCATCCACGTGTAGAGGTTGGGATGCTCTTTCAGTATCTCCTTCGTGAGGTACATGTACCGGTTCTTCACATCACCACTTTACCGGGGGTATTTTCGTCAATTACATCCACGGGTTGAGCCGCCCTTTGACGACAATGGGGATTGGAACGTTAAGTTAAACTTTAGTACCTTATTTGTTACAAACTAAAGATTAGCCCCTAATTTGGGAATCTATGTAAATATCAAACCCTTTTTTTGTAATTTACCCTAAAGAGAAATATCCCGCTCCTTTTCCCAAATATTCCAAGAATGCGGCACTGAATAAATTACATTCTCTTGAACAAGAAAATCATCCACATTGTGGAGAATAATGAAAAGATGAAAGAGCTTGTCTTATTTAAGAGGTCTAAGGGTCCTTATATAAGACAAAACCCTATAGAGCTCAAAGGAGAAAATACATAAATGCCACAAGAATATACTCCTAACACATAGAATATTCTTCTAGCACACAGAATATTCTCCTAACATTCCCCCTCAAGTTGGAGCATATTTATCGGTCATACCCAACTTGAAAACAATCCAAGAGAGTCGCTTCTTTGGTAGTGCCTTTGTGAAGACATTTGCAAGGTGAAGGTCTGTGTTGTTGTGGGGAGTAGTAATCCTTCCAATCCTGACAGCATCATGAACAAAATGACAGTCAACCTCTATATGCTTGGTTCATTCTTGGAACACCGGATTCGTGGCAATTTATGTAGCAAATTTGTTGTCACAATATAGTGGAATAGGAGTAGTGACATCAATACCAAGTTCTTGCTGAAAAGTTAATTGCCACACGATCTCACAAGTAGCTTGAGCCATTGCCCTGTACTTTGCATCTGCACTGGATCTAGATACAACAATTTGCTTCTTGCTTCTTCAAGTAACAATATTTCCTCCAACCATCATAACGTAACCTGTGGTGGAGTGTTGGTCCTCTAGTGATCTTGCATAATCAACATCAACATATGCAATGACATTGGTGTCGCATAGAAGAGGCCACACCCTGGTGATTCCTTCAAGTATCTTAGAATCTGAAGAACATCCTGCCAATGATTGTAATAAGGTTGCTCCGTTTCATTGCATATGAAATATCTGGTCTGGTGACAGTAAGATAAAGAAGTTTACCAACCACGCTTCTGTATCGAGTAACATCTTTGAAGATAGGATCAGAGGATGTGAAGTGTTTCTTAGGATCTGCAGGAATACCAGCGGGCTTGCATCAAAGTAATCCTTCTTCCGTAAGAATGTCCAGACAGTATTTTCTATGTAAGAGATGAAGACCCTATGTAGTGCGTAGTATTTCTATGTCCAAGAAATATCGTAGTGACCAAGATCCTTGGTAACAAATACCTTTTAGAGGTAGGCCTTAGTCTCTAGTATCCCTTTCTCATCATCACCTTTGATAACTATATCATCCACATAGGCTGCAAGAATAACTATACTAGTTGTTTGTCTTCTGACAAACACAGAATAATCAAAGGTTGTTCTCTGGAAGCTAGGAGTACCGATCTTTGCAATAAGTTTGTCGAACCATTTGGGCTCTGCTCTAGGCCATATATGGCTTTACGAAGTTGACATACACACTCCCCCTTGACTTCATAACTCAGAAGCTGCATCATGTACACTTCGTCATCAAGATCGCCTTATAGGAACACATTTTTCACATCTAACTGAAAGATATGCCTTGCCTTATTGGCTTTTACAGAAAGGATAGTCCTTATTGACCCCACACGTGCAACCGGTGAGTGTATCAAAGTAATCCATTCCATATATCTGTGTGAAGCCCTTTCTCATAAGACGAGCTTTCAACCTATCAACTGACCCATCAGGTGATTGTTTGATCGTGAAGACCCCTTTACATGTCACAGGTGTAGTCCCTTTGGGATATTGCACTAGATCCCATTCCCTGAAAATAGGAGCATCCATCTCATCATCCATGGTCTTTCGTCATCCTGAATCCTGCAAAGCACTATGATGGTATCTCGGAATAGAAATAGCATGAGAGCATCTGTATATCCTTTGTTAGAGCAAGATAAACCATCAGTAGAAGCGAAATGAGACATGGGATGAGAAGTACATTGCCTCTTAGTTATGCGCAGAGCAATTGGAAGATCTTGGGGATCATCCGGGACAACATTGGAGGAGGTACTTGTAGAAAGCATATCATCCTGAAAAGGAGAAACATGCAAAGGAACATCTAGTGGTGAATATATTTGTCTGCGTTTATAGACAATGGGTGGAGGTGGGAGATCTAGAGGGATAACTGTAACAGATTGAATGAAGAAACTGTTATGCTAAAAAAGGTTATATCTGTAGAGATATAATAGCGATGTCCAATTGGATCATAACACCTGTAACCTTTTTGAGTAAGAGAATAATTGAGGAAGACACATTTGATTGCATGGGGAGAAAGTTTGTTTGTAGTGTGAAAATTATGAACGAAAGACACACATCCAAAGATTCTCAACGGAAGAGGAAAGGTGACTCAGTTGGATAAAGTAGAGAGAAAGGGGTTGATTCATTTAGGTTTGGAGATGGAATTATGTTGATAGGATGAATAGTGGTCAGGACGATATCACCCAATAGGTCTTGGGAACCTTCATCCGAGTAAGAAGGGAGCGGGCATTATACAGGAGATGTCTGAGTTTTTTTTCTGCTATCTCATTATGTCGGGACATATATGGACAAGAGGTTTGATGTATGGTTTCATGGGAGGCAAAGAAATCTGTTAGGTCTTGTGGTGTGAATTACATGGCATTATCAGAATGGAAAATTTGTATAACAGAGGAGAAGATATTCTTGGCATAATGAAAGAAATTTATGACAATTTTATTAATCTCAGAACGCTCTTTTAGAAGATAAACCCAAGACAAACTACTATAATCATCAACAAAAACAACAAACTACCTATGCCCATTCAGAGTACAGACCAAACAAGGTCCCCAAAAATATCACAATGGACTAAGGAGAAATGAACTTTACGACGAGGCTCACTACGAGCGAGGAATGATGTTCGATGATGTTTCCCGAACTGACATGCCTCACACTTAAAAGGCTTGATCATAGAGAGTTTATGGAACATCTAAGATAGAGCTTTGACAGACGGATGACTTAGACGAAGATGTCAGAGAAAAGGATCAACAGAGATAGACGAAGCGCCATCAAAACCAGAGTCAGAAGGAATATCAAGATAATAAAGACCGTTCTTCTCATGTCCCCCACTAAAGATCTGTCTCGTCCGGATGTACTGAAAATAACAACAAAACTCATCAAATATAACTCTACAGTTAAGCTCAGTGCACAACTTGTGAACAAATAATAGACTAAGAGGAAAGTCAGGAGTGCAATGAGCGTCAGTAAGCTTGAGTTTGGAGGAAAACTCCATTGTATCCACATTAGTAATAGGAGAATGAGCACCATTGACAACACGAACAGTCTTCACAACGGAAGACGACTGTGAGGAGGTGAGAAGACTACCTTCTCCCCTCAGATGAGTTGATGCACCCAAGTCGATGATCCATGCAGGAGCAGATGTAGATGCAGAGCTGGCAATTGTACCTAATGTAGTGGCCAGACTAGCAGTAGGAGTAGAAGTAGGAGTGTCACTGGCAGAGTTCTGTAATAGTTGTCGAAGGTGAGCATACTCAGAAGCAGTAAAGGAGGTTTGATTGTCACTGGAAGACTGAACATGAGAGGTGTTCACAGTATCATAGGTGCCATCGTAAGAGACAGTCTATAGGCATTGTTGGCATTGGGAGGCATGCCAGACTTTGTCCAACATCGTTCTGACGGATGATTTAGGCATTCACAATGAGTGCATGGTGGATAGCGCAGTAGTAAGATCACACCCACGTCCGCGACCTGAGTTACGTCATCGTCCAAACTCATGGCTTCTACCTCGGGCAAACTCACGGCCACGTCCTCCTTGGTAGATCGAGCATCCTCTAGCTAAATGAGATGTAGTCTCAGCAGACAGAAGAGGTGAAGGAGACTCAAGTTTCTGTAGTCGGCCAACGATGGTCTCAAGAGTGGGTAGAGCTGCAACAGTCAAAAATTGATCCTTCAACGGCTTGTACCGTGGTTGTAGCCTTGGTAAGAAATGATACACTTCTGGCCCGAATCGTTAAATCACCTCTTCTTCGCTTGCCCGATCACTGCAGGCGTCTGGGAGGAGGTGAGGATGGCTTGGATCAATACTTCTGGCCCGGACGTTTTCTGGTTGTCCATTCGGTCGAACAAGGACATGGAGCGCAGGGATTTTTTGGGTCTCTTTGCTTGCATTTGGGCGATTTGGCTGGGGCGTAACGCAACAATTTTTAGGGGCCAGAGATTCTACAAATAAAATGTGTTGGCTCACGCGGGCCGTTTAGCTTGCGACTGGTCGATGTTGTAACCTGCGCTTTCTTGTATGGTGGGGATCGTTTGGATCCGGTCTCTTCCCCTTCTTTTCCTCCTCTTGTTTCTTTTCTTGTAATTACTCTTCTCTTTTTAATAAAGTGCTGGGGCGAACACCACGCCGTGTCTCCCCCGAATCGTTAGACTTCAAAAAAAAAGAAATGATACACTTGCCATTCTGCGCGTTCTCCTATCTGTTTGTCATAACAAGCATGTTGGAAGATAAAAAACTCCTCAAACAGGACGGTGAGGAGTTGATAGTACTCGATCAGGGATGTATCTCCTTGATTTGCATACCAAATCCGTATATAGATATATGAGAGTCTGGACTTGGTTGTCTTCTGGGAGTAAGTGTTCTCAGGGCTCTCCCACATCGCCTTTGCAGTTTCCTTGTAGAGAAGATTGGTGGCTATATTGGGATCGACACTATTGGTCATCCAAGTAATCTCTTGGCAGTCTACGTATCAGGTATTGTAGTCCTTTTCTGTCTCCTTGGGCGGATCTTTAGTAAGAACGTAGTTCTTTTGCTGACCACCAATAAACACCTTGAAGGATCGAGACCATAGTACAAAGTTCTCGGAACCCTTGAGTTTGATAGAAGTGCCATGGATCATCCAAGAGGAAGTCGGGTATAAGAGCTTGGGTTCAACAAATGCCATGGTATCTGCAAAGGTCAAGAAAAAGTGACTTAGATAGTCATTGTAGTCTTAAATATCATGTAGAATTAGCAATACATCGAATGGAAGTCCAGTAGGCGGTGCAGCTCGAGAGTCGGCATGGGTCTGCGCAAGGGTGGGAGGCGGTGTAGGGCCTCAGGCGCTAGAGTGGCACGGTGCAGGGTTGCTAGGGCAACACAACGGTGAGGGGCCACGTGGGGGTGGGGGGCGTAAGGCCACTGGAGGCAATGCTGGGCCACATGGGGAGCGACACAGGGTCGTAGGAGGAGGGGCGACACAAGGCTAATGGTGGTGGTAGGATTAGGTCAGAACACTGATCTAGGACCGCTACTCTTATACCATGTGGATAATAATGAAAAGATGAAAGGTCCAAGACCGCTGCTCTGATACCATGTGGAGAATAATAAAAAGATGAAAGAGCTTGTCTTATTCAAGAGGTCTTGGGGTCCTTATATAGGACAAAACCCTAGAGAGCTCAAAGGAGAAAATACGTAAATGCCCCAAGAATATACTCCTAACACATAGAACATTCTCCTTGCATATAGAATATTTTCCCAGCACACAAAATATTCTTCTAACACATCATGGTCAGTGATGTAAATTGTTCTGATCTTCTAACATAAGCATCACTATTTTCATCTCTTCTGCCCTCTCTAGAAGTCCACAAAAGGTATGTTGGGAATTGGATTGCTGCAGTGGAATGCATAGGTCATCATTGGTCTCCCTTGTGAAAAGAGAATCAAAGAATAAATTCTTTCTCTCCATTCCTTCATGGTAGATAAGTATTGTCAGCCATACTCCATTACTTTGGTCATCTGGGGAGGCAGTGCAGCGTCGTTCTTTTTTCCGCTTTGAGCGGGCGTGGCTTTTGGAGGATAATTTTCAGGAGATAGTGGTGGCCTTATGGGAGAGCTGTAATCCCTTAGTGTTCGCCATGGTCAGGGTGGTTGCTAAGCTTTCGGTGCTCAGGGCTCACTTGATGGGGTTCAGTAAGGCGATCCGTGCATTGAGGAGCCGACGTATGGCGACCCAGTTGCGTATTGGACAAGTTGGAGGACGAGAGGGCCCTGTTGGCTGAGGAAGTGTTGGTGAGAAGTGGTCACTTGAAAGAGATTCTTTTGGATGACAAAAAGGAGGAGGTCGGTTGGAGGCAGAGGTTCAGACTGAGATGATTGAGGGAAGGTGATGCGAACACGGAGTTCTTCGATGCTTTGGCTAGTGGGAGAAGGTGCACGAACGCGATTCTTTCGATGGCGGTTGGGGGGATTGTAGTGGAGGGGGATTGGGAAGTGGGTTTCGCCTTACGCTCCTACTTTCATGATTTTGCCAGGTGAAGGACTCGTGTGGGTTGGGGTTGGCATGGGAGAGGCGTTTTGCAAATTGCAGAGGAGTCTGAAGCGTTGGTTGCGGAGTTCTCAGAGGAGGAGGTCAGTCATACGCTGTTATAGTTGATTGCTGGTGGGTCACCAGGTCCGAATGGTTTCCCGGTGGCTTTCTACAGGGAGGTTTGAGAGATTGTTAAGAAGGATGTCATGGAGGTGTTGGAGGAGTTCAGAGCGGGAACCATGGGATTTAAAAGGTTGAACAAGACGCTCATCTTTCTGCTGTCCAAGGACACTCCAACTAGGATGGATGATTACATGTTTATTGCATTGTTCAATGCTATTTACTTGGTTGTATCAAAGATCCTGGCGAATCGGTTGTCGGTGGTGCTTCGCTGGATTATCGTGCATGAGCAGTCGACTTTTATTAGGAGGGCTATGGTGGGCATCTTGGTTTTGGCTTCTGAGATTGTCAATGACTGGAACAGATGCGAGACCAGGGGGTGTTATGGAAGGTGGATTTTTCGAAGGCATATGACTGCGTGGATTGGAAATTCCTGTGGGCATCTTTGGAGAGGAGGGGCTTCCCAACATTGTGGATTGTGTGGATTAAGATGACGGGAACAGATGCGAGACCAGTGTAACATCCGGGAATCCGCGTAAACCCGAACCCGACCCGATTTGGGTCCGGCAAACCCAATAAAGTTGTTGGTCGGCATTAAACAACCTAAAACGATAAATTGATCGTGAATCAAAAGTTGTTCGGGCGAAATCGACCGAAAATCGGTCGCATCGTAATACGTGCCGCGAAAAGTCACGACGTAAATTCGGAAACCACAAAAAGAACCGAGACCGTCAACAGATCCGATTCGACGAGATAAGATCAACGGAATTGACCGTTCGTCAATCGGAGGTCATTTAATATTTTAAAATCGCAAAATTTAACCATAAACCGAAATCGTATCTCGAAAGTTTCGGGTTACCAAACCCGATCAAAAGTATATCAATATTATAGTCATATTGACCGTCATTCTGAGACGATCAATTCAAGATATTGCGCATGGAAAACAGACAATCGAGGCACATATACGATCGATTTTTGCGTATGCCAAATAAAGAGAATTTTTGAAAAAAAAATATATTAATTAAAGTTTTATCTACCGACTGTAGCCGTTGTCGGTTGGATTTTTGGTAAAAGAAAAATAAACACTTACAGCTGCCGGTCTCCTTTCCAGGACAGTTGTTCTCCCATATCTCCCCACTTGGCTGAGACTAAAGTCTCTCCCTTGGATATAAATACCAACTTAGCAAAACCCATCTCATTCTTTCTTTTGCCCTCAAATTGTCCAGCCGTAAGGGCAACTCCAGCCGCCGGAACCTTCCTCCTTCTGTGCAAATTTGCAACAGAAGTCCTTGCTGGAGCTTCGGATTGAGCAATCTAAGAGCTGCAGCTAGGAACCTGCTAGGAACCTACATCTTCTGCATGCTCTGAAGAAGGTTTGGTTGGAGCTCCTGCATGCTTTTGGATCTCAAAACCTTAGAGATCTAGAATAAAAAGGTACCTTCCCTCTCTATATCTCCTTGTATAAATAACACCAACCTCTTTCCCATTCTTCTCAACTTCTTCCACCGTAGGGTTCTTCTCCCTTCTTATCTTTTCTCCATCTTTCTTGCTGGAAATTTCCATATAACAGCAGCCAAAATCTGCCACTGTTGCTGGAGCTCCTGCATGTATATTCTCCTCCAAATTTAAGAAAGAGGTACCATCCCCAGCCATTCTCTTGCTGCCAAACATGATCTATACTTTCTTTTTCTGCCCTTCATGAAATCTTTTCACGTTTTATTATGAAATTGGCTATGCATGTGGTATCATATTATTCTTTAGAAGTATGTTTAACATTTCTCCTCTTAAAGCAACAATACATAGCAACTCAAATCCATGTTTGATTCCTGATATCTTGGGTGTATCATGATCTGTTCTTTGTACTATCCTCATCCTTTTTCTTGCTGCCATGCATGCAAAGAATCCCATGTGTTTTCTCTGCCTTGTGGTTTTCTTGAATATCAAATCATCTCTATGATATATAGATCAGGATGGTCCTGCTACGGTGTTATTTTTCATCGAATTGATAAATATAATTCCCCTCTTATCAAATCAGGCTGAAGGAAACCTTGAGAATTGTTAATTGATCCCTATTACACACTGGTATCCAGAATGATGTATCTAAAGTAATGTAGCAGTAAGAAAGATCGGCCTTTTGTTGGTCTGGTTGTTCTAGTCCCTAAAAATCTAAATCAATACAGACCTAAATGTCTGATTTTACACAGATTAAGGATTTTATTTCCCTAAATCTCAGATTGAGTATTTGATGTACAGAGAAAAAAAGAAAACCTTAATTAACATCAAAGATATGTTGGGTGGGATTATACATGAATCTATAAATTGTGTGTGATGGTAGTTGTATGGTCCCCAATAACTCATCGTGAATAACATAATTTGCTTTTATTAAGAAACATATCACCATATCTTAAGCTGTACCATTAGTCAAGGAATGATTGTCACGAGATCTAGTTCCTCTTAACAAAAGTTCTATTTTGTTAAACACTATCATATGCTTTCAGGAGCTAAAGTTCCATGGGTTCATATCACTTACCATAAATTGTAATTAAGCACTAGGAGAATCTCATTAAGAATTACGAGGAACACTAAAGCTGTTATCTATTCTCTGGTAATAAAAAAAATGAAGTTGTGCAAATTTAGAGGGTTAAATTTCAGAATCATTCACGAAATATGGCAATTACTCTAAAAATCTTGGAAAAGGGGGAAACTGAAATACCTATATCTATAAGTTTATATTGTTTTTATGTGTTGTAAGGGACTGAATTACCTACTATGTTATAAGCCCATGTTGTTGTTGTTGTTTTTTTATATTGTAAAAACAGTAGGTACACACACATGGTAATTAAAATGAGACTAGAAAGAGATAAAGGTCCTGAAAATATAAGGAAAATGTTTTATTTGAAAAAAAATAATCTTAAGGTTCTTTTAAGTATGATCATTATATTAGTATAGGGCCTTGGGGTATATTCATCTAAAATCTAGAACTATAGTGCATATTAATGACTTACTAAGATAGTTGAAAACAATAATTCTAGATTTTCCAGACTCAACTTCGTTGTGATCATTCTGTTTTAAATATATATTATATATATAGGGTATGATCTACTAACTCTAAATCAAGAGAAAGATTTTTAACTATCTAGATCTATAAAGATATGCCTAAGAGGTTGAGAAAGGAAGGTTGAATCAAAAACATCCATATGACGGTGAATAATTGATATCTGATAATTGAGCCAGTTATGGTGACTTTTACACCTGACTGTGCGAGAGCGCGGTGACTCTCAACTGGGCGGAAGATAGGAAGCCCAGTTAGGGCAGCGGCCGCTTAATGCGCGGGTCTAGGATCCCAGTCCCTTTTCGGTTTTTACGCGAGCTCGCAGTGTTTTTACGCCTCGTTGGGATCCAGACTTTAGACCAGTTCCGCTGACCCTGTCTTTTAGGATACCCAGGCGGGGGATCCTTGGTTTTCAGTTTTAAGTACGAGCTCTGTTGCCCGTTACCGGTCGGGCTGTTTTTCTAGAGTGACTTTTCCGGGAAGTCCCTCTCACCCGTCTCAGTGACGTAGTTTGGGAGTTGACCTATCCCTCTATTGGACCGTCCTTCCAATTAGGGGGCGAGACGGAAGAGACTTTTGTTGGCTTCTTCACCGCTTGAGTTTTTCTTTCGCCAACAGACTTGGCGATTCTACATCCAGATCATCAATATCTACATCTATATCTACATCATCGAGAGTTACATCAGAGAGAAAGTTACAGTCAGGGTTTGGAGGAAATCACAATTAAAATTGAGATGATTAGAAGTGACTATAATCAGTTTTGAAATCCCTATAAAGATCACAGTTTAAGTTGAGTAAATGGAAGTGACTATAATCTGAATTCGAAATCTTAATAAGCTAGTGGACGTGTTGGGAACTTAGTTAGGATGCATTATACTACACCGCATGCCTACGGAGGCACCCCAACCCTAAGACTTTCCCCAAGTCTTAGAGTCATAGTGTGAGGTTTCACATGAACCAAGATCACAGACTATCCACTAGACTTAATAATAAATCATTATATCTTCTTATCTCATCTTCCCCATCATCAAAATCCATGAATATGGTCTCTCAGTAATATGAAAAAAAAAATGTACTTATGATCAATAAGTTACCATAGATATATGCTTATGTGGGAAATGTTGGGATAAGGGCTGATCATGAGATGTGCTTACTAGAAATTGGAAACCTTTTACATTTGCAAGTAGAATTAAGCTTTAATTTGAGTTGTTCTCATCTTTCTACTTGCTTTCTTTTGAAAATAATAAATGCCTGTTATTTTATAAGTTTTTGGGAGGTACCAGCACCCGCTGACGCCTCTTCTTTCCTAACATGTTTGGCAGGCAAACAGTCTGCTGTTTAGTAGCTATACATGGTCCAGAAGACAAGGTCTATACCAGACGGTATGTGATTTTTGTTACAGTTTTTAATTCAATTGACATTATAAAATGCTTCTTCTCTTCAGTCAGATTTTTGGGATGTTATATGTACTAGCAAACATTGTACATGTTGTAAAATCATATGGAAATTAATGAAATAATATTTTGGTGACATTTGTTCCATTAGCTTGTGGTTATGAATTTTGGATGTGAATGTCATGTGGAAAATTATCCGCGCGAAAAATTTCCCTGTATTTCTGTAGCTTATGCGATCTAATGCGAATGAATGTTGTAACGCGAAATGTGTGTAAACGGGTACCCGGATCCTCGGGGGTTCAACAACCAGGGGGTGCTATGGAAGGTGGATTTTTCGAAGGCATATGACTGCGTGGATTGGAAATTCCTGTGGGCATCTTTGGAGAGGAGGGGCTTCCCAGCATTGTGGATTGCATGGATTAAGAGATGCGTACTACGACTTCCCTTGCGGTGCTTGTTAATGGTAGGCTGAAAAGGAATTTTTTCCTGCTGCAGAAGGGCATTAGACGGGCGTGCTCGCTGATGCTCTAACTCTGTGATGATGAGGTTGGCGTTGGAGGGCAATTGGTCTTCTGGTTTTTCAAAGGAGGAGTTGTTACAGTATGCAGATGATGCAATGCTTTTCTTGGGGATGATCCGATGAAGATTCGACGAGCATCATTTATTATGGACATTTTTGGGGAGGTCTCTGGGCTTGTATTGAACAGAGAGAAATTTATGGTGATTTCCTTTGTTTTTTTGGAGGTGGAGCAATGTCAGGTTTTTGATATTCTGGGATGCCCGGCAGTTTCGTTGCCTTTTTCGTACTTGGGGCTCCTGCTAGTGATTGGGAAGTTGCGGTCTAGGGATTGGGGGATTCTGTTGAAGCGGTTGGAGGTGGATGGAAAGCTACGATGCTATCCAGAGGTGGGAAGGTGGTTTTACTGAAGCACGTTCTTTCCGCGATTTCGGTGTTCTGCTTTACACATGCGGCTACCCGTTGGGGTGCGGAAGAAGATCAAGATTTTGATAAGGAAGTTCTTTTGGGCTGATGCTCGACAGGGGAGAAGGGGTATTCATTTGGTGGATTGGCGGAAGGTGACGTTGTCGAAGGGAAAGGACGAGCTCGTTGTGTTGCGGATGAGGGAGATGAACAAGACTTTTATGGTGAAGTGTGTGGTTCGGATTTTGGGCAACTCTGAGGATTTAGTTTGTCGACTGTTGAGGAAGATATATGGGATTGATATGTCGCTGGTGGTTGCTTTAGGTTGCTTGCCGTCGTCGCTGTGGAAGGTCACTGAGGTGATTACGAAGGTTGCTTCAACACTACACCCGATGCTTGTGGATTGTACGGGGTTCCGCTTTTGGTTGAATGACTAGACTAGGGATGGAGCTTTGGGGGAACGGTACCCGCGTTTGATGCAGTTGGCAGGGTACAAAGGGGTAGCGGTGAAGCAGGTTTCGGAGGTGGGACCTGGACCCCGCTATTCTCTGCTGGTTTTTCGGATTAGAGGGTGGAGGAGTTCCTTGTCTTGTAGTCGGAACTTTTGAGGTTTGAGGCCCCTTCTTCGGGGAGGGGCCATTTCGTGTGGGGAGAGGGGAGATTCTCTTTGAGGAAGGCATGCCGTTTCCTAATGAATGAGGGGGAGGAGATGCATGAGGAGCTGGGTGTGGACATGACTATGATCTGGAGGAGTATGGAGGCGAACCACATTAAGGTTTTCTTGTGGCTGCTCTGGTTGGGGAAAGTTCTTACGAAGGCTCGTCGCGGTCGCCTACTGAGTGTGGAGGATGTTGGATGCGATAGATGCGGTGCAACGGTGGAAGATGTGGATCACTTATTCTTTACTTGCCTACTATTGATGGAAGTTTTGGCCAGAACCGATGCGACATGGTTGGAGAGTCGTAGTTGGGCCACATTCTGGAGGGATATTAGATTGGTTTGCAGCAATAGGCATGAGGACAACTCTCCTCTTTTTGTTTTCGTATGATCTATTTGGTGAGCTAGAAATGATGCCATCTTCAAGGGTTAGAGGTTTTACGTTGAAAATGTGGTTGATCACTTTAGGGCATTGGGCGTGATGTGGCAAGCATGATGTATTTATTGCGGGATGTATTGATGACTATGGTGTAATCCTTGTCCTTTTACTATATAATATATATACTTGGGAGACCTTGGGAGAGCTTGGGAGACCACCCATTTCTCATTCAAAAAAAAGTATTATCTGCCAATGGAACCCATCTCTTCCTACATGCCTCGATTATAATATGCTCCCTCTTGGTCATCTAGTACAAATTCTTAGCATTGATATAGGTTTGGGATTCCCAGATGCATAGGACATCTCAGAGAGAAAATTGGTCCTTTTGCATGCCCTCTTAAAAAAGTTGGGAACTTGTCCACTCGGTCGTATAGATGGGGTCGAATTGGCAACAAAAGCATCATCCCTATCCCATCCTCAACAATTTGGAGGACACAATATGTCGGTGAAGTCATCACAACGAGCATCTAAAAAACAAGAAGCAAAGGTCGGAGCTCAAACACCACTGTTGGAATATTCATAGAACATAATCTGTTGCAGAAGCTTGGAATTCCACCTCAAGGTCCATCAATCTTGGGAACAACTTCCCCAACCTGACCATTGTTCAACCAGAATGAGAAGTGAGGCTCTTTCCCCAGCTTAGGCCCCAAAAAATTAGTAATGAGAGGTAACACCCTCACCAATCCCTTCATGATATGCTTCGTTAATTCCAACATTCGACCTTATCAAATGAAGAATACATTTTACAAGAAACCATCCATGTTCTGAATAATTTCGAAGTCATTTAAATATAAGTGTAGGATTTTATCTTCTTGAAATCGATGGAAGGATTGCGGGTCGACAGAATTGTAGTGGCCATGTGTGAAGTAGTATTAACTCGACCTGATGGGTGGATTGCGGGTTGGGGCTTGGCCCTTGGAATTGAATTAGAGCAAACTTCCAGCCCTCATTTATTTCTTGATTGTGCGAACAATGCACTCAACCTTTGATCCGACAACAACGATGTATTCTTTTATCGACTCATTGATATCGATGCATCCTTCATCTGGCTAATGAAAACGAAGAACCCTTCCTTTGGTCCAGTGATAACGATGCATCATTCCTTCAAGCCATGTGCTATTGGAGCCTTGAAAACCCTAATTTGGGTGATCACAACTCAGAGAGGTCTGACAGTGTTTGTGGAGCTGTTCTGATGGTGAAGACAGTGTGCAACTGGAGATCCCTCGATTCTTAACGCCACTATAACAATCACGAGTTCTTGTGGCTCCTTTCCTTGGGGAATCTGCGAGGAAAGAAGATTAAGCGTATTTGAAAGAGGAAGACATGTACTGTAGTGCGTGTCATCTGATGTGAACTCAACATTGAGTGCAACCTCCACAGACCCGATTCTGACATGCTTGAGCTCATTAAGTGGAAGGAATATGCAGCTGTGATGGCAGGCGTAGTCCCTGCCACATGATAAAAGAAGGTTGGTCAATGAAAATCCTAACTTGGAATGTCATGGGTCTGGGTGAACCGAAAGAGAAGGTCAATTGGAGCTCTCATTAATGGGTTGTATTGTGATATCGTATTGTTGCATGAGACAAAGTTACATGCGTCGTTAGATTTGCTATGGGAATCTTTGGGGACTCTTAATCTATTGGAGTTCCATGTCTTGGATGCTGTTGGCAATTAAGAGGCTCTATCATGGCTTGGAAGAGTGAATCTTTTACTTTCGTTTTATAGCTTAAGGGCAGATTTGCACAATCGGTGGTACTCCAGAATGATCTCACTAATACACCCATTATCTTGTGTTTATGGACCCAGTGATTCTTCCTAAAGATCTGAATTATGGATGGAGCTGTGTGGCATCACAGAGAGTTCCTACCGAGGCATGGTTAGTCAGTGTTGACTTAAATGTTTCACTTCTTTCCTCAGACATGCCCCGTCTTCGTTCAGTTCAAGCACTTGATTTCGGGGATTTTTTTTTTGAAATCCCAAAACTAGGGGGAAACACTCGATGGTGCTCGCCCCACGCCTATTTATTCAAAAAGCAAAAAAAGATACATGGGAGGAAAAGCAAAACACACGCCGACACCAAAGATCCATTACATCACCCAATCCTCCACCATGCGTTTGGCAAACACCCCCACGTTCTCCTTATAGAATCTTTGGCCCGCGAACAACAAGTCATTCCTTCCCCGTCAAACCGCCCACAGAATGGCCATCGGATATATCAGCTCCCTCCTTGGCCTATCCTTATTTGCCTGGATCGCACTCCAGAAAGTCTGAAGGTCGCCATTGTAGCACCACGCCAAGTCAGCCTCCTGCCAAATTTGGGTGACCAAGGGGCAAGAAAAGAAGAGGTGCTCCACGAATTCAATCGCGTCATTGCACAACATGCACCTGTTAGACACGCCGCCCAGATGCCTGGCACACCGGTCTCTCGTCATCAGCCTCTGCCTCCTGAGCAGCCAAAGGAAGAACCCAATTCTCTCAGGTAGCCTGAGAGCCCAAATAACGACACAATCCCTGGTCAATACCTCCGATTGTGTTGGCGGCAGCCTCGATATGGCCCCATAAGCCCTCCTGACCGAGAACGGCCCCTCCCGCCAACATCAGTGATCCCGCTCCCCGCATGGGCGGCCCACCTCCCTCACGGCGTCAAGCAGGGCCAAGAATTCTTCTAGTCTCTGGTCAGAGAAATTAGCGGAGAAAGTTGGACACCAGTTTCCATCCACCCAGCACGTCGCAACCGAGCAATGTTTCTCCTCCGCCAGAGCATACAGACGAGGAAAGCGCGAGCAGAGGCCCCCCCATCTGCCCAAAAAGAGGAGTCCCCCCCACCAAGGACCGGCCTAAAAAGCGCAATGTTCTTCAAAAAAACCTTCACGACACCCCGCCAAAAAGGGGTGGGGGTAGCAAGCCGGCCGGGCTGCGAAGGCGGCGCCCCCCTCACACCATAGATCCTTCAAACCACATTGCAAACGAGATCCTCTCCCGGTCCCCCAGCCCACTTAAGCAAAAGCGCCTCATTCATCTGCTCGAGCGACTTCACCCCAGACCGCCCTGATCCTTTCTGTGCGTGATATCCTCCCATCCCACAAGGTGGACCCCCCTACCCCCACCCGTATGCTTCCCCCACAAAAAAGCGCGCATCCGCTTGTCCAGCCGAGCCCGAATCCCCTTAGGCATCTGACGGTTGGAAAGAAAATAGATGGGAATGGACGAGAGGACCGCTTTCATCAGGACCAGTTGACCACCTCTCGATAGGACACGGCCTTCCAACCAGCCAACTTAACCTCCACCTTCTCCACCACCCTCAACCAATCCCTCATCCTTGTTCTGCTTAGGGCCAAGGGCATTCCCAAATAGTCCATCGGCAAGTTTGAGCGGCCCGACCCCAACACCACCGACAACCCGTCAGCCTCCTGCACCGTACGACAGAAAGGCACGAACATGGACTTGCTATCGTTCTTAAGCATCCCAGACAACTCGGCAAAGATCTCCAAAGCCACGGCCATGCCCCTAGCCTCCTCCACACCCCTTCAATGAAGAAAAGGGTATTGTCCGCATATTGGAGGATCGGAACCATCACACCCTCCCTCGAGTAGCCACAAGAGAGGCCACGGTTGACAACACGAGTCGTAATATCGGACAGAACATCGGCCGTAAGGATGAAGAGCATGGCGCCAGGGGGCACCCCTGACGCACCCCCTGCGTGGCTGAATCAAACCCTCTTCCGAACGACCATTCACCATGATTGAAAACGATGCCGTGGTGACACAGCGTCGCATCCAAGATATCCACTTCTCCGGGAACCCCTTCCTCCTCATCACCGACCAAAGAAATCTCCAATCCAGGCTATCGTTAGCTTTCGCAAAATCCACCTTCTAATGGACTCCACTCCTATCCCTATGCTAATCGGCAATGATTTCCGATGCCAGAGTGATGCTATCGGAGTTCTGCCTCCCGGGAACGAAGGTCGACTGTATCGGGGAGATAACGCTCCCAAGAACGATGTTCAACCTAGCAACAAGGACTTTCACATTTATAAGATAAAGGGCGTTTGATACAACAATAGGGCGAAAATCACCGATGGAAGTCGACGCAGAAGACTTGGGCAACAAAATGATAAGCGCGCAGTTGACCCGATCGAAACCCATGTTCCCTTGACAGAACTCCAAGACCACCTCTAACACCTCCTGACCCACGAGGTCCCAAAAGTCTTTGTAAAACGACACCGGAAAACCATCGGGGCCAGGCGCAACGTCAACATTCAGGTCCCAAACATCATCTTTAAGCTCCTCCAAGGTAACAACACGAATGAGATCAGTACAGGATGACCCCGCCACAACACGAGTACCCCGGCCCAGCCACTTCCACCTTCGGGGAATAGTTGTTGACAACGCGTTCTTGAAATGAGCCGCAATAGCTCTCCCCATCTCCTTGATCCCCTCCACGTGAACCCCATCAATAACGATGGAACGAAACGCATTGGATCTGCGCCTCCCACTAGCAATACGATGGAAGAAAGACGTATTCGCGTCCCCTCCCGAAGCCAAACATTTCTTGATCTCTGCCTCCACTCCGTGACGCGCTTCTTATCCTCCAATGAAACCTTCCCCTGAGCAGTCGCACGACGATCCAACTCCATATCCGTTAGATCCCTGAGGTCCTCTAACGCATCCAAATTTCGAATAACCTCCTCCGCGTCCTTCCTAGCAACGCACCTGGCAGCCCTTGTCTCTTTCTTGAAAGCCGCTAACCGCACCCGCAGCGAGGATAATTTCTGGACAAACCTAGAAGCAACGGATCCCGAGACCACCACCTCCGACCAGTGTGACGCCACTATCTCCCTAAAGTTATCTTCCAACAACCAGCACCTCTCGTACCTGAAAAGCCCCCTCTGCAATGGGTCATCCCCAGAGCACCACTAGATTGGATTGTGATCCGAACATGACCGCGGTTTGACCTCCACCGATGCTAAAGCAAACGCCTCCATAAGATCATTTGAAATGAAAAAGCGATCAAGGCACGACCTAGCGTTGGAACTCCTCCAAGTATACGCGATGTCCTCGGCGTCCATCACCTCAACGCCCAGCACGTCAATGGTGTCCGCAAACTCAAGCGAGCCCATGTCTTGTCCCCCTCCGCCTCCAGGCCTGTCTGACGTGAGAAGGGTAACGTTGAAATCCCCCCAACTAACCAGGGGACCCCATCGACGGAACTACCAGCCGCAAGAAGATCCTCCCAAAGCTCCCCCTACAAACTACCATCACAAGGACCATATACACAAGACACAACCACCTGGAGGGAAGAGGCCGTGCACACCAAGCACACCATCAGGACGTATCTCCTACGACTCATCGAGACGAAGGACATGGTCGAAGAGCGCCAAGCCACGCCCCCCCCTCCGAGGATCCTGTCGCGTCCAAAGACCTGAACTGGTCAATGCCCCCCGCGCCGAAAGGCCTCCATACGTCGTCTGACAAAGATTGCAGTTTTGTTTCTTGAAGCATAATGATGTCGCATCCCCATTCTAGGAATCTTGAGCCCACCGTCCTCCGCTTATCCGGATCCCCGAGGCCACGGACATTCAAAGATAGGATTTTCATTGGGGACCACCGAAATTCCCTTGGATTTGGGCTACACCCGTGGCCTCCGCCACACGAATTTTCAGAGGAGGGCAGGGCTGTGCCTCCGCCCTCGGAGCCCTGGATCTGTTTCTTCTTCTGTGCCTCTTGCCACTTCTCTTGTCGCTAGGCCCCGCATCTGAGACATGATCAGAAAAATCATCATCCGCAGCATCCACCTCAGCCCGATCAAGGCCCTCGGAGCTGGTCAAAGAAATCGTAGGGGCCGCAACGGAGGATGGTTGAGCCCGAGCCCTCCCTTCCGCTGTGAAAGGAGGGAAGAGGGAGAGAGAAACCATCTGCGGAGAGACAACAAGCGCGTCGCCAAAGCCCCAAGAAGGAAAAAACCAAGTCGACGAGCCCGAAGATGTCACGGCCGGCAACAGCCTCGTAGGATCCGAGAGCGCCCGACCGACATCCGTACCCGTAAAGCCCCATGGATCCGCCATAGTACCATTCATCGTGCCCGGATCCGCGAGCGGGTCCGCGTAATCGAGTCCTTCAATCGGACCCACGTCCACCTCTGAGTTGAGCGCAGTCGATGACGAATCTGGAAACCTTTTGCCCACGTCACCCTGCAAAGGGAATATACTTGACGACAGGTAAAGCATTTGTGGTGAGTTCATGAAGCGCCGCGTGCAATGAGCCGTTCGCGCCCATTCATCGAGGGGACCCCTCGGAAAACCAACCGCCAACGCGGAGCCCGAAGCGTCCCCTGCCCTTCCGCCGGCCACCACCCTCGAAATCTCCGGCGAAGGCGGAGGTTCTTTGACCAAAAGCTCTATGCTGAACGAGAAACAACCCACCTTCAACTCCGCGAAAGTAGTTCGCCCTCCGACCTTGTCGAGGAAGCTCTTGTTGCATTCAAACAGGATCGTCGTGTCCTCCACAGGTGAACCAGGTCTGAGTCCATCATCCAACACTTCTCGAACCGTTCCCCAACGACGCAAGGCCTTCTGCAAGCAACCGGCCGAACGAGAGGGGAAGGGGACGCCCTTCGCTCTAGCCATGCAGACGTCTATCTCCGCACATGTCCCATTGGCAAAATGCAACCTCCTCCAGCAGACGTTGCCGACATCCCCATTGCGAAGCAGCCGCTCCCTCTGAACAACCGATAGACCACGAACGCAACACCTTCGAGCATCCACCTTCACTACGTCCCCCACGAACTGCGGGCCAAGGAACCCACGCAGATGCGAAAACACCACGTCCATCTCGATATCGCCCCTCACCGCGTACCCTATAATCGCATGCAAACACGACATACGCGCGTCCTCCCTTCCCTTGTTCGATGGCTGATCGTCACCACCCCCTCCCAGAATAGAGGAGGTACCCACATGCTTTGCCGCAGCATCTCCCCGCAACACCTTCCTCACCACGTTCGCGTACGATGCCCCCCCTAACGAACATCAGGAGCATGCCCGTTGTAACGGCCACTAAGGAAAGACCGGTGCCGCTCGGTAACCATCATCGCAGTTGCTCCACGAAACGCCATGCAAGTTACTTGTCGGTGCCCCAGCTTTCCGCAAGAAAAACACCTAGGGGGTGAAGGGCAGAAAGAGGCAACATGCCCCCTGAACCCACAACGGAAGCACCTCCGCCCAGGCTTCTTGCGTGGCACTCCTCCATTCCCCGCCTCACCTGGCAGGGGCTCCCCCTCGAAGGCGCTTCCTCGCTTTTCACCTTCCCCCGAGACGAGCATCACCTTCCCCTTCTCACTTGTATCGCACCTCGCACTCGCTTCGCACCTCGCACTCATCGTACCTCAATCCATATAATATCCACTGCTATTTCAAATGAGCTGTTGTTGGAAGTGATCGATGCTTGTGATACTCACTATACATGGCGTCATCCTAGCTCTATTGGAGGATAAGTCACTTCCTAGCTGATGAATACGTGATTCATCACTCTAAAAGCTGAAAATAGAGCTCCGTTCCCAAGTAATTAATTGCATTTCATCATTTATATTGCATTATTAACATTTATGCATGTGTAAATAATATTCATATTTTAGCATTCATAATTGCATTAGTAAGAAGTCAAAATTTGTGTGTAAATAATCACTTGTATATTAACCAATTCCCCCTATTTTTAATTATTTTTCACTAACTCCAAATGCAAAAAAATCAACTCTATTGTATACATATTACTAACCTTAATGAAAGAAAGATAATATAAAAATACCGACCTCTATATTTGACAAATAAAACCAAACCCTAGTTTTGAGATAAAAAGCCGCACATGCAAATATCTCTCACATACAGTCTCATATGAATCCCTACTCTTTTTTGAATTAATGTACATTCAATTATCTACAAATCAAGATCAATTCAAAGGACTTAAAGTTCATATGTGAAAGTTGGATTTCGAAATCTCATTGTATATTGTATATATTAACTATCTTTGACCTCTATTTTATGTACAAAAGTAACTCTTTTTAATTTATTTCTTCTTCATTTATTTCTTTGATTTATGTTTTATAAACTGAGCCAAAGTCCACGTCTAAATTGAGTTTAAAATCAAAGAAAATGAGTCACCTGACCCATCTCGAGTATGCATATATTATGTATATAAGTCCCTTGTATTTTATTCCTTTATTTTCTTTATTATAAAAAATACCAAAAATTAGATTAATGTGTAATTATTTCTTTTATATTTTATTTGATTTTATTTTGAATTTTATCTCATTTAAGACAATAACAATAAAGCCTTTTCCCACAATTAAGTAGGGTCAGCTACATTGATTCTTCACCTCCATTCAGATCTATCGTGGATCGATCCCGGGCTTATATCCACAAAATTATGATCCCTTCGTATAGTCTCTTTCCAACACTTCTTGGGCCATCCTCATCCTCTCTTTGCCGGCTCAACATCCCAACACTCGCATATCCAAACTGGTGCATCAGCTGATCTTCTTTGCAAATGACCAGACCGTCTTAAGCGATTTTCTCGCATCTTATCCTCGATCGGAGCTACACCAACTTTCTTTCTGATTGCATCATTCCGAATCCAATCTTTACGTGTGTGTGTCCACACATCCACCTTAGCATTTTCATTTATGCTACAACCATTCTCTGTACATGTCTATGATTTACATGCCAATATTCAGATCCATAGAGCATAGCAAGTCTCACAGCTGCTTTGGAAAACTTTCCTTTAATTTTTATTAGAGTTTTCTTATTATAGAGAACAACAGAGGTTCCTCTCCACTTTAGCCAACCTGAATTTATTCTATTAGTAACATCTCGATCAATTTCCCCATCATGTTGCAAAATAGATCCCAAGTATCTAATAGAAATATCTCTTCTGAATGTTATCATCACCAATCTTCACCTCGATTCCTTCACCATTGCTTCCATCAAAGGTGCACTCCATATATTCCGTCTTAGCCCTACTTATACGAATTCCTTTAGTCTCCAACTCATGTCTCCAGACCTCAAGCTTCACATTTACTCCATCTCTAGTCTCGTCAATCAACTCAATATCATCAGCAAATAACATACACCAAGGTAACTCATCTTGAATGTGATTTGTCAACTCGTCCATAATCAAAGTAAAAAGAAATGGACTCAAAGCTGAACTTTGATGTAAACCAATATTGATGTCAAAATAGCCAGTCTTCCCACCGAGGTTCTTACACAAGATAACCCCCTATCATACATGTCCTTTATAAGGTTAATGTATAGGACATGTACTTGTCTCTCCAAAACTGTCCACAATATCTCTCGTGGAACAGAATCATAAGCCTTCTCCAAATCAATAAAGATCATATGTCGATTCTTCCTTTTAGCTCTATAAATCTCCATTGTCCTCCTCAGCAAATGGATGGCTTCAATAGTTGAGGGACCTGGCATGGGATCGACCATGTTTACCCGAGCTTGAGTAAAAGCAATAGTTGAGCAACCTCCTTATTTACACGGGCTTGGGACCGGCCATGGCTGAGTTGAAATTTATCTCATTTAAAAATATTAAAAAAATTACAAAATGAAAATGAGGTATTTTATGTATATTGAGAACCACCAAAATACACTTTGTGTAGATAACTTCTTTTGGTTTAGTTCCTTCACGAAAGTTGTAGATCTCATCGAGACAGACAACTTTCATGAATACCACTATTTGATTTGACTTTATTTTCTATTTTATTTTGATTTTTATTTATTCTATTGTTTGATTTTTTGGGAGCGACACGTGGCAACTCATGGAGCCGTCATTTTTCGCTGCCTTAATCCACATAACCGCCCATCTTTTGGACTGTTTGGATGAAGGGTGCTTTATCCAACGGTCCCGATTAAACCATTCTTTTGTATTTATTTTATTTTCTTATAATCTTTTCACCCTACGTGGCCTTCTCTCGGTTGTTCGATCTTGTCCGATCGAAAGATTGAGACCTCGTCTTCCTTGTCGAGTTCTGCGACCGACCCCCACTGCGCCTCCACCTCTGCTTCCTCTGTCGCACATCACTTCCTCTCTCCTTATTGGACCAAGCCCTTCCGTCGCACAACAACCTCCTTTTCTCCACATCGTCTTACCCTCGCTCTCTCCGCGAAACCCTAAGAACCATTCCTCAAACCCCATCGCCACCCATTTCGTCGACCATCCACCATTGAGAGGAGGTGGCGATCGGGACTCATGCCGTTGATCTAGGACTATGGTAAGGGTCATACGCCATGTTCTTTCTTTAGATTCGAGAGGTCATAGACTAGTTACTTGAGGACCGGTTCAGGGATTTGACGATTGAGCACTTATCCTTGGTGGTATGCTCAGTTTCTGCTGCTATTAGTCTGGTGCTGAAGTTGACATCACCGCTTAGCCGAGTTTGCTTTTATAAGAGAGATTCATTAGGTACAAAGAGGTTCTCGTTCCGCTATGGAAGTTGAGGTGTCCAGATTGGACAAGATGGAGGGCCTCAAATACTTGGTTGTAGAGGAACTTGAGAGAGGATGCCTTGTCGTATAATCATTGTTGAGGTGGATAAAAAGCAAGTGGGCGAATGGAAGCAGAGTTCCATGCACAAATGGACCAAAGATGGGGACACGAATACAAATTTTCCCACAGGATTGCCAGTGGAAGACACCAGAAGAACCTGATACATTCCTTGATGTTGAATGATAGATGAGTGGAAGGGGATCGGAAGATGGGCAGGGCACTTGTTGCTTACTTTTATGACTTCTCCCCTCACAACAAATGCAGACCATGGAGACGGACATGTATGGGGGATTGATCTCTGTTGGGGCACCTGGCAGGTAGCCTGGCATGCGAGTTCACTCTTGAAGAGGTGGAGATTGCATTTTGGGGCTTGAATGCGGATGATGTACCTGGTCCAGATGGTTTCCTCATCTTTCTCTATTGTGAGTTTTGGGATGTAGTGGAAAGTTTGTGATGGAGGTTATCGTGGAGTTTTGAGATGGTGATGTAGGCTTCGATTCAAAGATGAGATGCATTAAGGATGAGAATGTCACATGCTTGTTACTCAGAAGGATATAGAGACTAGATGGAAGTAGTACTTTCATAAACTTTTCATTGGGGAATGAAATAAAGAGATCACTTTGGGAGATCTAGTTAGGAGTGAAAGTTACTTGAATCGTGCAAGCTATTGACGAATACAAAGGAAGGCAGTAGAGGAGGCTTTGAAGGTTATGAGATCCGGGAAAGGTGTAGGACCTTGAAGTTTGAAGAGTTTTAGATGAACATGGTTTGACTTGGCTTACAATTTTACTCAATGTTATTTGACGAAGCAAGAAAATGCTTAAAGACTGGAGGAGAAGCATCGTGGTGCCTCTTTATAAGAACAAAAGAGACATTCAGAACTGTTTAAATTACAGAGGTATCAAGCGTATGAGTTACGCTATGAAACTTTGAGAATGTGCGATCGAAAGAAGGTTGAGACAAGCTTCCAAAGTAAAGGAAAACCTGTTCGGATTCATATCATGTCGCTCAACTATTGAAGCCATCCACTTATTACGAAGAACAATGGAGATTTATATAACTAAAAGGAAGAACCTTTATAATATTTTTATTGATTTGGAGAATGCTTATGATTCTGTCCCACGTGAGATATTGTGGAGAGTATTGGAGAAGAGACAAGTATATGTTCTATACATTAACCTCATAAAAGATACCTATGATAGGGCTTTGAGGATACAATCTGGGAAGAGTGACTATTTTGACATCAACATTGATCTGCATCAAGGTTTAGCTTCGAGTCCATTCCTTTTTACTTTGATTGTGGACGAGTTGACAAGTCACATTCAGGATGAGATACGTTGGTGTATGTTATTCGCGGATGATATTGTATTTATTGATGAGACTAGAGATTAAGTAAATGAGAAGTTTGAGGTATGGAGATATGCATTGTGGACTAAAGAATTTCGTATAAATTGGGCTAAGACTAAATATATGGAGTGCGCTTTTGATGGAAGCAATGGTGAATGAATCAGGGTGAAGATTGGCGACGATAACATTCATAAGAGAGATTCTTTTTGATACTTGAGATGTATTTTATGATGGGGAAATTGTTGGAGATGGTACACATAGAATAAACACAGTTTGGTTAATGTGGAGAGGAGCCTTTACTGTTCTTTGTGATAAGATAATTTCTTTGAAAATCAAAGGAAAGTTTTACAAAGCAGCCGTGAGACCTGCTATGCTCTATGAGTCTGAATGTTGGCCTGTGAACCATAGACATGCATAGAGAATGGCAGTAGTAGAAATGAAAATGTTAAGGTGGATGTGTGGACTCACACACACACACACACGTAAAGATCGGATTCAGAATGATGCCATCAGAAGGAAAGTTGATGTAGTTCCGATCGATGATAAGATGCGATAAAATCGCTTAAGGTGGTTTGGCCATCTGTAAAGGAGCTCAGTTGATGCACCGGTGAGGAGATGGGAGTTTTGGGATGTTGAGCCGGTTAAGAGAGGGTGAGGAAGGCCCGAGAAGTGTTGGAATGAGATTATACGAAGGGATCCTAGTTATTTTGGATGTAATCCCGAGAATGACCCAAGATAGATTTGAACGGAGGCGAAGAATTTTTTTAGCCAACCATACTTAATGTGAGAAAAGGCTTTGTTGTTGTTGATGTAGGCTTTGATAGAATCAATAAGGCGCTCTTGTTTCTGCTCCTGAAGGAGATGTTTGAAAGAGTAGAGTATTTTTTCCATATTTCTCTTTCTAATGCCATTTATCTAATGGTTGCAAATGCCATGGTAATTAGATTAAATGTGGTCATGAATGATATCATCTTTCCCGTTCAATCCATAGTCATCCTAGGAAGACATATCAACAACAACATGATTATTGCTTGTGAGATCATAGCAGATTGGTAGAAACGACGCTCCAGTGGTATTATCTGGAAGGTGGATTTTAATAAAGCTTATGATATAGTGGAGTGATGTTTCTTATGGTTTGCTTTGGCACGACTCGGGTTTCCAGATGTTTGGATCTCTTGGATGTAAGGTGTGTTACCACGTCGTCCTTCATGCCCAAGTCAGATTGGATTTTCGTCCTTTATTTTTCATCTCTGCTTTTTAGAAAAGTATCTCGTCTTTGATGCCCCAGTTTCCTTATCTTTTTCATCCGATCATAGGAGTTGGCAACTCCTTTGCCTTTTGGATGGACAACTGGACTTATGGAGTAACACTAGTATCTCCTCTCTTATGCTTGTTTGTATCGAGTTTTGGTTGTTAAGTGATGGTAGCTGACTGTTTGGATGGTAGAACTTGGATTCCCCCTTTGCATGCTAATCTCTATGATCAACACATGGAGGATCTTTTGAATCTTTTTGATACTTTGAGTCCCTTTTTGGTCCGATCGAGGGTTGGGGCTATCGGGTATGAAGAGACGAGAGTTTTTCTGCAAGACGTGTATACGAAGCCATTGGCAAGCCTACAGATCCAATGCATGAGTACCTTATTCATGATTGCAGACGTATTTAGGACCTAAAGACCTCATCTCATTAAGTTTTTCCTGTCGCTAATGTGTAGGAGTATCGTGACGAGAGATCGATGGTCCATGTTCTTCATGTGTTGTGGTGATAGGTGTCCCCTTTGTGATGATGCAACTGAAACTATTGGTCATCTTCTTTTTTGAGACAAGAGGGGGAAACATTTGTGGGAAGAAGATTGTGGCAAAATGTAGGGATGGGTGACTTATGCCAATCTTATGAATTTTTGGGACTCGGTATTGCAATATTAGGTTGAATGAATCAAATATTCTATTGGGGGGATTGAATATTACTAATTCCAGTCAATATTCGTTTCAACCCGATTATTCCTGAATATTCGACCAATTATTGCTACAAAATGCAAACTTTTTATTATATTATTTTAAGATTCCTATTTATCCTTATAGCACCACAAATGTTAAAGTTACATAATTTAACTTGTTAATTGGTACTTTTACCTCGGATTCTTATTTATTTATGACCATATATGTATACATATATAAGAATATATATTAGACATAATTTTTTATTTGAAGTAATTAAAAATAGATAACCGATTAATTTTGAAAATTCTACCGAATACCGAATATTCTTTATTTAGTGACCCCTTGTCTGAATTCTGGATACTGACTTCTGCAACACTGCTCAGTATACAATGCGAGACAATGCTCCTATAAAGAAATCCTCTTCCCAATTGTGATTTTTGGGGCAATTTGGACATCCTGAGACGATGTAATTTTTTGCACGATCATTTCTATGTTAAGGATGTAATCTTCCATGGCATGACTTATTTTGAGTCGTGGCTCGTGTAAGGTAAACCTAGTATTTTTTCAATAGATTTATATACTTTAGGCAAACATCTTTGCTTGTTTTCCCTCTTTTTGCATAAAAAAGTCTTTGGGAGCAAGCCTTCCATCTATCATTTTACTCACCTCGGCTCACTTCACGATTGGTGTCTTCGACTAGATGCTCGAGACTCCCTCTAAATGAATGTGCTATGCAATGCTTCAATCCTCTTAACAATTGTCGGGTCTGAGAAATTCGAGAAAAAATAAATCGAGATAGAAGACAAATTGTTGATAGTTGGATCAAATCCACCCGGATAATATCGTGGTGGTCCTCCCCTCAATCTGACGCTCTATTAGCTCCATAATTGATCATGATCCGGCGATATGGTGTAATCATTCTTGTAGAAAAGAATGAATATGCATAGGAGAACCCCTACGTGAAAAGTTCGATTTCAATCCCCATGTAAAAGATGGTGTCATTTGCAAAATAGAGTATGAAAACTACCTCCCTTTAATTAAACCAGTCAAGCTCTATGTAACATAATTTCTAAAGGCACCACTACCAAGATTCACGAAAGAGATGCGTATGTGTTCGAACAGGTCATCGAATAGCGATTAAGCGCAACGGTATGCATGTTATATGTGATTCTACACAGTTTTCTAATATATATATATATAATTGACTATAATTGAACTAAATTTATGTATAATTGTGGTCCAACATTAGATCGAAGAAAAATAACTTTAATATAGAACTCAAACAATCTCTATCAATTAAATATCAATACTTCAATAGAAAAGTTAGCACACATAATAATTGACAGCAATCACCAAAATATGTAAGTATCGGAAATAAAACCAAATTCAAAACAAATGACATTATCAAAGTACCGATGAAGATAACATAAGAAAACTGAAATGTTCCACTGACTATATTCTACCGAATACAAAGCAATTCTAATCAAGATCACCATCAAATTCTACTACGATATTGTCATCTTCGCTTTCCTCCTCAGATGGGAGTTCTTCCTCATTTAAACTCGACAATGTGGTTGAGCCAGTAGCATGCCTTTGGCTTCTTCTCTGTTGCACCAAATCTTCTACGCCAGTTGCATCTGACATAAATTCCTTGTTAGCTCCCATCCTGGGAAAACTTCATCATCTCCTTCATCTTCTTCACCAATCCAATCTCTCAAACAAGTTCTATCATTTGTGACAAATGGATCATTTTGTTTTTTTCAAGACGACAATCCCTCAACTTGGCATTGAATCTGATATAACCAAGTCATTTAATCGCTTGAATTCAAGCATGTTCGTCTTCTTCATGTGGATCTACAAAATACCACAAATTTATCATTAACTACCTCTATAATGATGTAGCATATGATATGCGTAGCACCAAATTTTTAACTTTACCACCTTAAAAGTGCTTCAATTCCTTTCACAACACGAGGAAGAAGCTGTCAACTTGAAAACTTTCATTGCCATTTCCTTCAAATGTGGCATTTCCATGCCATGCAATCCCTACCAATGGGCTATTTTCAAGAAAAAATAGCTAATAATCGTTAAACGTATAAGTCTATTAAATCTAATGAGAAAATATGCCTGGATTGAAATCATTATCAATGATTGACCTCTGTCTGGTAGCGAAAAGTTTACCAAATGGTCCTTGTGCTCCTTCATATATAGGCAACTCCTTCTTGGTGATTATATCTTGAATCTCTAAATCATGATGGAAAGTATCCATACAATCCAAGAATCCCTTTAGAGCGAGGCCTTTCCTCTAGATTTGAGCATTGTCCCACTAAAAGAAATAGGGATTCAAAAAATATGTAGCAAGGTGGATGTGCTATCTAGTCTTCCTTTTGACCGAGTCAATGGCATCAACAAAATGTTTGTAAGACGCTTCGACATCTTTGAAAATAGTTATGATCTCTTTTGTAGCATCTTGCAACTCATTGTATACAAACCCTATAGCTGGCCTCATATCTCCATCAACAATTCGCAGAACATGTACCGACGGAGTGACCTTCAATATCAAATACACTTGAGTCCAAATGAAGGACTCCGAACTTTGGTTGAAGCCATTTCCTCCTTCGTTGTATATCATTTACAAGTTCTCCATTCATCAAGAGAAAACATAAGTCTCTACTTATCTTTCTTCTCATCGCTGATTGCAAAATGAGATATATGATAACAAATCATGTTGTTCTCGGCCTCACTATCTCGTCCTTTTGCTTAAATTGTCTCATCAAGCTCAATGTTTTTGCATGATATATGAAGATAACCAATGTCCTTGCCTTTGTGATGACAGTTTTCACCTTCGATTCTTTGCCGATCTCTTCTAGCATAAGTCCGATGCAATGTGCTGGACAAGAACTCCAGAAATATCCATAAGTACTTGGTTCTCAAGATTCTGACAACATCCATATTGGCAGATGCATTGTTTGTCACTACTTAGACTACATTGTTAGTCCTGACTTCCTCGATGGACTTATCCAATAAGGAAGCAATGTACTCCGTGATATGAGAATATGTAGACGAGTTAATGGAGTTCAGAAAACTAGTTCCAATCTCATAGCTGGTACACATATTCATTATGCTCTTCCTCTCCTATCAGTCCATGCATCCATCATAATGTAACATCCATGAGTCTTCCACGTATCACGATGTGCTTGCAATAACTTTATTTTTTCCTTAACCTGTTCCTTCAAAAGAGTTTCTATAAGCTCATAGTACGTTGGAGGTTCGTACAACATTCCTTAGTCCCCATTGCTTCGCACATTCGAAGAAAGGAGTCACTTTTGACAATATTGAAAGCAATGTCATTGTCATATAAGTACTTTGCCACGAATGAATTCACACGTGCACGTTCCTCCTTGGAAAAAGGTATCTTTGATTGCGGATTGGCGGAGATTCTCCGCAGGCACATCTTCTGGTGAAGTTCGGGGCCTTTTCCCATCCTCTCGTCATCAACCAAGGGTTGATTAATCTTGATGGAGACTTACCCTTGAATGCCTTTCATCCTCACGATCTTCTCATTCCTTTTCACTTTAGTTTCCTCCTTGTTGTCCATAATTTCTTTCTTTACCTCATGAGTCACCTTGGGACAAGATGCTGTATTTCTTTAATATAAGCCAAATGTTGAGTGATCCCTCCTGTCACAACCTTCCGACATAATCGACATGTGACCATGCTAGCGTTACTCGGACTCACTAGAAAGACATAATTCCATCCTAGATCATTGGATCCGGGAGGAACAAAAAACTCCGATGTGTTGCTCCTCTGAATAGGAGGCTCGCTTCTAGTTCCAGGCATAGGAGAACCACTGCTAGATGGTAGATTAGAGGCCATTGTTGCCTAACATTCAATCATAATTATAAAACATCAACAAAAAGTTTAATATACATATACAAATAAGAGTTTTAGAAAAATATTTGTTTAAATAATCATATTCTCAGATTATAGATACATCATACATGTTCGAAATGTGCATTCACAATCCAAACAAGTATTTTTAAGAACATTTTTGGTGAGAAACTAGAAAATTATTCTTGAAGTCATATCCATGTATATATATCCGACTTTTTGTCCAATTACCCGTCTACAGTTGCCTTCTTTTTATTTAGATGGGGACTTTTTTCTATAACAACAGTTTGATGTATCTTCCACATATGGAACAATATGCTGCATATCCTATAAGATCTCAAATAAAAGGAATGAAATCCATCCTAGAATCAAATGCATGAGTACTGAAAGCTCCTTTTGTTCACTTACCATACTTCTAGATACCATACCATCTAACATTCTATTATTATGTTATGTTTAACATTCCATCAATGAATTCATTGAGAGCATTATAAATAGAAACAATCATATTATTCGACTATCACATTAGACTTTTCCAGCAAGAGTAGCTAATTTTGAGCTACTAGTTGACACGAGCATGTTCAGTAGTGCGTATTTCTCACTTGCAGTCCTTGCACTTGCATGTGGTAAGCGATGTTTTGTTCGCTCTTGCATGTGGTAAGCAATGTTCTGTTATTGAAATCCAAAGTGCATCTTGATGTTAATCGTGTTGAAAAGAAACAAATATAGCATGACCAAGAACATGGTTAACAATAACATTCAAATTTAAGTAAAAATGTAGATCGACCAAATATGCGAAAATCTAATTAAAATCTAATTATAAAAAAAGAGGGATCTAAGGTTACCTTCGTACGGCGACGACGGAGCTGGGAGGAAGAGAACTTGGCACGAAGGAGATGAAGGTCGAGGAACCTCTCAAGGAGATGGAGGCAGAGTAGCCTCGCATGGAGGAGATGGAGGCTATGGAAACTTGCACGGAGGAGTTGGAGGCGGAGGACCTCGCACGGAGGTGGAGGGTTTCTAGGCGGCGGTGGAGGCACAATTGGGAGGAGGCGGAGGAGCTGGGAATCAACTGAGAAGGAGAGAGAGCAAATTGAAGAGTTGAAAACCCTAGGGCCGATAGGAGTATCATGGATTAGGGGTATCAGGTTGCCCTTTGGCATAATCAAGTAACCTGATCTTAAGACCAGGATCCGGCAACCCTATATCCTTGTAACCCGAAAGCGGGAGCACGATCGCATAGCCTACATATGCTGTCTGCATATGCGCAAGGGGCGTTTAATGATGGGATTCACATATGCGGCGCACCTGGGGATCCAGACACGCATATGCGGCCGCTCAGAGTGATTTCGTGAACACTGGCCACTACTATGGCCTCAATTCATATAATGACATCATATAAGATGAGACCCTCGTTTAACTCATAACTTCGACCTCCAAGACTACACTTAGTCCATTCATCGACATTGATAAAGAGAATGCAGTAAAACAACTTTATCTATAAACCCGTTCTCATTGAAAAGCCATGCCAAATAACATACCTTTCAACATATCACAACCGTTAATAGGAATCCTTTTGCATGAAGTCTGTTCCATGATAACAATCTTAAAACTCTCCAAAATCTAATGCCCTATAATGAAAGCATTATTTATGGTAAGATGTCAGCCCTCAACACTTTATGCAGCATGTTTGCCACTAACTTGATAGTAATCATATACACTGAACTAGCTGTGATGATGATTTGCAAACACTTCGATCCGTTTAGCATAACCTAAGTAGAAGCAGCTGATCAACTTTATTCTCGAGTTGTCCTCTAGGAATTCGAACATTGTTTCCATCACATAATCTTATTAATGTCGAAAACCTATATAAAGGAAACTTGGGAACCTATTAGGAACCTGGGAGTTGTCTTACTTCAAGGACTTGATGGTGACATCTCTCACTAGATTGCCCACCCCCACGGAAGACAACCTCCTAGCTCCGTGACCTCTCTATCGACATACTTTGCACTATCATCACTTGACTTTGATATCAAATCTCCCTCCCTCCTTATATGTATCAATCGTCCAACGATAAATCTTATTCCTGCGCCTTCTGGTGTACATATAGAAGAAATTGATGATCTGACTATCCTTTTTGATCCCCTATTTGTCTTGATCTCTGTCTCGATTTATTTCTTCAATCCATCTTAATTTCGACATCATGCTCCTTCACCATTTTTTTTGCCATCCTTGCCTCCATCTCTCCCCTCAAGAGGCTCTACTCATCCTCTATCATGTATGAATTAATGATGTGAAAGGCTCTTCAGGGCTCTTGCCTAGATGCCCAAGCAAGATGAGGAGGGGTCTTAATGCCTTGCCTCATTCCAGGAGAGGCGTTTTGCCTCGGCCACTACCCAGACAAGTGCCTAGCTCAAGGTGACAGGGTCTCAATTCAAGCTCCTGAGGCAAAACTTTGGATTTTTGCCCACATATTATGATTTTGATCCATTTAAGTTTTTTTGTCAAATATATATGACTTCTAAGTATAATAAACACATATACATGCGTAAATAACACACGTTTTTATGCCAAAGTAACGGAAAATCAATTCAGATTCATGTCAGGTCGCTTAACTATTGAAGATATCCACTTGTTGAAAACAATGGAGATTTATAGAGATAAACGGAAGAACTTTCATATGATTTTTATTGATTTGGATAAGTGATGAATACCCATTCATCACTCTTTATTCTTATATTTTAGCTACAAAAACCTTTGCAGATGCATGTAGATATGTGTAAATAGGAATAATTAGCAAAAGCATGCATTGTGTAAAAACCTGTAATTAGCATGTTTTTGTGCAAAAATAAAAGAATAAAGAGTAAAAAGAAAAAGAGGGAAACATTTAGAATAAATATTGAGCAACCTAACCCAAGGGAGGGCTCAGCATGGGCCTGACCGCATAAAAGCCAAAGTAGAGGGAGATAGGAGCTCATGTGTAAATATTGATGTAAATAAATAAATTATATTTTCCTCAACCAAAAATATGCTTGTACATATTTTGTAGAAACTAGTAAAAACAAAATAAAAATTTAAAAATCAAAAATTCAAAAATATCCTTTCACCATGTACATAGACCACCCTCCTTATTTATTTACCCTTATAAATAAATAAAATTATTTTCTAAACTTTTTGTAAATATTCTATGTTACATATTGTAAATAAAATAAATAAAAAGAGACAAAACAAAAATCAAATAAAAATTACAAAATTTAAAATATAAAAATGCCTTGTACATATGCCATGTATATAGATGTACATATATATTTATTTCACCCTTGTATATAAATAATAAAAATAAAATAAAAATACCCTTTTATTCCTAATTTTATACTATAAATAAATAAAATATAAAATAGGAATAAAATTGTATAAAAATAATAATTAAAAAAATCAAAAATCAAAAGCCTACATATTGTATATATCCCTATATAATGTAAATACCTTATTCTTATTTCCAAAAATTAATTAAAAATCACCAAAAAATAGAAAAAAATAAAAGAAAAATATTTCATGTTTTGGGTTTTTGCAAAATCGGCCATTTGCTGCCTCATTTTTGAGTTTCAAATCTTATCCACGTGGCAGCATCTCACTGGTCCACGGGGAATGTTGACCCCGGTCAACTCGCCCCGCGGACCCTCTTCTCTCGCGGATCGGGCTGTCGACCCGATTTCTTCGATTTTTCTCCGCCTGATCCGCCCGCCATTCACGCAAACCCCGGGTCCTAATCCTTCTTCTTGCATCCGAGATCATCGCCCGGGGGGTTGCATTGGGATCCGCGCTGCACGTTACCCTACCCGATCGATTCTTGCCGGACCCTCCACTGTATATAGTCTGAGCTCCGCCCCCGTTTTCACGCATCTTTGGCTCTCCACCCTTCATCCCGTGACCTCCACTGCAGTCCCTGAGGTGACAGCTCTCGATTGCCCGTGTCGCAGCGAGGAGAGGGGCCGGTTTCCATCGATCCGGCGACTTAGCGTCGCCGTGCTCCGCCCAGTGCAGGAGCCCGAGCCTCAGGACCAGACGACCTTCGAGGCTACGACCGGGAGCTACCTCAGCTCCAGCCTAGTCTACTTCGCCACCCAGGTAACCTTCTAGCTTTCTTGTTTAGCTTAATTTCTTGGTTGCCCCAAATCGCATCTCCGCCGAATTCCGTTGATTCCGACCATCTCGAGCATCATTTCGATCATTGGAACCCACGTCCACCATCGCCTTTCCCTCGCGCACCTTCTCCGCCCCTCCGTTCAACCCAGCTCGCACAGGAGCTGGGATTCGAATCCCATCACCGTCGCTTCGCCGGGGTTCGTCCGCACCGCCGCACAGACCACCTCCACGACGCCTAACCGGGTCGAGGCATTTTGCCCTCGATCCGCGAAGCTCCTGAGCCTTTTTGCAGAACCGGAGGGGGCCATCTGAGGCCTCCCGACATTCAGACAGAAGCGTCTCCTCCGCCGACCTCGCCGGAGCCCTCCAGGGCTCGGTTGGGCCATCGGAGACCACCAGCAGCTGCGGAGCACCACGTCGGAGCTTCTCCGATCTTCAGGCGCAGCAGGGGAGGTCAGGAGTGCACGTACTGGGCCGGCGAACTTCGCCGGCCACCTGTTCTTCCCATTGTTTTAAAAGGCTAGCCTCGAGGCGGTCGAGGCGTACGCCTCGAGGCGAGGCGGTCCCTTTTAGCCTCGAGGCTTACGCCTCAGACCTGTCCTGTGAGGCGTGCGCCTCGAGTGGTCGAGGCGTAGCCTCGAGGCGGAACGCCTCGAGGCGGTCGAGGCGCTTCGTGAGGCGTTTTTGCTTTTTTTGAAGTATTTTTTATTATTTTAATGGTTTATTTAGTAGTTTGAGAAGCTTATAAATATATGTTTATTTAGGATAATGATTATATATGATGAATGCCTAAATATGATGTTTATTTCATGCCCATAACTTGATATTTACGATTAATGTATCCAACTATTTTGGCAAATTCTTACTATTTCACTCTTAATGAATGAATTCATGAATATTAAATTAAACAATAATGGTAACTTAACAAGATTTGCAATATATCAAGCAAAACAAAATGGATAAGGTTCACGGTTTCTCATGTTGCCTTATATTATATATTAGACACAACATAAATTTCTTCGACATATATTTAATCGAACTTTTAATTACAAAAATATTTCAAAGAATTTGCTCGAAATGGATATGATTCATGGTTTCTCGTGCGATCATATATTATATGTTAGACACATAAAATAATCTTCTTCGATGTATTAGTCATACTTTTTAATTAAAACAATATTTCATAAACACATGTATTATTTAATTCTTTCATAATATCTATAGTCAATGAATTCCTCTTTGATTGGATGAAAAATTGTAGAAATGTATAGATGTTGTTCTCTCTTCTATTTTGGGGTTCTTATCTTTATTATTTCATCATATCTTGTAGTGTAAATTATTATATATTGGGTAGAGAACATATAATTACATAGAGATATATCTAATTGTAGTTTTATACATATTTTTCTATATAAACTGAGGCTTACGCCTCGACCGCCTCGAGGCTACGCCTCGCCTCGATTCCAAGGAGACCGCCTCGTTCCGCCTTTCGTTTTTTCAAACCTTGGTTCTTCCTCGACCTTCAGGCACCGTTCGATCGCCCTCCAGCTCCAGTTTCAATCTGAGCCATCCGTTCCAGGAGCGTCAGGCACCGCACGATCAAAGGAGGAGTTGATCCAGACCATTTGATCTTGAGATGAGGCGCAGTTGACCAGTCACCGTTAGATCCTCCACGTGTCTTCGTCTCAGCCATCCGATCACGCCAAGGGTTACAGGAGTGAGCCGCCCCCGCCGCTCCACCGTCGGATCTACACGTGGCGCATGCTCCGCCCTTGGATCTTAAATAAGGGGTAATTGTCCTTAGGCCCCTCTGTTTTCAGTTTTTATTATTTAGTATTGTAAATATAGAATGCAGTTGTTTAGTTTTTGGGATATTTGCATAGTGGACCTCGCACTTTAGTTTATTTGCATTTACACCCCTGTGCGTTGTATGCCACGTGCTTCGTCACGTGTTTATCTGGGTTATTTGCAATAGAGACCACTGTAGTTCTGGTTGTTCTCGAATGAATGAAAGTTTTATTCTATTTGCATTTATACCACTGTGCGTGATCTATTTCTACATGTGCGTTATATTTTGGGTATTTTGCAGATAAGCCCCTGGACTTTTGGTACTTGTTACCAACAAGTCCTCGGAACTTATTTTTTTCACATTTGGGTCCCTGAGTGCCCCAGGCACGCGCCTCGCGCGTGATTTCTTGGGTATTTTGCACCAGGACCCCCAGAACTTTGGGTATTTGCATTTTGGTCCCTGTGCACAGTGCCCTCTTGTCATTTTTGAATAAAATATCAAATCACCTCCAAATCCAACGAAAATTTGACACATGGCTCCTGCCATGGTGTAGGATTTTTGTAGATTTTTGAGGACATTTCTGAGTTTAATTGCCATTTTTAAAAATTCAAAAACATACATTTTTGGCACTGTTTAACTTGAAAAATCACAAAAAAATATAAAAACCTCCCTAAAAATTCCATAAAAATTAGGAACTGTTTATTGTGTGTTGCTTGATTTTCTAGCCAATTTTGGCTATTTTTCATCACTGGAAAACCCTAAAAACTTAAAAACTCTCAAAAACCCATAAAAATCCCAGTAAATACATTAAAAACCCAAAAAAAATAATTCTGGTACCCGAATTTTCCTTGTTTTCTCTATTTTATAGGAAAATTACCTCCAGGCCTTTTTGAGGTCCTTAGGTATTTTATCTAGGGACTTTGGGCTTGGCTGGACAGTACCTTGCATTTTCACCACTGTTTGATTTTTAGAAATTAAAATAAATACCAGAAAAATCTCAAAAATTCACCAAAAACATAAAAAAATATAAAAAACATAAAAATATTTTTGTTTGAATTTTTGTTTGATTTTGGATGCATTGAATAATTTGTCAAAGTTTGCTTGTTTTTGCTTTTCTTATTTTCTTCACATATTAAAAATCCAAAAAAAATTTAAAAACAATTAAAAACCACTAAAAATGCTTTCCCTTTTTCTCTGACCTTTTGACTACTTCGTAGGCTTTTTAGCCAATCCGTGCTCCTTGTGTTCGACCCTGGGTGCTATACCAGGTAAATATCATAGCAGGACCGCTTTGTTTTGATTTCACATATTTTTCGAGTGGTTCATTTTTTCTTGATTGACTCGTCCGAGTGATTGAGGTCGCAACGACCTATTTTCTGTACCTTTACCTCTGTCGCTTGGACGCGTCATCAATAAGGCTTATGATTTAGGCCCATGAGAGATTTTGCGGACAATTTTGGAGAAGGGACAAGTACCTGTCCTATATATTAACCTTGTAAAGGATATGTATGATGTGACTTAATCTTGTGTAAGGATCCAATATGGAAAGATTGACTATTTTAACATCAACATCAGTCTGCACCAAGGTTCAACTTTGAGTCAATTCCTTTTTACTTTGATTATGGACAAGTTGACTAGTCACATTTATGATGAGATGCCTTGGTTTATGCTGTTCGCCGATGATATTATGTTGATTGATGATACTCGAGATAGAGTAAGCACAAAGCTTGAGGTTTAGAGGTGTGCCTTGGAAACTAAAGGATTTTGTACAAGTAGGGCTAATACCGAATATATAGAATGCATATTTGATGGAAACAATGGTGAAGGACTCGAGATGAAGATTGGAGACGATAACATTCAGAAGATAAATGCAGGTCGACTAAAGTGGAGACCTACTATGTTTTATTGTTCTTTGTGATAAGGAAATCCCTTTAGAAGTCAAATGAAAGTATTACAAGGAAGCCGTGAGACCTACTATGCTCTATCGATTAGAATGTTGGCATGTGAACCATAGACATGTACAGAGAATGATAGTAGCATAAATGAAAATACTATGGTGGATATATGGTCATACACGTAAAGATCGGATTCAAAATATTGCGATGAGAAGTAAAGTTGGTGTCTTCTAAAATATGATAAGATGAGGCAAAGCTGCTTAAGATCAAGGCCCTAAATGTCGGTTTCGGTCACCATTTCGGTATCGACCAAAATAGAATTTCGATGGAATTTCGGTGGAATTTCGACCGGAATTTCGGTCATTTCGGTCATTTTTTGTATTAGGACCCCCATATTTCGGTCATTTCGGTCATTTCGGTTGAATTTCGATTTCGACTGGATATCGATATTCGACAGAAATTCGACCGAATTTCGCTGAAATTTGAGGCCATGCTTAAGATGGTTTGGTCACTTGCAAAGGAGGTCGATTGATGTGCCTGTTAGAAGGTGTGAGATTTGGGATGTTGAGCCGGTTAAGAGAGGTTGATGAAGGCCCAAGAAGTATTGGAATGAGACTATCCGAAGGTATCTTAAATATTTGGATCTAAGCCGAGAATGATGTAAGACAAATTTGAATGGAAGCATAGAATTTATGTAGTCGACCCTACTTAATGTGGGAAAAAAGCTTTGTTGTTTTATTACAGATACATTCACATATTAGCTCTAAGTAATGCATACACTTCTACGTTTTACTTTATGAACATTTATACATGTAAGTATAAATAAATATAACACACATGTATGTATGGAAACACATACATTGCATGTGCATGCACTGCACATAAACACATACATATGTATGCAAATGTCTATAGACACATAGACATACACATACATACCCCCTACACATGTATGGATACACACACACACAGATATAATACGTAAATACACGCACACAATCATATTTGCATTGGATGGGTAATAATTTCTAATTATGTGATACACTGATATGTATATGCATATACGTATATTCACACACATACATGTACATGCGTGTGCATATACCCTTATATATGCATACACATACGCATATATGTGTGTATATATCAGAATTTATTAGGCGCGGCTTCAACCCGACTTCGGCCCGGGTGTGGTAGACCCTTCAAATTCCTTGGCTCCGGACTAGGGGTCTTCCGGAGTTCTGGGCATCTATTAGACGCGCTCACAGGAACACTACAACGGACTACTGGAAGCCTCTCGCGACCCTGTGGGCAATCTGATTGGGACGGAACGAAATGATTTTCAACAATCAGAGGTTCTATGATGAAAATATTGTAGCACACTGTAACACTTTATCTATCCTCTGGGCTTCATTACTCTTGCATGTTTATACTTTACAACACACTATCCCTCAAATATTCGAATAATGACTTAAAAATTGATCATATAAATAGAAGTAAAGGGAACAATGAAACGCACAATCAAGTGAAAGTTGAAGAATTATATTAATCCATTATAAAAACTTGAAGACCACGCAATCAAACTAAATGATTATATTGAATTTGAAATCTAAATTTTCTTTAATAAAAAATACATTTGTTTATTTTTTGCTATTGGTTTCCACCAAATGATTAAAAAAACAATCCAAGTTATGAAATAAGGATACAAAGACAAGTTAGGTAAAAAATGCGATATCTATGATCAGCTATTGGTGTAGTCCATGATTAACTTAGAATGTTAAGCTATGCCAAACCTAAATACTAGCAAGAGCATACTTCAAGGCTGTATAATATATCATTAAGAAATGAGAATCATGGAACAATCATACTCGATTGAATATGCAGAGACAAAACTAACTTAAATACAATCCACCAATTAGGCATCATGACTCTCATTTGAAATGGACTTGAACTGAAATTTATTTGTTAGGTTGTAATTATAGTCAAAATTATTAAATTCTATGAAAAATATGAATAAAACTCAAATTAAAAATAAAAGGAATTGAACTAATGCTTATTTCTTTGATGGGTGTGATGCATTTGATTATGTAATTGTTCCAATTTCATCACTAAAATAAGGTTGCGAGCTAGAACAAGTAAAAGGTAAGAAGTAAAGGGATCAACAATATCCAACAAATGTAACAAGCAACCATCCCAAATATATTTTGTTTTAACGAAGTTCAGAAGAGTGGTAGCATACAAAGGCTAAATGGTATTGCGTGGGAGGGGATTATGTTGTTTGAGACGGGCGGTGGCATTGCGGGGAATTGGTCAGATGCATAATTGTGTTGGAGGGGAATAACATTTTGCAAGAGAGATGCATCGTCGAAATGGACTGAGAGGGAATCAGGAGAAATTTTGATGACCAATAGTGAATTGAGAGAGAGGAAACTGGGAGAGGAGTAACTGAACATCGATTTATAATTTTACAAATTATAATCATACTTTATTATTTTGGATATTTAACATTTGCCTTTCAAAAGAGTAGAAAGGGTGATAACAAGAGGACTTGTATCTAAGATTGATATGGAAAAAATGACATGAATGACATTGATTGTGTGCATAGAAAGTGTTTGAAATAGGTGCACATAGATATTATGTATGTATATATGTATATATCTACATGCATGCATGCGTTAACGGATTGGATCGGATTTTGATAAAGATCCGATCCAATCCATACATCATCGGATTTCAAAATTTCTATCTGATCGAATACATTAGATTGATAAAACCAAACCAATTCAATCCAATAGCATCGGATTGGAACGGATTACGGATTTTATCCGATCCTTATGCACCCCTAGCCTCAGTTGTGCCTAATGTGCCTCAACATCGTGCGATCAATCTACAAGGTGGTTATATGTATGTTACCCTTGGACTGAGCTCCTTTTAAAGGGTTAGTAAGATGCTTAACACTATTGAATATTTTGTGTTTGGATTATTAGTAGTGTTGGAATGATAAATATGATGTGGTGTGTGATATTTTTTTTATGTTATATTCATTGTCTTTAAAAATGCACCTCGAGGCGTTTTTCAAAGAAAAATGCCTCGAGGCTATAGCCTCATGCAGTCTCAGTGAGGCGTGCACCTCGAGGCGTGCCTTAAGGCACTGCCTCATTTGTGTGCTGATTTTTTTTATTTTTTTTTTCTACAATAATTTTTTCTTTTCTTTTTGATTATGGGCTTTTCATCTTTTGTATACAAGTATTTTCAAGTCCTTAAGCTCACAATTCACTGAAGTCTATTTTTTTAATTTATTAAGATATTAAGCTTATTTTTACTTTGTTATGCATGTTTATAAATCAACATGAACAAAATATTGGGTCTTGAGTCCTTAAATGTAATGTCTCTACTCTTTAGTATGCCTTCTGTATTATATCCAGTCCCTTTAGTTAAATTTTATTCAAGACTTTAAATTTTGCGGAGAGTAACCCATTATTGTGCTTGCATATCCATATTTACTTGACTCCTTACATATTTAGACTCCAAAAAAGAGAGTTATATAACAACTTGGATGTTTAAACCATGATGTTAGCCTTGAAATGTCATGGAGTTATGTATTTAATCGTAGCTATTACTTTCTAGAACTTGAATATTGTAATTACGATTAATTATTATGTTTTATAAAAAAATTTCTTTCACGAGTGAGGCTTACGCCTGAAGACAATACTGGGAAAACACCTCGATATGCCTCACATTTTTTAAAACCTTGGTTATATCGACTATATTCATGAATCATGATCAAAATATATTTTTTTTTGAAAGAATGATCAAAATATGTTGATTTTTTTGTGATGCCAAGAAAGGGGGAGACAGACAATGCCGTCAAAATATGTTGATGATGCTGATTTTTTAAGGTGATTGGAATTATTATATCGAAAGAAACATGGTACCCAGGCCATTTATTCTGCCATAAATGTGGGAGTAACGCAGACACGAAGAAGGCTTGAATCTTTGGTAACCTGTTTACCCTTGGGTAAAACGGTAACCAAAAATGCCTGTGGGTTTAGGGGTTAATAGTCTCCAAAAAAATCAAGGGGAGAGAAGCCTCTCGTTCCTATCGAATGAATCATGTCCTCTACTATTCAAAGTCGGATCCTCGTGTTTAAGGGATTCAGCCCAACTCAATATGAGATCTGTTTGCCTCCAAAATTTAAGGAAAATATACTTGCTTTGACTGTGCATGCATACCTTCAATCTATCCACCTACTGACACCATCCGAATTATGACACTAGCTTTCTCTGTTTTTTCCCTCTCAAAAGTAACCCATAAGTATGCCTGAAAAGGAGGCGGTGCTACTTGATTCTGGAGGCTTGCCACTTTATGCGTTTCATTTGGAAGTGTGCCTTGGATACGTCAGTTGTCGTTGATAATATTTTTTTTCAAAGAAAGATGATTCATTATGGTTGTCCGGGCAATCTTGTACCTTTTTTGTTACCATGTCAAAATGTACTCAAAATGGGTTAAATTGTAGCCATTTGTTGGCCAGTGTTCTTTAGAACATTTTTGAAGGAAGTAGTACGTATAATCACTTAACTGTGCAACATGTTGATTATCTTTGCCCCTTATTCTTACCCTTTTGGCATATTTTTTTTGTATTTTCTTCTTTGAGGACGGAGATATTTTTTGTACTTTTTTCTATAGACATGGAAGATTTGAGAAGATTTGCTTCAGAAAAGGCTGCCGCTGAGGCCAATGATTTAAGCCATTGGGACTTGAGTTTTTGGAGTGAAAGGCTACGGGAAACCAAGTATGATATTAATGAGGTAGGTTGATTGCTTTGTTATCAAAAAAGTACTGAGCAGTCTCCATCTTCTGATTTGGATGGTGGAATTTCTCTCGACCTTGACATGCACGCTATCTTTTTTTAATATAGATTCTCTTATTTGGTTTGTTATTTTGTTCTTGCCATTTCATCTAACTTTTAAAAATTTTACTAGAACTTGTTAAAAAATTTGAGATATTGGCTACACTTTGATTGGAAGAATAGGATAAAAGTTTAGCGCAAGATATCATTTGGAATCCGCATTAATCTTCTGACATAGTGCGACTTTGAAGGGTGAAACATAAAATAAGTCTAAAAGATCTGAGCTGTGGTTGAGAAAAGAAGGAAATTTGAATGATTATAAACATAGAGTAGTAGGCTTAAGAATCGTTAAATGCTAAGATTTTATTTGTTCAGATCAATTGCGAGAAAGACATTGCATTGAAGAATATGGAGCAATGATGAGTGTTTGATTTAACCAGTTAATGCATATAATAGGAAAACCCATGAAATGAAATTTTCTCCTACCAAAGAAGTGGACACGGTACTACATGTGTAGAGGAATTACCTTGTATGTGTTGGAAGAAGATGGCTCAGTTCCGTCATCACTCCTTAGTGATCTTTACCACATGATCAACATGGAAATTTTTGATTTCCTAAAAGTTTGTTTCAACAAATTCTTGGATCTAACTTATTGATGCTTTTTGCACCTTTTTTATTTAAATGCAATAGGAAAGTCTACCCACCTTTCTAGAAGTTTAATTTAACTTTATTGTTTCTTGAAACCAAACTATGCTAGGGCTTTTTCTCTGCAATGTTTTGTTGTGATTGATTTTTCTCGTACTTAATGGTGTAATCATGGATGGCAATATCGCGATATATCGGCGATATATCGCCGATATATCGGTATCGCCGAGAGGGTGGTATCGATATTAAGGTGTATGTCGAAATACCTCGTATCGGCGATATATCGGCGATATATCGACTGTGGCGATATATCGACCGATACCGACAGTATTTGGCAGCGCATATACCTCTTTAAATAACAGCAGATACCGATACCGAAAGTCTTGGCTTAGTTGGCAACTTTGGCAGTCAGGAAAGTGGAAACTTAGTGGAGAAAGGCATCTTTCAGTAATAAAGTAAAGGCATCTTGGGTCCATGAGTAACTCAAAAGTTTGTCCTTATGTGCTGTGGGTGGGTCATGAAGCATCTTGTGAATTGTGATTTAGGCATCTTTGAGTGAAAACTTTTCCAAAGTCCAAACTACAGTCCAATTGTCCGAAGGCCAAACTCCATCCGAAGCGAAGGGCATCTTTGACAGTTTGACTTTGATTCTTTGTGTCGGGTGGCGCACCGACAGCACCGTGGCAGTGGCATAATGGCATTTGGCTTGGTTAGCAATTGGCAAGCATTATATAATGGGCATCAGCCCATATTTTTTTTGCACGCACCGCACTTGAGGTTGAGAGTTGAGACTTGAGAGTCTTGAGTTGAGAGACTATTGAATTGACAGCCACAGCCGAGGACAGCCTCTTGTTCCTTTCCTTCTTCCTTGTTAGCAACTTAGCATCCAAGGCGTTGTTTCTTCTTCCTCCTTTGCGTTTGAGGCTTTGAGTTTGAGCCGAGGACCGAGGTATGATTTTCTCTTGTCTATTTAAATGAATGAACTTTGCAAATGAGGAGAAAAAACAGCTTGAATCTGAGGTTGAAAGTTGAGACATCTTCTGACTTCTCCAACAAATTTCATGTATTTGTTGATTAAGCTTCCGCTTTCAGCTGCTGCGTGATATCTTCTGGTTGAATGACTGAATCTGAGCTTGCTTCTAAATTCATAAATGTCTGGTTGGTTGGTCGCGACATTTCAGTTTAATTAATGCGTGATATATTATTATAAATTATATATATATAATGCGTGTTCAGGTCAGGACGAACTTCAGTAGCTCCACGAAAGTTCGACGCAGATATTAAACAATAACGCAATTAAATAATCAAGTAATTATATACTGGATAGTTGAGAATGAAGTTTTGGTTAACCTCTCAACTGTCCAAGGGAAGTCTGGACTCTGGACTCTGGAGTCTGGACTAACTAAATTTAATACGATAATCCATTTAGTTCTTTTCTTGGCATGGAAAAGTCTCACACATTAAAAAGGCACAATTCTTTCTGAGCAAAAAATCCCTGTAAATGAAACTAGTATGATGGATTGCAAAAGCAAAAACTATAAGTCTATAAGACTATAACCATACATCATCATTCGTGTTACAAACTTACAATTGAGAACTTTGGTAGTTCAGACTTCAGAGTCTCAGACTTGATATTTGTTACATGATAAAGATCTATAATAGATAAGTTGCTCATGCTTGTCTACCAGTAGAATTGGCGTTGCCTCTTTTTGTCACACAATTCTGTCAATTCAGACGCTAATCTAAAGAGGTATATTGAGTTAGTGTTAACCAACTACGCTTCTCCTTCAAAATATCTCTACTTGATAATCATGGATACTTTATAGTTTTATCACTTTATGTCATTAGTTATTCCGATGCTAAATATTTATGATGCCTACAGGAGGGTAGGCATTCTCCTACTGGCATCTATACCTTTATTTAGTAGAGGAACCTGATTTGTTCATTTACCAAAACAAGTTGTCTCCAGATCTATTTTGTGTCATAGACTCATAATGTCCCATCATGGCACATATCACAGATTCACAATAATACCAACCATGCATTTTCTCACTTTAAGCAAGGTGTCTAAGTGAACTACTTGCTTCCAAAGTTCCAAGGAGATCAAATTCAGATCATACTTTAAGCAAGGTGTTGAAATTTGGGGCTTTTGATTTTTTTCCTGTGTCTTTCAGCTCTCAAAGATTCAAGATCATCTGTAGGTTCCATGGACATTGACAACCCATACCGTGGATATGGATCCTCCCATTCCCAAGATGAGAGATCATTTGGGGTCTTCCCTGCATATTTTCCTGCTCCTCCGCCTGGACCTCCTCCTCCTCCTCAGGCGTATACTCCTCGATCTTATGGATATAGCAGCTACAACAGTGGGTATGGAGGATATAGCAGCTACAGCGGTGAGGAGAACTACCAAGGTAGCCAACCCGAGCAGACCCAGCTCAGCCAGGGCAGCTTCTTTGGTGATGACAGTTTCGGTTTCTTCCCAGAGTATTTCGCTCCTATTCCAGGTCCTCCTCCTCCGCAAACATCTTCTCCTACTCTGTCGTCGTCCCGAGGATCTCAAGCTAGTAGTTCGCGGCCTCCTCGTGCCACTCGTGATACTGGATCTAGTGCTGCTTATCCTCGTCTCGGGATACTCATAGGCAATGACCACCAGTACAGGCAGTACGTGATGGATTACAAGGCCATGTACTCGTACATGACATGGGAGAACTACTGCGAGTTCATTGAATCTGCGATGCGTTATGAGAGGCAACAAGGAAGGGGGGGGGCAATGCAGATCCACCGCGAAACTCTTGGTTTTAGGCTACTAGCCTAGGTCATCTCTTTTTACATTGTCAACTTGATTTGGATATTTGTCATTTGTTGTTGTACTTGTAGCTTTTATATAGATAAATCATAAATCTTTTTTGCCAATTGCTAAACAATGATTGTCTCGTAAATTCCCATCGATATGACCGGTATGTGCAGTTTAAGGACCATAGTCCTCATAAACTATCTATGTGTGTTATGAGGTGTATATTTCTAGTATTTCATGTTACAAACTTATAATAACTTGAATGGAATCCATTACCAATATTCAAAACTCAAGAGTCAACATTAAGTGATTAATATCGACACGACCGATATGTGTGATACCAACGATACCGATATGTGCGATATATGGTGTATAAATGATCGATATGTGTGATATAAGTGTGTATTTGTAGGTTATTTGATGGTCTAATATCTTGGATGATCTTAATTTCTGAAAAAATGGCAAAAAATTGGCTTTTTTGAGCGATTTTCGACATTTCCGCCGATATCGTCGATATATCCCGATATATCCATTTCCGAGCGGACCGATACGATATCGATATCGATACGGCCTTCCATGGGTGTAATATACTACTATTAGAAGGTAGCCTGAGGACACTTTGGGATGAACTTAAGATGTAAACATGGCTGTACTAGGTGGGGGGGGGGTAATTTCCTTGAAGTGATTGTAGTGGGATGAGAAATATTCAATGCCTTTTATCTGGAAAAACAAATACATGGCTTTTAAATGTTGCTAAAGAGTTTGACACCACATGGCAAAGACTTAGTTTTTGTTCCACGACAAAAGCATAGCACATGCCAAAATATCTCATTTTTAGAAGGCAATCTGTTCTGTTTTCCCACATCTTCCTCTGCTTTTCCACCCTGTGCTTGGAGGTCGCTGTTCCTTTGTTTGTTGAAAACTTGTACAAATGAATGGAAATCGAGTGTCACTGGTGACCCGTTTCGTTTGGCTTAATGCATTAGCCACCGATCAAGCTGCAATGGTTTCTGATTGTTGGGTAGATGATTCATGGATGCCCACTTTTCACTTTGATTTTTTGTGGCAATGGTTTCAAGAGTTCATGCAACTCTTGGTTGATATTGGTTCTTGGGATGGTCCACAGGAAGGCCGTGACAACTGCATTTGTAGAGATGGTGATTTCATTTTTTAAAACTTTGAGTATAATAAGTATAAATATTTTTTAAGGATCGACACATCTTACGAGACATCATCAATCAGATTGCTTTGATTGAATATAATAATGCTAATAATTGCTCTGAATAGAGACATGAAGAAGATTATTTTGTCCTTGAAAATGAAATATTGACACATGGAGGTTTGGCAAGGGCACTTCGAGTTTTAGAGATAAGACATGACATAACATGTGGTCCCGCTTGGATATGCCATGGTTGAGATGGGATTTGGTTGAGGAGTTCTGGAGATCGATGGAATCGGTTTGTTATGATGCATGTGGTGGATGTTTACATCCTTGTGTCGTGCTATGGGTTATTTGGCTCTCTCGAAATGGAGTTGTGTATCAGTAGGAAATCTGCTATGGTGAGAACATGTTGATCTTGTTAGAGTGTTGTATGAGGCTTGGTCTATGTAAACATACTTTCGTATGCTTAAATGAATATATTTTAAGGCATGACTCACCTTGAGATCACACTTGTTTTCCTCTCAAAGTAATGTACCAGACAACAAACAAGAATTAGAGCAACTATAGTTGGATTTTGATCAAGACAAGTTTTTACGTCATGTGATAATGAAAATAAAGAATAAAAAGAGACCAGAGGTGGAGGTGAAGATAGTGCTGAAAATTTCAAATTTAATGAGGAATTTACTCCGATTGATAACTATTTTAATCTTTACTATATGTTTCACTAATGTGTTCGTAGTTTATAATTTGAAGTTTGAACTTTGTTGTGATGCGGGGCAAACTTGTAGTTTTTTCCCGATATTGTTATACGAATTATTGTTGGATATGCTTAATTTTTATACCTTTTCTTGTTTATGGATCTGAATGTTGGCCTGTGAACCATAGACATGTTCAGGGAATGGCAATAGTATAAATGCAAATGCAACAATGGATGCGTGGTCATAGAAGAAAAGATCAGATTTGAAACTATGTGAACATAAGGGAAATTGGTGTAGCTCCAATAGAGGATAAGATGGGAGAATTGCTTAAGGTGGTTTGACCAATTACAAAGGAGGTTGACTGTTGCACCCGATAGAAAATGGGAGACTTGGGATGTTGAGCCGGCTAAGAGAAAGCGAGGAAGGCCCAAGAAGTGTTGGAAGGAGGCTATTCGAAGGGATCTTAATTATTTAAATCTAAACCTTAATATTTGAATCTAAGTCCGAGAATGACCCAAAATAAATCTGAATGGAGGCAAAAAAATCTTTATACCCGACCTTGCTTAATGTCAGAGAAGGTTTTGTTGTTGTTTTCAAGTTTATGTTTTAATGATTTTGATATTCGAAGTTTGGACCTTGTTGCAAATTAATGGAGTATGCTTCAACATATTGACATTTGTACTTGTATTGGCTTAAAATAAATTTAGCTACACTTTGTATTTATTATACGAATATATTTTTTAAAGGATAAGCTATTTTTAATAATGAGTGTGCATGCATTGTTTTCTTTAAGTAAGAAAAGGGGGAAACACACTCAAGTGTCTGTCTCAACTTTATTAAAAAAGGGAAACATGGAAAAACATTACAGAACCCAATACTCCAGGGGAGTATTGGCACGCTGAATGACACTTCCTACAGATTCCCATTGAAACAAAGTCGCACAACGATCATTTGGATACAAGGCTAAACCGTACGATCGAAGCCACCCTTATGACTCGTACGAAGATCTCTTTTGTAACGAGGGTGCATACATAATCTATTTTATGTTACACTTTTTTCGAACGGGGCCTGACACCTTTGACATTTTTGAACCTTAGCAATTTAGAGGTTGTCACCCTTCGATACAATTGGTGTGGGTGGACATGGAGTGGGAGGCGCGAGTGGATCACATGGATAGAAGGTGAATGAGATGATGACAATGGGGATGGTTGAGGAGCTCCCTGACATTGATGTAGGTTGAAATGGGGGGGGGTGCTACTTGCAGGAGGTAAGGTAAGAAGAGGACTTTGAAATAAAAATAATATGGAAAGAAAATAAACAAATTTTGTGACTTCCTTGTTAACTTTATTAGCTTGTTAGTCATTTGGGCTAAACCTTATGGTAGAAAATGACTGACAAACTCTATTGATAGGGTCTAAGATTGCAAAACAGATAAAGATTGTAAGGGCTAAGACTAATTAGGAATATTATAGGAGTCACTGTCTAGTTACAAAGGATTTGATAAGCCCATGTGTAAAAACTATATTGAAAAAAGTAATATAGAAGCTATTATATATATTAGCAGATGAGCCATTGGAAAATGTGGGTTGCATATACATGCATGTGTCTATATCATCAAATACATAAATTCGACTAAGTTTGATGTTATTACATATTGTATTATTGATCAAGCTTGCGAAAGTTGGTAATTGATGGTTTGTCGGTTTGGTCACTAAGGTTTGATTTGTAGTAATCCAACTAATTAAATTTAGGTGGTTTTGTATTTATACATATATTCTTTTATGTTTTCATATAGTAAAATAAAAGAAACATTTGATTAATGTTGGTGGAAAATGATTCTATATTGATTCATGAGACCTTAGGACTCTATTATATAGAGGAGAGTTCTAATGGGTAAATTACGTATTGTGGACATCATAAATAGAGAATAAAGCAGTACTAAAATATAGAAATATCTCTAGACCTCCCTCAAGATGGAGCATAGATGTCGATCATGCTTAGCTTGTATCCACACTTTTGAAACGTACCTCTAGTCAAGGGCTTTGGTGAATATATATGCTGTCTGCTCCCCTGAACTGATGTGGGAAGTGGAAATGATGCTTTTCTGAATCATGTTACATGTGCAATGGCGATAGACCTTAATATGTTCATTGTTTCATGAAAAATAGGATTATTGGCAATAAAAAGTGCAGCCTGGTTGTCACATTGAATGTGCATGAGAAGTGGTACATCGATGCCACATCATCTCAGTGGTCCCCTATACCTTAGCTCTGTACTTGGATTCTGCACTGGATCTAGCTACCACTATTTGTTTCTTGCTTTTCCAAGATACTAAAGAGACCGACAAATACTGCTAACGTTGAGGTAGACTTTCTGTCCTTGGGACATCTTGCATAGTCTGTATCTACACAAGCTGAGACATTGAAGGATGTCCCTTTCTTGAAAAATAGTCTTGCACCTGGAGGTGACTTCATGTACCTCAAAAACATGTGAACAACATCCATATGTACCTAGGTTGCTCCATGAACTGGCTAACCCATTTAACATCAAATGAGATACGTGGTCTGGTGATTGTGACATAAAGTAGTTTCCCAACTAGCTCTCTATATCTCCTCTTATCCACTTCCTCTGTATATCATCCTATAATCTTGCGACGGGGTCCATAGGAGTTGTTGTTGGTCTACACCTGCTCATGCTTGTTTCTGCTAAAAGGTCTATAACATACTTCCTTTAGGTCATCACAAGATCATGCTGGTTCCTGACGAACTCTAGTCCCATGAAGTATCATAAAGAACCAAGATCCTTGGTAACACATTGCTGTCTAAGGAACTCCTTAGCCTTGCTCATCTCATGCACATCATCTCCTGTAACGATAATATCAACATAAACCGTAATGACAACTACTCCTCCCTGTCTTCTCTGAACAATGATATGCATTCGACTTTGTGAACCTTCTCTGCTCAATCAAGTGCGAGAGCTTATGGAACCATGGTCTTGGACTCTTGTTAAGTCCATAAATAGCCTTATAAAGTCTACAAACACGCTGACACTCCTCCTTAGCAGTAAACCCTGGTGGTTGCTGCATGTAGTCTTCCTTCTGGAGATTACCATAGCGAAATGCAGTCTTGACATCAAGTTAAAACAATAGCCAATCTTGCACCACATCAACAATAAGAAGAGTCCGAAGTGTGGAATGGCGAGCCACCGGGGAGAAGGTATCTTGATAGTCCACCCATACGTCTGAGTGAACCAACGCGCAACCAACCTTGCCTTATAACAATCTACTGTACCATCTGCTCTGTGTTTTTACAATGAACTCTTATTTGCAATTTGACAACAGATGCCTAAGGGGAACTGGGACTAAACTCTATGTCCCATGTAACTCTAACACAACAATTTCCTCCTCTATTTCAAGACACCACTAACTGTTTTGCTTAGCCTCTTGATAGGATCGTGGAATCACCACAACAGATTGGCCAACAACAAACTTCTTAAAATTCGTTGACATGTGTGCCAAAGAAATAGTCGAAGCAAGAGGCTAGGAAGCACAAGTACGCCTCTGCTTCCTTAGTGCAATAGACACCTTAAGTTCGTCCACAACCACCTTTACATGCTCACTAGCCTCCTGGGAAGGTACCTGCTCATCCTGTACTGTAGCTTGCTGTAGAGGTTACTCATCATTGCCATCAGTAGAAATATTGTGATTAGAACATACCTGAGAAATGCTGGATGATTGAAGAGGGCTCGAGAGTAGTAGACGACCTGTGGACGTAGAAACGTGGGCAAAACAGGGATATGGGACTGGTAGGAGGTGCTGGTAGTAGAGGAGCCACAGGCGGTATCATAACATGTTGTGATGGCGGTGAAGTAGGTAGAGATGGAAACATGTAAACCTTCTCTCCAGAATCGGATGGAGTAAACTTATCACATGCAGTGGAGAAGTGCATCACATACTCAAAGAAGGTGACATCAACACTGATGTAATACTTCCGACATACAAGATCGTAACATCGGTATTCCTTCTGTGTCTTGGACCCTACAAAAACACAATTGGCAGTTCTAGGGGAAAGTTTGTCAAGGTCAGGTAACAACTGGTGTAAAAACACTATAGAACCAAACACGAGTGAGAGAAAACAGATCCTTCTCGTAAAACGCAATCGAGAAAGGAATCTTCTCACCTAAGACAGTGGAAGGCATATGATTCACTAGATAGCAAGCGATTAGTACAACATGAATCCAAAAAGAGTGAGCATTATGACTCTGAATCAGAAGAGTTCGTTTGACATCAAGTAAATGATGCCGTGTATGTTCATCAACACCGTTCTGTTGGGACATGTAGGCACATGATGTCTTATGTAAAATACCAAGCGATCGAAAGAAATGTGAAAACTGTGAGGTACAGAACTGCAATGCATTATCAGTATGAACAAATTTGACAGTAGCATAAAAGATATTCTTTATTTCATTGATAAAATGAATGAATTACATCCCATATTCAAACTTATTCTTTAATTGAAAAATCCATGACAATGTAGAAAAATCAACAACAAGATAGAATCTGTGCCCCGTTGGTCGGGAACACGAGTCAGATCCCAAATATCCAGATGAATCAACTAAAAATGAAAACTACTATTATGACCCTGACGAAGTGGAAATGAAGACCAATGGTGCTTTCCTAGCTGACAAGGTTCACAATCAAAAGTAAAACAAGGAGAAATATGAGGAAGCACATGACACATCTTCTGAAGGGGTAATGATCAAAACAGAGATGCCACATAAAAGGAGAGATTGATCCTGCCGAACTAGATGAAGCACCGACATAAGTGGATCAGTCGATATAAGCCTCCCTACGCACGACCACATCCAATCACCTTGCCCGTTAGTATGTCCCTTGAAACACAAGGGAATATGTCTCAAAATAGCACACCAATCAAATCTTTAGTAATATGACTCAAACAATAAATTCATGGTAAAGTCCAGTGCGTGAAGCACATTCTGAAGTACATGGATGGCGTTAAACTAATCTCCTCCTGTCCAGTGATGGGAGAATGAGTACCATCTGCTATGATCACTTATTTGATATGAGTTATCTGTCTGTATGGTGTAAATTTATCTCTATCCCCACACAGATGTTGAGAGGCACCCGAATCCATAATCAATTTTGTAATATTACGCCTACTCCAACTGGTAAGAGCATAAGCACTATCGGGGATACTAGTCGAGGCAGACACAACCACATATGAAGTGCTCGAGGACATGGAAGACACATTAGGAGGCATGATTTCTCTCTAGAGAGAGACCATGCCATCAAATTTTTGGTTAGAAGTAGATGCAGTAGGAGTTTCAGTCTGCTCAGCAGCAGGAGCAGAGTCTGGAAAACCATGCTTGGAGTTGCATGTATCCTCATAGTGGTTATGACGGTGACAGTAGGTGCATGGAAGATGAGGACTAAGACCACCTCCTCGACCACGGAACCCTCGACCTCTATATTGTGAAGTACCTCCTCTACGGCGAGGTTTAACCATCGTAGAGGAGATCTGTGACGAAGTGAATAAAGGAACGATGATCCTGCTAAAGTGATGGTATGCCTCCTCCGTAGGAGGAATAGTTACATATGTAAGAATCTGTGACCGAGTAGCATCATATTCTGGATCAAGTGTCGCTAAGAAGACAACAACGATCCTGGCATTCTTGTCCTCCTTCTGTTGCTCAGGTGTAGCTGCAAGAGGCTTGAAGCTGTGAAGCTTCTCGAACATGCCTTGGAGAGTTGTATATAAAGAGTGCATGGGTCATCCGTTCTGCTTGATAGTGAATATCTCATGATGTAATTGCAAGATTTTCATCTCATTTCTTGCCTGTGAATAGGTAGCAACAAGAATATCCTACATTGCCTTGGCAGTGGACTGATGCAGAACATCGTTGGTGATCTCTATCGTCAATGCACCAGTCAATCAGGCACATGCATATGCATCATCGACCTCCCATGAGGCATTCGTCCTAGTCTTGTCAGTCGGCTCCACATCGGTAAGAATACGCTTCTTACCAGTAGACTGCATCAGGTTCATGAGCTATGGAAGAAGTATCAATCTTGTTTTCTGACATGATACTAAATCCAAAGATCGGGACTTATAAATCAAGGAAAAACTTGTCTACACAAATAAAAGGGGAATCGATTACTGGTGTAGACTCAATCTGCAATCATTCCCATCAATAAGAGGTGTGTCATAGGGCAAAAGGGTTGGTTTTTCAATCTGAAATCATCCTAAAAACCTCAAAATCAGATCGTACATGATCAATCGATCACGAATATGATGCCCTAAAACACCCAGTGATGCTGCACTTCAACCCTAGTCGAGATGGGGCCCATTGAGCAGATGCGGGGAGGCTACGTGGCGATGGATAACCGCACGGAGGCTGCTCCAAGTAGAAGCGACAACAAAAATTGGTGCCGGGCGATGACGGCTCCGGTGGTTAGGGTTAGGGTTTTTGGGTATGAGATATCCTATCTAGACCCATCGCTCTGATACCATGATGGAAAAATGATTCTATATTGATTCATGAGACCCTAGGACTCTCTTATACAGAGGAGAGTCCTAATGGGTAAGTTACATACTGTGGACATTATAAATAGCGAATAAAAAGCAATACTAAAACATAGAAATATCACTGCAATTACCGATCGATTATTAGACATCTTATCTGCAATTTACTTTTACAAAAAGCAAAAAAAGGCTCATAGCTAATTGTCAAAAAAAGTCAGAAGACTAGTTGGTCGATCAACCAATGTTCGATTACAGTTTATTCATTCGGACATTTTGTCGACCCAACTAATCTGATTGACCACTAGCTTGATTTTTAAGTATTTATGATACTTTTTTAGGTCTCTTTCAATGAATCACATTCTGAAGATCGATGAAGATTGATGTGAAGAGGAGATATGATGGGCAATGAGAGGAGAACAATGCTGCAGGTATGGGGAGGAAACCACATCGGCAATGGAGAGGGCGTGGCATGATAGAGGGACCCCTGGAGGGGAGCATGAGAGAGAAGGAATCCTCAACATGCGAAAGAGTTGCCCTTTGACTTGTTGGAGGAGGGAAGATCTCCAATGAGGTATGTCAGGGCGACGGTGCGTGGCGACATCCCAAGTAGTGCAAATGTAGTTGCTGTGTAGGATTGGAGTTGAAGCGGCAATTGTGGCGAATTCTGTTGCTGGGTCGATGGCCACTCCATGGAGGATTGCATCAATGAAGACACATGCTTTAGTTACGGGGCCTTGGGGCATCACATGGCCGCCCACACCATGTGGAGGACCTTGCGATGTTGGGATTGCTAAGAGGTTTGCACCACTGCACGGAAGCTATTGCATTGTGGATATGTGCATGCCATCTTAGTTGGAGATGGCACCTTTGAAGATATAACTAATACTAGGGTAGTATAACGAGGAGAAGTGCCCGTTTGGTAATGACTTGGCGATTTTGGGGTAGCAATTGTTTGCATGTGTGGGCTTTTAGAGGATAATAGGGATGCTTTGATGGAGGACTTGGTCACGATGATTGATGACTTGTTGGAGGAGGAGGATTCTGTTTTGGCTTGTCAGTTTCCTTCTGGTTTTCTTATCCAGAAATCTAACAATTTGCATCTACTGTTCTTTTCGGTATGGTCGTGTGTGTTGGTCTTGGGATGGAACTTTGAGATGAGCTGCGAATGGTAAAACTCGCTGTCTTTGTAGGGAGTTTACTTGTTTAATGGAAGAGTAAGAAACAAACGGTTGTTGCTAGATCTAGTGCCGAATCAAAATATAAAACCATGGCACAAGGTCGTACAGAGATGATGTGGGTCAGATCTGTCTTGACCGACTTGACTATTGAGGTGACACTTCCCATGCACCTCTAATGTGACAACCAGGCCACCCTGTTCATAGCCAAATACCAAACTTCCGTGAAAGAACCAAGCACATCGAGGTAGACTATCATCACACTCGAGATATGATTTAGAAGGGATTTATCTCCACTTCTCATGTTGCTTCCGGAGATCAGACTGCAGATATGTTCACCTAAGCACTTGGTAGAGGCACTTTCCATCGTTGTTGTTCCAAACTGAGCATGATAGACATATGTGCTCTAACTTGAGGGGGGGTGTTGAGATAGTTGTTTTTATTTGTCCTTTAATCATATTTCTTATTCCTTTGTTTACTTTATGTAATTTTCTCATAGGGGTTTTCTCCTATATAAGAGAGCCCTAGGGTTATAGTAGGATGCATCTATTTCTTTCCCTTTCCCACTACCACATTCAAGACGGAAGAAAGAAGAGTACGACATTTATCCTCTTATCAATATAAATTCAGATATCCAATTTTTTTGTCATTTTAAGTAGCCACATAGTACGAAATTCAAGGTTCGTTTTCTGACATTTGTGAATCGTGTTCTAATACGTTGAGTTCATGGAAGAGATACAACTTCAACTATAATAGGAAAGACAATGAAGAGGAGTATATCCCAAATTCTATGACATCCTCACAACGGATTGAATGTAATAGTGAAAAAGAGAAAGGTGAATACAGTAGTGGGAGAGATCCCCTCTCATTAAATCCTCCAGCATCATCTCCAACATCTTCGTATGCTCACCTCCCATTTGTATTTCCTACGAACCATGTTTTCATCAATGGTTTTGCAACAATAGCTTTCTTAGGAGCACAACCATCATTTTGAATATCACAACAAGACGACTCTCTACGACATGCTTGCAATCAAATCATTTTTTCAAAACCCTGAGACACTGGCAGATGATGTGGTTGACGATACGACTTCTCCCTGCCTGACCTCACATATGGAACTCTCTATGAGAATATTTCTTTCCCCGAACAACGATTGTGGGGGGGAGGAAATCACCAATGCAAGCGATCATGAGCACTGTCGCTCTCCATTTTCTTGGGTGGGCGATCTTGAAGCACAACTATCAATTCCCTGTCCACTACAAAAAGCTTCATCGCCTCCCAAGCATCGAAGCCTTGCTCGCCAACGTGCTTCACGGCAGTGAATAGTGTTGCTATTAGCGTGTTTGCCTGCGCCAGCAAAAAAATTGAAACCGACGATATCACTTGGTTCTTAAATCTCACCACACTAACCTTTGATTTAGGCTCCACCGTTGTAGCTTTCAAAGCTGCTGCCAACGTCGCCCTAACCCTAGGAAACGCCGTCATTGCTACGCGACACTCTGCAATCACTGCTGCTCCAATCGACCACGTTTCCATCGCTATTGCATCCACACCCTCCGAAGTCTTTGTTTTCCATGGCTTCTTCGAATTCCACAGTGTACTTTTTAAAGATGCCACATTAATTCTTCAACCACGATAATAATTCGAGTAGTATTGCATCATCCACATGGACACCACTTTTTGGTCCACGTCTGATCATGTTTAATGATTAAGAATGTACTTTGCTTTATGCTTTTCTCTTGTTCTTCCAGCTTGAACTTGGAGGTATCTTATCCAGGCTACCTCGAATCATGTCCGATGATAAAGTAATTCATCAAGTGATTAGGTTTTCAAGATGGTGGAGCATAAATGAAATCATAAATCTGGGAATTCCGATAAATTACGTTTCTCCGTCAATTTGTGCCAGAAGTACTTTTATTTCATTAAATAAACTGAGATTGATTAGTTACTCAATGCTTAAGGTAGTTAGAGTCCCTTTTAATTTTTTTTGAAAGGAAAAAGGGCTTGCACCATAAAGGTGTCGGCCTAAAAACTTCAACATTTATCACCAAAAATTATTACAAGCCTATTAGATGTATTACCACAGCACATCTACAAATTCCAACTCTCGTTCAACTTATTAGCATGCGCCACCCTGTTCTCAACGTAAAAATGATCCTACTGCAACACCATCCCATTTCTGGCCCACCAGATTACCCATGTCGTAGCCACACTCCTTGATTTCTCTGTCCTTGTACCGCTCCAGAAACCCACCAGTCGTTCCGAGCTCACAATGTCATTCTCAAAGCGATTCCAGATCTCCACCGAGCTACCACAATTGAAGAGATGGTCAACATCCTCCGCACCCCCATGCACCTAGGGCACTTTGAGCCATATCCCTGAAATCTATCCTTTGTTAATGGCCTTCCTCTTCTAAAAAGCCATAGAAACACCTTTGCTCGATTGGAATCTTCCATTTCCAGATCCGCCAACAGTCTGCCTCACAGACCCCAGGACAAAAAAACAATTGGACAACTCATGACTCTATAAGCCTTCCTTACCGAAAAGGTCCATCACGCCATATCCAACAATCATGACCATCCGTGGGCCCAACTATCTCCTCCATCTCCTCAAGCATACAAAGAAGCTAAGAAAGTCCCCCACCCATTGCTTGGATAGTTTCGATCTAAATTGTAAAAGAAGGTATGTCCATCCCATGCACCTGCCATCGAGCCATCTGGTGCTCGGTGAGAGCCATCAATCGCAAAAAGCTTACAGTGAGTGTCCCAACCTTGCTCCAATCATCAAGCAAGAATAAAAATCCTGTGCCGACATCAACCACGTGCTTCAAAAAAGGTTGAATCTCTTGCGCCACCCTACATACCCTCCAGAAATACGAGGGCACAACACGAAGGTCATCGAGGTTGGGGAACAAAAGACTATGGATATATATCCTGCGTATAAGGTCTTACACCAGACTGCCACACTTACTGAGCAGAGCCTTGTTCATCTCCTCCAAACTTCGTACACCAAGACCTCTGCCTCCTTTATGCATGACATCGCCCCCCAGTCAACCAAGGGGAATCCATTGGATTGGCCCATTGACGACCACAAAAAGCGCATCATGATGGTTTCCAAGTTCCAACCTCTTCCTAACGCCAATGGGCACAAGCCTCGAGGACAAAAAAAATATCAAGATTGTTGAGAGGACTGATTGTAGCAGCATCAACTTGCCACCCCTAGATAAGCAAATCGACTTCCACCCAGCTAGCTTATGTTCCAACTTCTCGATTAGCGGTAACCAATCTGTTGCGCGCATTCGACCAGCCACCAAAGGAACCCCCTAGATATCGCAACGGTATGTCCTTGCGCAACAAACACATCCATCATGCATACACCCCATTCTTCTCTTATGTTAATTTAAAAGTAACGAACTCATACCTTCTTCTCTCTTTCTATTTTTGTAATTTTACCTCTGCGGCTCTACCTATATAAAAGGTTAATAGACTATTGTTTGGGAACACACTATGAAATCAAGAATTGTCTTAATGCTTTGGAGAGTGCCTCCACCATTATCTTCTTCTCTCCCCCTTATTTTTCCAGGGTTTCTCCGCTCGTTTCATTTCCTCTTTCAGTTCATGAGCCTCACCTCAATAGTTTCTATCTTCTCCCCTCTTCTCGTATTCCCATTTGCATCCCTACACATGTTATACTCCACCGTGATCGCATTGACAAAGAGAGGAGCACAACCAAGAGGATCGAAGGGGCATGTGTGAAGGCATCCATGGGCATTGTAGAGGTGGCTAAGTGCAGAGGGGGATGAAGGAGGGGAGATGCAGGATGGAGAATTCTAGGGAGGCGTCATGGGGATGGCAGGTGTTGTGGGGGAGGTGTTGCTTATAGAGAGAGGGGTTGAGTTGGTTTGGGTGGAGGATCTTGGGCACATGAGTTTGGCATGGGTGGATGCGCTCGTGTGATTGTTGCGGGGAAAGGTGGATGAACGCGGGCAAAGGTGGGGTAGGCTGGTAGAGGAAGAATAGAAAAACAACTAATAACATTGGTAGCCTTGCCATTTTTTACATATTACACTTGTTCTTGTAAGTTAACATCCGTTTGGGCTGAGGAGGAGATAACATCTAACCAGAAGGGCATAAATATTATATTTTAAAAAAGTAGGGCTATAAGTGTAAATTGTGTAATTGCAAAAAAGATGGGGGGAACAAACATTGATGGAAAAAGAGCGAAAGTGTAAGATGCATATTTGTCATATTTTGCTATTTACAATTTACACTGCTAATAACTAGGTAATTTATATAAGTACAATGCAATGGGGGCTTAGTGATGGCAAGGTGATGTGCATGACTACCCTTCAACATCTTGCACGGTCTGATAGCCCAAGTGACAGTCTTAGCAAGTACAGTTTATAATTGCATGTTGAATTGTGCTGTTTGACATGAATCATTATTTTTTTTGCCTTAGCGCTGATCTTTATTTGATTGGCTTCTTGCATCACTTATGTTCACCATTTAACGGTGTGGAGTTTGATGAAAATGTGTTTGACATTCATGACACCCCATGTTAACATAGTTTTGTTTAAAGTTGACTTTTTTTCGAAAAAAGTGAGGCCTTGTACCCAATGTTGTAAAAGTCACCCGACTAGCCCGACTAGTAGGTCCGACTAGTCTAGTCAGTGGAGTGGCCGACCGAGTACCGGCTAATTCCGACTAGGTCCACTAGTCGTCCAATTTTTTCTTGGAGATACCATAATTTTTTTACTTTTTTAAAAGCAAACCTATTCTAATACGCTTAATGTTTTATTTAAATTCAATAACTTCTTTTGATTCATTATGATAGTGAAAATATATATAAATCTATGCAAAAATATAGTAATATATGTATAAAAATGATTTATATTTTAAAAAATCAAAGCCGATTAATGCCCGACTAAATCCGATTAATCACCCGACTGCCAATTAATCCTTAGTCAGCGACCCAACCGACCGAGTACCGACTACCGAATTTTGCAACCTTTTGTACCTTTCCCACCTTGAGGCTTACGCTTGGCCTTGATCACAAGGATGTTGTCTCATGACATCCCACATTTTTAAGCCTCTTTCGTAATTGTTTTTATGTCTAGGAAACTGACCAGCTTGTTGGGTCTAAGCCATATAAACCTTTCATAAAGGCACGATGCAGGATAAAGCTGTTGAACGGTTTTGTGACCGTTGTCTTTGGTTTCCTGATTCCTGACCTGTGTGAATGCTTGTTTTATGGATTTCTTGTGTCAATTTAAATCTTAGACTACATCAATTGTTGGGTTGTTGTTGCTATATACATAATGCTGTCTGGGATTCATCTTATTACTACCAGAAGTGATTCCTGAACGTTTACATGAATTTTCCTGAATATTAAAAAAAAACTTTTTTTCCATACTCATGAGTTCTGTTGGGATTTTGAAACCTATTGAATTTATACATTTGTATTTATGAATTGCTTTACAGGAAGAGCTGCGCCCCTTTTTCTCTTTGCCAAAAGTCTTGGATGGTCTTTTCAGCCTTGCAAATAGGCTTTTTGACGTCAACATTGAACCGGCTGATGGACTTGCTCCTGTAATGCTTTGCCTATTATGATCATATAAATTCTAACATCGCTCTGGCAGAATTTCACGCATTTTTCTTTTTTTCAGGTCTGGAATGATGATGTCAGATTTTATTGTGTCAAAGATGCAGCAGGAAGTCCTATTGCGTACTTCTATTTTGATCCATATTCAAGGCCTTCTGAAAAACGTGGTGGTGCATGGATGGATGAAGTTGTTTCCCGTAGTCGTGTGTTTGCACCTGATGGTTCTTCTGTCAGGTTACCGGTTGCACACATGGTGTGCAATCAAACACCCCCTGTTGGTAACAAACCAAGTCTTATGACTTTTCGTGAGGTGATTCTTCCAAGGTAGTTCAGACATTTATTTGGTGTTGTATAATGGAGATGCTTAATGGTTTTTCAGTTTTGAAATAGACATACGGAGCATAATATTTTTAGAAAATATTTGAACCATCTGCAGTACTAGATACCTACTTTCTTCCATAATTGAACGATTTTATCCATTTCTGTTTCTTTTCAGAACCTTTCAGAACAAAACCGAAAGGAGAAGCGAGGGGACATTACTTCAAAATTAACTTGAGAATGTTCATAGAATAAAGCATAACTATTCACCTCTCATGGCCTAGTATTGTAGAATCTTCCTAGTAAGAAGAGTAGAATTATAAGCTTCTGAGTTAGGATTACTTCTGAAAACCTAAAGATGCAAGCCAAAGCCCAAATGATGAAGTTTTGTTTTATTGAGAATTATAAGTCAATTCTTACGCAAGTTTTTTTTCTTTTAAGGGTTAAAGAGATTCAGGTTAAATTGCTTGTTAATTTAAGGTTCTTCATCCTTTTTAACAATGTAGGATCGAGCTTAACTTAATAGGATTGTTTTGGGTCAATATACAACTTTTATTTTTTAAACATGCGCATGTAATATCTCAAGTTGCCTTGTACAACTTCTGGATTTCCAACTGATGTAACTTTTTGCTTATTAATGAATGCATTGGTGTGGTGACTCCCGCCTTGGGAGGGCACCCCCGTCTTTCTTAGTCAAAAAAATGTAATATCTCAAGTTCCCACACTATTTAAAAGATTTCTTACAAAGAAAGTAGTGATCCATCTATCCTTTTTCTCTTTTCTCCGGGCTTGCTTCTTCTCATCTCCATTCCTCAAACCCGTGAAGCTCTCTGTACTTCCTCCCTCGCCTCTTGTTTGCTCATCGATTTCCCATTACCAGACTACATTGATATCATTAAGGAAACCAAGGGTGGCATCATGTATGTTCGGAACATCAAAAGCATCAAACTTCAACAACTCTTGAGCTTGTATGATTACCACCCATAAGCTTATTGTGTTCCTTAACTATGTCCATATAAACATGGTTCCCCTCCTTTAAACATAAAAGGATTGCAGAAGGATTTTTTTTTGTTGAAAAGCAAGAGTTAAAGGTATCACAAATAACTTGTGGTACCTTCTCCCACATTAAGTAGGGACCTGAATGTCTCGATAAAGTATAAAAAACAACTTGTCATATTTGAGTATCTTGTGTGGAGAATACCCATCCATTATTCCATGAGACATGACTAGGAATGTCAACATACATGTGAATGTGAGACCAATTGGGTAAATTAAGCGAACAAAGGCACATATTAAATCCATAGATATGGGCAATGAGCATGGATAACAACCCATAAAAGATAGCTCTCATGGTCCCACAAGACTGCATCACCAAATATTGAATGATACTAGAAAATCAATGCAAATGAAAGTGAGTTTTGGTCAAGGCAGAGGATGCGTCCTGCATACAACAAGATCGTCGATCTCATCTTAAGAGAGTGAAAATCCAAAAAGCTCCAATGTTGGTCAAGATGAAAAGGAACCTGATTGAAGCCGATTATGTGCACATGAATCAAATTTTGGAAGGTATCAACCCACTTCAATGGTCTGGTAATAGTGCATCCAAAAGACCATGGTTTAAATCCCGCTAGTGGGGGTTGTGTTAGGTACAACAACAACAAAAGCCTTTTCCCACATTAAGTACGCCCGACTACATGGATTCTTTGCCTCCATTCAGATATAGCTTGGTTCATTCTCGAGCTTAGATCCAAAAAACTAAGATCCCTTTGAATAGTCTTATAATCTTATTCCAACACTTATCAGACATTCATCGCCCTCTCTTAGCCGACTCAGCATCCCAAAACTCACATCTCCTCACCGGTGCATCAACTGATCTCCTTTGCAAATGGTCAAATCACCTTAAGCGATTTTCTTGCATCTTATCCTCGATCGGAGTTGCACCTATTTTCCTTCTGATTGCATCATTCGAATCTTATCTTTACTTGTGTGTGTCCCCACAATCACCTTAGCATTTTCATTTCCTCTACTATCACTCTGTACATATCTATGGTTAACATGCCAATATTCAGATCCATAGAGCAGATCCGACAAAAAAAAATGCAAAGCCTTCTCCCACCTTAAGTAGGGTCAGCTAACATGGATTTGAGCAGAATCCATATAGCCAACCCTTTTAATGTGGGAGAAGGCTATGTCATTTTTTTAATCAAGTGATCTAGCTCCCTTGTTCTTAGTTTTGGCCATGAACATCTTGCTCCAACTAAACCTCGAGGTTATAAAAGGGGTTGTTCGCTGATTTTTAGTGCATGCAGGCATGATGAGATTCATATTCTACTGCTTGAGTTCACATACAATATAGTTTGTTTCGTTAATGTGTTAAACATGTAGCGTGGATGATTAAAACCTTGATAAACATCGGGCTTGAGGTTCGATGATTAGAATATTCATTTGTGCCCTTTGTCATGGACGATCATGAGGTAATCGAGTATGGGAGGTGGATTGGGTTCCCATTGCGTAGAGGTTGGAGTCAAAGCTTAGAGGTTTGATGTAGAAGTTGCATTTTAGGGGTGGCTCTCTTGTCTTATTGTGTTTGACATGTTTGGCAATTCGTAAGCTCTATATGTTGTTTTCCATATTATCGACAAAGTTGGAGAAGCCGCTTAGTGATGTTTGATGGAGGTCCCTTTGGAAGGGAGCGAATGAAGGAGGGTGGGATACTTAGCTGGTAAGGTGGGGGTGTTTAGGCCTAAGGGACTCAATCAACAATTGTACCATCATGACCTCAAATGGCATCATGGGACGATGACAATCACAAAAGAACCACAATCCTATATAGACAACTAAGGCACTCCTTGATAGGTGGGATCTTTGGATTGGTCGGTGGCTCGATAGCTTTTTTCTCATTGACTTGCATATGATCGAGGTTTGAGGGGAATACTCCCACAGTAAGATATCCCCTTATGCCTTCTGATCATTGCAAAATAAGGTCATAAAAATAAAACCCATACAACAACCTATAAATTTATATAAAAATATTTCAATCCTCATAACATATTTTTACTTAATACATTATTCTCTTGCAATGAATTTGTGGTCAATATTTTTCTTGCATCTTCATCATGCCATCATTTTTCTCATTACATGTGGACTGGCATTGCTCTCCTTATCCCTCCTACTCGCCTCACACAATTTTCCCACTTTTATTTGTGAATAGTTAGTTTTGGATTGTTTCTTTCTATGCACATTCTCATGATGTTCATTTGTACTTATTGTTTAGTCACTAGCATAGGCCCTCTTTAATTGCTCTTATTCCTTTTTAATGCCACCGTCCTAATAAAATTTAAATAGGTTGGCCAGACTTGAACTTGGGCCCATGTTAATTTGGTCAGAGTAAGCTGTGAACCTGGAAAAAGAATTCCGGGCTGCGCCCATGGCCTATCAATTTAAATGTGCCATGAACCGAGTCACCTCTGACCCGAAGGGCCCAACTTAGTATTGATCCATACCTAATAACAATTAATTACCAGAGAACTTGAATTTATCAAGGTTATTTAATGAGTTAGGGTTAATCAAGGTTTATGGAATTTGATAATCATGTCCTTATATTTAATAACACCCATGATCTTATAAATACATGATTAGATGGTATTGTAAATTTGAAATTCATGGCTAAAGAAATCCTTATTTACTTGAGAAATACTGATGAAATGAAATGCCTGTTCACACCATTCACTCTTTGATGGTTGAAGATAAATGTGCAATAAATTGTTACTTAGACCTAATGTTCATCCTAATGACTTGGATTTTTTTGTGGATAATTATCAATATTACTCACATATCCTCCAATTTTTAGCTAATGATGCATAATAAAAATATCAAATTTGAAGGTTGTCGATGATATATTGTATCACTATGGTTTTGCTTTATCTATATTTGAAAATTGGAAATTTACACTAAACTCATTCATTTCCTTGAAATTTATAACTCAGCCATGGCCGGTCCCAAGCACGAGTAAATGAGGAGGGTTGCGCGTTAGGTAGCCGACAGCCAGCGCAAGAGAGATAAATTCGTAAATAGTGTTCTTAATTTCTTCTAAGAAAACTATTTATGAATTTATCTCGTAACTGTTCGGATCTTTTAAACATGGATTTAAGCAAACATACAGATTTCGTTGGGGTGTTCCCTACTTGCGACGCGTTGCATCGCCCGAATGCAATGAAAAATTGGCAAGGGCCGCTACATCGCAGCATGGATGTAGTTCAAAATTTACAAGGGTTCTCGCATGAGGAACGCATGCGGGTAAATAAGCTAGTTCCGTTGCATCACCCCCCGGACGCAGTCCAAAATTTACAAGGGTTCTCGCATAATGGACGCATGCGAGTAAAGAAGTTAGTCCAAAAGAGATTGCAAAGGAAGTTACGAATTGGTAGTTGGAATATCGGTACTTTAACTGGAAAATTGATGGAGATAGTGGATACAATGGAAAGAAGGAAGATTCATATATTATGTCTTCAAGAGACTAAATGGGTTGGAGAGAAAGCAAGGGAGATCGAGAAGACAGGCTTTAAACTTTGGTATTCAGGTAAAGATAAGGGCAAAAACGGTGTTGGAGTGGTTGTTCATAAAGATTTGAAGGATTGTGTTTTTGAGGTGCAACGATTTGTGGATCGGATTATTTTACTAAAGTTGGTGCTTGAAGAAGGAATTCTGAATATCATCTCAGTTTATGCACCACAAATTGGTTTAGATGAAAGGACTAAACAAGCTTTTTGGGAGGATATGGATAAGATTTTACAAGGAATCCCACAAAGAGAGATGATTTGCATAGATGGAGATCTTAATGGCCATGTGGGAAAAGATGCTTCAGGGTATGCAAGTGTGCATGGAGGACATGGTTTTGGGGATAGAAACGAAGAGGGAAAAGTCATTCTGGATTTTGTAACTGCATATGATCTTTTCATAACAAACACTTTTTTCAAGAAGAGGGAGGGGCATTTAATTACTTATAAGAGTTGCTCAACTAGAACACAGATCGATTACTTTGCGTTGAGGAGAAGAGATCGGTTATGTTGCAAAGATTGCAAAGTAATCCCTGGAGAGAGTTTAACAACCCAACATCGCTTCTTAGCCTTGGATTTACAAATAAAAGGGCTGGTAAAGAAAAGGAAGGTTCTTAAGATCACTAGAACTAGGTGGTGGAATCTTCCGCTGAAGCAATCAAGCTTCAGGGAGAAGGTTTTAGAAGACTTATCTTGGGATTGTAGCGGTAGTGCAAACGAGATGTGGGAGGCAGTAGCATCTTGTATCCGAAAGGTAGCCAAAGAGATGCTAGGCGAGTCAAAAGGAGGAGCTCCGGGTCAAAAGGAAGCTTGGTGGTGGAGTGAAGGGGTGCAAGAGAAGCTAAAATTAAAAGAGCTTGCTTTAAAGCTATGTCTAAGGATAGAACAGAGGAAACTGTCACAGACTATAAAATAGCGAAGAAGAAAGCAAAGAAGGTTGTAAGCGAAGCTAAGTCAAAAGCTTATGAGGTTTTGTATAAAAATCTCAACTCTAAGGAGGGCCAGAAGGATATATTCAGGTTGGCCAAAGCAAGAGAAAGAAAGACCAAAGACCTTTCTCAAGTGAGATGCATTAAGGACGAGGAAGGTCACGTGCTTGTTACTCAGAAGGATATAGAGACTAGATGGGAGCAATACTTCCATAAACTTTTCATTGGAGAAGGAAATAGAGAGATCACTTTGGGTGATCTAGCTAGTAGTGAAAGTTACTTGAATCGTGCATGCTATAGACGAATACAAAGAAAAGAAGTAGAGGAGGCTTTGAAGGTTATGAGACCTGGGAAAGGTGTTGGACCGGATGACATCCCTGTAGAAATATGGAAAGTTTTAGGTGAGCGTGGTTTGACCTGGCTTACGAATCTATTCAATGTTATTTGGCGAAGCAAGAAAATGCCTGAAGATTGGAGGAGTATTGTGGTGCCTCTTTATAAGAACAAAGGAGACATTCAAAATTGTTCAAATTACAGAGGTATCAAGCTGATGAGTCACACTATGAAAATTTGGGAACGTGTGATCGAAAGAAGGTTGAGACAAGTTTCTCAAATAAAAGAAAACCAATTCGGATTCATGCCAGGTCGCTCAACTATTGAAGCCATCCATTTGCTGAGGAGAACAATGGAGATTTATAGAGCTAAAAGGAAGAATCTCCATATGATCTTTATTGATTTGGAGAAGGCTTATGATTCCGTACCACGAGAGATACTGTGGAGAGTTTTGGAGAAGAGACAAGTACCTGTCCTATACATTAATCTCATAAAGGATATGTATGATAGGGCTTTATCTTGTGTAAGGACCCTGACGGGGAAGACTGACTATTTTGATATCAACATTGGTTTACATCAAGGTTCAACTTTGAGTCCATTTCTTTTTACTTTGATTATGGACGAGTTGACAAGTCACATTCAGGATGAGTTACCTTGGTGTATGTTATTTGCTGATGATATTGTGTTGATTAACGAGACTAGAGATGGAGTAAATGAGAAGCTTGAGGTTTGGAGACATGAATTGGAGACTAAAGGTTTCCGTATAAGTAGGGCTAAGACGGAATATATGGAATGCACCTTTGATGGAAGCAATGGTGAAGGAATCAAGGTGAAGATTGGTGACGATAACATTCAGAAGAGAGATTCTTTTAGATATCTGGGATCTATTTTGCAACATGATGGGGAAATTGATGGAGATGTTACTAATAGAATAAATGCAGGCTGGCTAAAGTGGAGAGGAGCCTCCGCTGTTCTCTGTGATATGAAAATTCCTTTAAAAATTAAAGGAAAGTTTTACAAAGCAGCCGTGAGACCTGCTATGCTATGGTTCTGAATGTTGGCCTGTGAACCATAGACATGTGCAGAGAATGGCTGTAGCAGAAATGAAAATGCTAAGATGGATGTGTGGACATACATGTAAAGATCGGATTCGGAATGATGCAATCAGAAAGAAAGTTGGTGTAGCTCCGATCGAGGATAAGATGCGAGAAAACCGCTTAAGATGGTTTGGTCATTTGCAAAGAAGGTCAACTGATGCACCGGTTAGGAGATGCGAGTGGTGGGATGTTGAGCCGGCTAAGAGAGGGCGAGGACGGCCCAAGAAGTGTTGGAAAGAGATACGAAGGGATCTTAGTTTTTTGGATATAAGTCCGAGATTGACCCAAGATAGATCTGAATGGAGGCGAAGAATCCATGTAGCCGACCCTACTTAATTGTGGGAAAAGGCTTTGTTGTTGTTGTTGTATAGTATTTGATGGTCTAATTGTCTCGTCCAAGTTTAGACCCAATGACAAGCATAATTTGTGAGATATTAAATTTGTAAAACTAATCAAATATGTTTTATTTTTTAGAAACGATCATGTTCATCCAACCAAAAGAAAGAACTCTAAGTAGACCACAAAGCGATTTTATTGGCACGGTTAGAGCTACAACTTAGAAACTTAAGCATGATGCAATTTGATGAGCGCTATGAGGGGTAGACAAGTTATGTGGTAGGCTTTTGCTGCTTTGGCATGTGCTTGAGATGGAGGCGGGAGCTTGGTTGCTAAGGATGTCATCCATGTTATGGAGAGGGTTTGTTCATCTTAAGTACGTGGTGGGCTTGCTTTTTGAGAGAAGGCTTAAGAATGATGAAGGCTTCATATCTTGGTTGAATGATTGGTTGGGGAGGGGGGATGCTAGTATAGATCTTTCTTAGACAGTTTGAAATCGTGGAGGACATGCAAGTAGCAACATGTGTTGGAACAGAGTTTGGTGTCCTCAGTTTGCTAAACCGCTTTGAAGTGAAGAATATTGTAGACTTAGGAGTATTGTTGGAGGCCATGAGCAAGACACTTAGGGCTGGTCCAAGGACTTTGTCATCTTTTAGGTGTACAAATTGTGAGAGTGGATGCCCATTCTGAATGCGGTCTTTGCTTTTAATTGTAGGCTGCCATAGAAAGACAAGGCTAAAGCCAAGGCACCTTGGAAGGTGGGATTGCACAAGGCATGTCAGGTTACCATGCTTCTGTGAAGATCAAGTAAAGAATCGATCCTGATAGTATGTGCCTTGTGTTTGGTATAAGGAAGGAGGATGTAGAACACATTCTACACATGTCCGAATGCAGAGATCTCAACATTGCATGGGTAGATGCCAGGGGAACTGTCCAAGTGGGTCCCTTTTGAATAAGTTTTAGATCTTGTACGATGTGAGGCAAGGAGTAGTTCTATAGGTGACACTAGAACATTATAGCTGGGAACTTGCAATTCTTTGGGCTATTCAGTGTGAAAGAAATAATGCGTTTTTCTAGATTATGATATATTATGTTGAGAATGTGGTGCATGATGCTAAAGCCTTGTACATGTAGTGGATGCACTTATGTCTGAGTGTTTTATAAACGGCTGGGGTATATGTTTTCTTGTATATTGTGAATAAAGCCTACATTGCCTCTCCTATTGGAAGACCATTCTTTGGCTTCCTAAAAAATAACCAAATTGGCTGTCTAGATTTTGACATAAGCAGAATAAAGAGAGAAAGTGAAACCACCCTCAAGAATCCTGGTCAGAGCATCTTTAATGTTTGAATATAAGTTTCCTTATTAACATTTGTCACACCATGTGGAAGCCTAGGAGGTTTCACAAGACTTGTCTTATGTTAGAGCAACCTTAATAGAGAGAACGCTCCACATTGGAGTTAACATATAGAACGTAATTTATAGGGATGTTCCCAAAACATATCCAGATAGCCTTCAGAATCCTCCCTATTTTAGTTTTCTTTTGAAACGCAATCCTCTTTTGTTTGCTGTCTGATATAAAGAGGTCTATAAGAAAGCGTAAGCGCACCCATGGGGCCTCAGGTGATCTCTTAACTATCACACGGATCCACACGATGCAGGCCGTTGCACGACCATCATCCATGTATGAATAATCGTCTTTAGTTACTCCTGAAATTTAGGGTCAATCCAAACTACATTAGTTAGATTCAGGCTCTAAGAGTTAAATTCAAGTTTTTAACAAATATCGTATTTTAGTTCTTTCTTTGTTTTGATATATAATTTTGTTAGTGCTAATGTCACTTAATTCTTGATGAGGTGATTATCATGGCTTCTGCTTCTAGTTCAGATCCAATTCTGACTGAGTAACATCAAGCATGATGCTACTACATATCATCGTACATGGTGATTGTGTCGATAATACTATTTCAAAACTTATATTTAGTACTATATTTTTACAAATTAACGCGGAATATATCTTATTTATTGATTTATGAACAGTAGATTCCGTAATTTTGGGAAAATAATGAATTGAGTTTAGAGTTTTTTCTATGATTTTCAACGATTTCACTAAATATTCTGCGAACTTCTATGAAAATTTTCCTTCCAGACTTTGACGAAATGAGATCAAAATCCGAAATTTAAGGTCTTTTACTTAGGATGTTGTCTGAGGTTACATCGGTGGGTTACTGCTCGAATTCACTTTTCTTTGCATTGTTATTTGTTGTTTGCTCAAATTCATTGTACTTTGTTTCTTTATTATACAGTAGTTTTTATCAATACAGTGTTCACTATTCTTGATCTTGCTGGAACCATCTACAAAATGGTTTTATTAGTCCCACTCTATGTTGTCATTCCTAATAATAGTCAGCTGATTAGGGTGATTAGTCGGTCCGACATAGGTGGGATGATCGATGAGAATAACTCCATTCACTCCAAGTGAATTGTAGGTCTGACTAGTCGACCGAATATTTCTGATTAATATATTTTAAAAATATCTAACTGAATATTTCTGATTTGTCTCCTCCATATCGGTTGTTATTTATTCAGTGACCCCAAAATGATCTTGTACTGGGGACCACGATTGAAAGATGATGGTGCATAGGTCTCATCCAAACAGACGGGCATGAGCCTTGTGTCTTTCATGGAGATGGACAATAGACATCTTCCGGATAAGTCAAAGAACAATAGAGCATGTAAAATCTACTATGATGCTTCTCCTTTACTTTATGCAAGTCGGAACATGGCGACATTCTACAAAGTTGGGAGAAGAACGTTGTAATGAATAAAATATTGAATCTTTTTATTGTTTGGTTTCTCAACTTTCTTAAAGTAAGATGCGTATCGTTTGGTCGAAATTTAATTGGTACTTTTATCTTGTTAATTGTTAACTATACATGTATAAATATACAAGAATATACACAAGCACATATATATTCAACATAAATTTCGTATTAAAAAGAATTTTAAAAATATACCAAAATATTTCTGATTAGCCAAGAGAAGAGCCGTTTATTTTTTTATCCGATGGCCCTTCGACTGAATATCAACTACCGTCTTTTGCAAAAAAATTGGATCATATATATCCTGCAGACTGCTATCGGAATTGCCTGACATCCTTCACCATTTATGCACCATTCATATGCAATTTCAGAGCTATTTCTTTGTACTTTGGCATCAATAAGTTCCTCTTTTATTGTTTTCTGTAGGTAGAGACTGTATTCCATGAATTTGGTCATGCTCTTCAGCATATGCTCACTAAGCAGGACGAAGGTTTGGTTGCTGGGATTCGGGGTATTGAATGGGATGCTGTGGAATTGCCTTCTCAGTTCATGGAAAATTGGTGTTATCATAGGTACTTGTAGTGTGTACATTTATTTGCTTTCGTATCTTTGAATCTGCTTATAGTTGGAAGTGTGATGGTTAGCATGCAGCCCCATAGTTGAAAATAGGAGAATGGTTTATAACATTTTCTAAAAGTGGTGATGCTAATCTAGAATAAGAGGATTTTGTTTATCAACAGAACATCAGTGGTAGTAAGTTTTCCGAGCAGACAAGATGGATTTATATTCCCACTAAGGAGTCTGATGTCTGTTACAGAAATTGATGCATCTTTGATTCAAGTTCTTTGTAACTGTCATTAGCATGAAGTTTTGTTTGCTCATTGTGGCTGGAATCTATCCAGTCTTCTTTTCTGTTTCTGAAGTCGTGTGCAACTATGAGCCTGGGAGCACATGTGTGTATGCTTAAAACTAAGGGTTTATTCCAATTCGGAGGGTTTTTATTGGTATTAAAAACCAATCAATATCTGCCTATGTCCACTAGTCCTTACCAAGACAAAACCCACCAATATTTTCGTAGACCTTGGTTACAACTTATAAAACAGTAACATTAACAACAAATTCAATTTACTTTTTAATCTCTCGATTGATTTTTATAATTCAAGTTCATGTTTAGTATACTCCAATTAATTATCAGCATTGTCCACTTGAGCATGATAAATATTGAGTTTTGTTTTGCAGAGAGAGAATTGGAACTCTGTTTCTTGGGACAACCATGTTTGAATGGTAGCGTCCACTGTGTGTAAAAGCTTTTGTATGGAAAAAAGATAACAAATATGTTGAGTTTGATGCAATATGTTCTGAGTGAATTAGAGCAAGTTTCGAAATATCGATATTGATATCGTATCGATCATGCTAGAAAAGGATGTATCAGGGATATATTGAGATATCTCGGTGATATCAGTGGAAGTATCGAAAACAACACTGTGAATCCCTTAGGATTCGGCTACCTGTTTACACACTTTCGCACCATTACATTCACATGTGATCGCAGAAAGTATTGAAAATTCAGGGAAATTTTTTTTCGTGTTTGGTGTTGTATATGACATTCACATTCATGAATAAATAAACCACATAGACAAGAAGAAGTGCCACCAACATTCATTCATTTCCATATAATATTACATGTAACAAAAGAATGTATTACAATTTAGATGTAAATCCCAAAATATATGACTGAAGAGGAAGGAAACATATTACATCATAAACTGAACCAAAAACTGAAACAAAAGAAACGTACCGTCTGGTATATACACGGACACCAGATGTCATGAACAACGACTGGGCAACATGATCCTTGCCTGCCATGCGTGCAAGGAAGAAGAGGATGCCAATGTGCGTTGGTACACCCATATTTCATATTATATAAAAAACATGCATTTAATATGTTCAAAAGCAAGCAAGTAGAAAGGCAGAAATATCTAAAATTTACTTCTACTTGCAATGTAAAAAGGTTTTCAAGCGGCTTGTATGTACTTCCCCCTACTTACCCTTTATTCTAACATTTCCCATATAAATTATTTTTACACTATAATTGATTGCTCATAAGTGTGTGTGTGTGTGTGTGTATATATTCATATTATTCAGATATCATGTTTGTGAATTTTAGACGATAGGAAAGGTGAGATTGGAAATGGTTTATTGATTTATTTAATTCAAGTCTAGTGGGTAGTCTGTGGTCTTGGTCAGTATGCAACCTCACACTATGACTCTAAGACGTGGGGAGTGCCTTAGGGTTGGGGTGATTCCGTAGGCATGCGGTATTGTATAATGCATCCTAACTAAGTTCCCAACACGCCCACTAGCTTATAGGGATTTTGAATCAAATCTTAATCAAGGTTGCAAAAAGCGGTAGTCGGTACTCGGTCGGCAGGGTCACCTACTAAGGAGTAGTCGGCAGTCGGGCGACTAGTCGGATTTAGTCGGCCATTAGTCGGTTTTGATTTTTTAATTATTTTAAATATATAATTTATTATTATATACTATATATATATATATACTCAATCATAAATATGAATAGATTTAGCCATTTTCAATTTTATAAGAGCTAAAAAAAGAAGCAATTCAAGGAAAAAAGTACCAAGTTAAGAATAAATGTTTGCTACATAATATTAGGCTATTAGCTAATGTTCACTAACAGATACAACATGTCAAAATACGAATAATTCCTGCAAGCATGAAGTATCAAATTAAAAGTCATTCATCTCCATCAAGGTCATCATCCAAATCAATCTCTTCTTCTTCTTCTTCATCTTCATCATCATCTTCTTCATCATCATGTATGTCTTCAGGTTGAAATTCCTCTTCTTCTTCATTTATAGGTGCAACATTTGAGCTCGAAGATGAAGCTCCCTTGCCACGTTCACCTCGTTGACTTCTTCTCAGCTCCAAATTCTCTTCTGCACCACTTGCATGCGCTACAGCACCCCAAGTTAATCCGGAGCCTGGAAAGACCTCCTCATCTTGGGCTTGTACGTTGACCTCTCCAGTCCATTCACGTAAATATGCATGATCACGAGAGGAAAGAGGATCTTTTCCTTTCTCAAGACGACGTTCCATCAGGTTGGAATTGAAACGAACGTATACAAGATCATTTAGCCTCTTTGTTTCCAACCTGCCTCTCTTCTTGGTATGGATCTGTAAGCAACATTACAAAACATTAAGACTAATGACTAATTTACAACTAGTATTTCTATTTGGTGGGTCACTAGAGTCATTACCGAGTCAAACGTACTCCAGTTGCGCTCACATCCAGATGATGCAGAAGTCAAGCTCAAGATCTTGATGGCCATGTCTTTCAAATGTGGTACGTCATCTCCATAATTGTACCACCAATTAGCTAATAAAATATATAATGGTTAAGTCAATGAAATCAACGATGATCAAAATGACATTAATGGAAAATAATTCCTTAAATACCTGGATCGAAATTTTCATCATTTCTCATCCTCTGTCTCACGGCTAATGGCTTCCCAAATGCCCCACGACCATTTCTGTAATCAAGAAGCTCCTTTGTGGTGATAGCATCTTGTATATCCAAATCTGGATAAAATCTTTCCATGCAAGCCATAAAACCTCTCTTCACCACAATGTCTACATCACCACCACACTCCGTGAAAAAGAAGTATGGGTTCAAAAAGTAAGCCGCTAGATGCAATGGAGTGTCAAGCCTGCCTTTGGTCTTGGAGATAATTGCATCCACAAAAAACTTGTAAGATGACTCCACGCTATTTAAAGATGCAATTATCTCTCTCTTTGCCTCTTCAAGCCCTCCATAAACAAAGCCCATGGATGGGCGGCAATCTGCATCAACCACACGCAATAGACGCACCAAAGGTGTAAAAATTTTGATTGCAAATGCGGTGTGGTTCCAAAAGGTAGGGCTGAAGACAATGGATGTTGCTTGTTCTCCCTTTTTGGTCTTGTACCACTTGCAAGCCCTCCATTCATCTGACGAAAACATCAACCTGAGCTTGTCTTTTTTCTCTAGAATGCTTTCTAGAGTGAGAAAAGTAGTAGCAAACCTCGTTTGCCCTGGTCTAGCAATGTCTCTCTTGTTTGTAAACTTCCGCATCAAGCTCAAAGTTTTAGTGTGAGCATAAATAAAGATTGTGAGCGTCCTCGCCTTTTTAACCGCGCTCTTCACTTTTGAATCTCTACTGATCTCCTCCAAAACAAGATCAATAGAATGAGCAGCACAGGAAGTCCACCATATCTGAGGATATTTTGTGAGTAGCAATCTCCCTGCTGCTACATTTGCTGAAGCATTATCCGCAACAACTTGAACAACACTATCCACGCCAACTTCATTTATGCACTCATCCACGAGCTGAAAGATATAGTCGGCGGTGTGTGTCTCATCAGAAGCATCAATAGACTTCAAAAATGAAGTCCCCAAGGAGCAATTGACACAGAAGTTCATGATGCTCCGTCCTCGCATGTCCGTCCATGCATCAGTCATTATAGAGCACCCTGTCTTCTTCCATGTAATTCGATGACATTGCAAGTCATCAGATATTTTCTTGACTGCCTTCTTCAAAAATGGACCACTTATCTCATACCTCGTAGGAGTCTTCAAGCCTGGGCCATACATTCCAATTGCCTCCACCATCTGCTTGAATTGTTTCGTGGTGAATGCATTGAAAGGGATTGCCGATGTATATGCCCAATTGCATATATAGGAGACAACCCTTTCACGATGGTCCTTGGATAAAGCGTCTTTTATGCTCATTTGGCGTGTTCCTTGAACGGCGACATTCTGTTCCAAAGATTCGGAAGATCGATGTCTTTTAGCAGATCCAGCATCTCCAGCAATGCCAATATCAATCTCATCTCTCATCTCAGAAACCTCAATGGCCTTTTGACTCTTCTTTCTAGCAACATCATCCAAGTATGATATCATCATCTTCTTCGTCTCTTCGTCCACCTTAGGACATGCAGCCACATTGCCTTTACGATGCGCAAGATGTTGCTTGAACCTATAAATACCTCCTTTCACCACCTTCTTGCACAACCTACAAGTAACCGTGTTCGAATCTGCACGGTTTGAAAGATATCCAAATTGCCATGCAGGATCAGTTGATCCTGGTGGCACATAAAAGGAAGAGTCACCACCAGAGGCGACATTCGTGGGAGGTGTTTCCATCTACATTGTCAAAAACAACAACATAACATGAACAACAACATATGAATCATAGACTAATCAATAACCAAACAATAACCAAACAATAATAGAACTTAATAAAAAAATATTAACTCATAAAATATAAAAATTCAAGCATTAATATACCTATAAAAGTAAAAGAAAAATAGAAACACTAAACATGGTATATATTTACATTGGTTACCTTATGTATCTAAGTCTTGGCATTGGCATTAATATACCTAAACATGGGATCGAAGGTCTTTATTCCAAATAGTACACATTTATATTTCTTTCCGAGCATCATGATTATTGAGGATCGGTATCATACACATTTCACGTTATATGTAGTTTCTAGGGTTCATCTCATCCTACCCCGAACCTATACCAAAGCCCATGACCTAGTCTTATACCTAATCCACATGTGACCCAAAAAGATATATACAAAACCTCAACGATTTTCACGTAGCCTAAATTCAGACTAAACTCAACACCAACCCAATTCTATGTTTAAACAATAATACCACTGTTTAAAACCCCAAACTCATAATCTAAAACCCCACACATAATCCCACTCCACTCTTAACATCCCAAAAACTACTCTTAGATGTCACTTTATGCACTTAGCACCAAACCCTTTTCTTGGTGATCTCTTTTGAATAACATAAAGTTTATAACTTTGTAAGGAGCATATATAGGACTGAATCACATGTCATCTTTCGCACTGCTAAACACAATGCCATTACGATAAATCAACTTTGAAGTTCGATTCATGTTACAATTTTTTTTAACAAATTTGAATGATTTTGGATGAGATTGAAAGAACACAAATTCAACTGCACGCAGTACATAGAGCATAAATTTCGAAAAAAAAAAATAGCAAAAAAAAACCCTAACCGGACTGGCGGTTGGATAGCGAGGTGGAGGAGAGCTGGGAGACCGAACGGCGACGAAGGAGTGGTCGTGCGGGGACCACCGAGCACTGCGCGACCTCCGGGCGGCGAGCGGCGTCGGGAGGAGGCGGCGTGGAGAGCAGGCGGAGGAGGCGGCGTGGGAGAACCGTCGAACAGAATCGCGTGAAGGGCTGGGGAGTTTAGGTTACTGTCGGACAGTAACCTAAAACTCCCCATTTCAATTCTTTCGGATCCTCATGTTAATCGGGCGCCGGATCTTTGTTGCAAAAAGCGGCCGACTAATCGGCCGACTAGACCGACTAGTCGGCCCGACTAGTCGGTCCACCCGACTACTGACCGACTTTCCTAAATCGGGTCGGTCAGTGGGCCGACTCGACTAGTCGGACCGACTAGTCGGTCTAGTCGGCCGATTTTTGCAAGCTTGATCTTAATATAGTCACTTCCAACCAACTCAACTTTGATTGTAACTCTTCCAACACTCAACTGTAACTGCCTCAGATATAACTCTAAATGACTTAGATGTAGACATGGATAATTTGGATGTAGAATCGTCAGTCTGTTGGCGAAAGTAACAAAACTCGAGCGATGAGGTAGCCTACAAAAGGGCTCTTCCGTCTCGCTTTTAAATTAGAAGTGCGGTCCAACAGAGGGAAATGTCTACTCCAAAACTACGTCCCAGAGACGGGTGAGAAAGACTCTTCAGAAAGTCACTCTAGAAAAACGGCCCGATCAGTAATGCGCAAACGAGTTCGTACGAAAAACTGAAAACCGAGGATCCCCCGCCTGGGTATCCTAAAAGAAAGGGTCAGCGGAGCTAGTCAAAAGTCGAGATCCCAACAAGGCGCAAAAACACTGCGAGCTCGCGTAAAAAAACGTGAAGGGACCGAGATCCTAGACCCGCGCACGTGGCGGCCGCTGCCCAAACTGGACTTCCTTTCCTCTGCCCAGTTGAGAGTCACCGCGCCCTCGTACGGTCAGGTGTAAGGAGCACCATGACCGGCACTGTCATAATTTAATCATCTTATGGATGTACATGATTTCTTCTTTCTTTCTCAATCTCATATATTATATATGTCGCGAGAAAACCATTCACCACTAATCACATCATTCACCATTGATCTAATTTTTTTTCGAGAAAACACAAGTAAGAGGAGATGGGCATAATGGACAAGGGTTACAACTAGTGTTCTAGAACTATGGCAGTTAATTATGAATTTTGAATTTAATTGATGACCATTAGTATAGGGCTTGAATTGTTCATAATCTTCTCATTTGTAAGCCTGATTTCGTTAGCAAGCAATTTAACATCAGAATTCAACGTCAATATCTCAGTATGCCAAAAATATGGATGTAGCGAGAATGGATAGCTATAAAGGATAATAAGATCCAGCATGCGAAAAATATGGATGTAGCGAGAATGGATAGCTATAAAGGATAATAAGATCCTGCATCATCTGCAGATTTTCGGATATCACCATATATATATATATGCATACATATTTTCATCTAACAAAATTAAATGATAGATTTTGTTTAGAACCAAGTAATTGATATAAGGCAATATACCTCAGCAGTGGGAGCAACTAACGTTCCTACAACTACAACATGGAAAGCTAAAATCTTGTATTAACTTCTTCCACAAGGTTTGAGTTATGCCTCAATCTCATCCATTTCATGCTTTGCATGACATCGATTTCAACACCCTAAAATTTATAAAATTTGTACAACAATATCAATCAAGAGGAGAGGAATAATGAATAATGTAACGAAGTAACGTATGTGAGATTTTGGTAGTCACTTAATAGTACCTTGTGGCCAAACTGATACATATATCTGATAGCAAGGATGAATATATCAAACTACAATAATAGGGAATTGTAGGATATCCTTGAATTGTACGATGGCATCTGGTGAAGCAAGTTTGCCAGTCTTGCATGGATGAATTAACTTGACTGGGTTCTTTAGTGTCGGGGTTAGGTAACATAATCAGTATTCACTAAAATTTCCCACCCATATATTATTATTGTTATATAAATTTTAACAGCAACATAGTTATAGTGTTAAGTTCTTAGCTATCAAGAAACAATTACGAATAAAATTTGGGGCGCTCTTAGCCACCAAAAGGTCTAGAAATAAGTTACTACACAATATTAGAGCACAAAAGGGTAATTTAATCACATATGGTTACTTAATAATTATAGCCCCCTGCTGAATTTACAGCAGAAAATGTTTCTGTACTTATAGGACAACCGAAGGCATATATATATTATGAACAGACTTTTTTTTACCGAAGTCAGAAAATTTTATTTTATTTTTATTGTTGAGCCTTATTAATAAACATGCTTTGCCAAAGAATAATTGACTTTAAAGATACATGTATAATATAACAACCAGGATAGGGAGTTGCAGAAAGAAGAGAAAATTCAAGAATTGACCTGCGAGAATACGTCACTGATCTAGGTCATAAAAAATGCATGGAGACAGAAATCTGGGGTTTAGAAACTGCATGCATGGCAGCAAAAGAATAGTTGATGAATGTACCTTTAATTTAGATCTCCAAGATGGGAATCAGATACATGCAGTGATAGCACTTTGGAGAGGTTCCAACAGCAAGATCTTCAATAGTAGCTGCTGTAGTAGTTATTCCCACTTCCAACAACAACAATGGAGGCTCTTCTAGCTACTTTCATGGGGCAGTGGCAACAATTTAGAGCTAACAGGAGGTTCCAGCAGTTATGGACAACAACTGGAGCATAAATTTAAAGGAGTAAGTGCTCCTTTGCTGGAGATTGAGAGAATTTTAAGGATGGGTTTTGAGGATATAGAGGAGGAAAGAAAAAAAAAGGGAAGAAGAAACTCCTCTCGATGGAAGAAAGTGGAATTGAAGGGAAGAAAATGGTAATAAATAAGATGTAGAGAGGAAAGGAGGAGGAAGTTTCCTCTTAAATGAGATCAGCCACCATGATGTCACCAATGACATCATCTTTATGACATCACCCATGATGTCATACTCTTATAGTGTATTAATTTCTCTCTCTTCTTTTTTGTGCTGGCAGAACAGAGTCTGTTGTTATACTGTAGCAGAATATTTTTTTATTTTTTTTGATTCATTTATTTGGGATGTTAAAAGAAAGTCCGTATACACACCCCGAGCCTCCAATTTCGACGCACAGTATCTTGATTTGATCGTCTCTCCATGACGATCAAAATGAGTATAATATTGATGGGATTTTTACCCGGCAGACCCTGTAATCTTTTGCAATTACCGCTACGACCTTTGAAACATCCTAATTCCTCTCTCGACCCCGTAAACTTGCTCCGTCTTACCCCACGAACCCGTCCGTCAATTTTAACTATATTTGAGTAAGTTACCTGGGTTAGTCTTGAGTTAACTTACCCAATTTACTAACCAACATGATAAAAAAAAGAATAGAAAAAAATCCCCGATGGGGAAGCAGGGGAGCTCGGGCGGGGAGTGGGTTCCGTCGGCTAAAGAGGAGCAGGGAGCTCCATCAGCGGCAGGGGGGTCCGGAGCAGCATCGGAGGGGTGTCGGGGGTTGCAGCGGCAGGGGGTGGGGGCGGGAGCACCATCGGGAGTTGGGGGGGCGGGGCGGTGCTCGGGAGGCGGGGAGAAGCATCGGGCGGCGCCGTAGAGGGGCCGGGGGAGCTTTCGAACTGGGGAGGTGCGGGGAGGCGTCGAGGCGAGAAGGGAACAGTGCGGGCCGGGGGGGGTGGGCTTTCGAGCAGGGAAGGCGTGTGAAGATGCTCGAGCAGGGGAGGCTTTCGAGCAAGGGCCGCCAGGAGGGCTTCGACCTGGGGAGGCGCGGGGCGAGAAGGCATAGGACGGGCCTGGGCTTTCGACCTAGGGAGGCGCGAGGCAAGAAGGGGACGGGGGCGCGTGGCGAGAAGGGGCCGGGGGGAGGGGCGGGTCAGGGAAGACGGCTGGGCGGGGGGAGGCTTCAAGCGGCGGTGTGGGGGGTGGGGATGGTGCTTGACACAGCGGGGGGCGAGAAGGGGACAGGGCGGGGCAGCTTCGATTGGCGGCGGGGGGGGGGGGGGGGGGTTGGAGGGCCAGCAGGGGAGGCATGGCCGGGGGCGTCTTCGATCTGGAAGGCGTGGAGGGCTTCGAGCAAGGGAGGCTGGTTGCCGGGCAGGGAACGACGCGGGTTGGAGGAGGAGGGCTTCGAGCGGTTGCCGGCGAGGGGCTCAAGCAGGGGAGGCGGCGTCCGGGGGGGGCTTCGCCGCAGTGTGGTCTCGGAGAGGCTTTTGACCTGAGGAGGAAGTGGCAATTACAGTAAATTCGATAAATAAAATAGGTATTATGTAAAACAAGATAACATAATCCGGCTATCTTTAACGGTTGAATGGATGACGGTTAACCACATGGTTTGTAGGGTAAGGGTTAACAAGTTTACGGGGGAAAGGGAGGAATTACGTAGTTTCGGAGGTCGTAGCGGTAATTGCAAAAGATTACAGGGTCTGCCGGGTAAAAATCCCTATATTGATATACTTCCGATCGGGTTTTGAACCCCCGAATTTTTTGAGATACGATTTTGGTTTGGGGTTAAATTTTGTGAATTAAAATATTAAACAATCTCCGATTGACGAACAATTGATTTCGTTGGTCTTGTTTCGTCGAATCGGATTTAATGATGGTCTTGATTCGTTTTGCGTTTTCCGAATTTACGTCGCGGCTTTTTCGGGCACATATTACGATGCGATCGATTTTTCATCGTTTTCGCCTGTACGACTTTTGATTCGTGATTGATTGATCATTTTAGGTTGTTTGTCATTGTCCAACAACTTTATTAGGTTAATCAGACCCTAATCGGATCATGTTCGAGTTTGATTGGAAACCGGATGTTACAAGCACAAATGCGATTTTTTCATGAAATAAAGATCATTTTAGTTATTAAAACAACATATAACATACAAATACACATTTATATGGAAAAATGAGGTGTATTTAGCACACCAATACACTATATCGCATATATCGTTTGGTTGTCAATGATAGCAGTTGACTGTTTGACTATCATTGGTTGTCAATGATGGCATTTGATTGTTTGTGTTGAGAGGTTTTAGAAAGGAAATGATAAAATTTAAATAATTTAGAGACATAACGGACATGTATTTAGCACATTATGTTTATATTGCATCATATATTGTGCACAAACAAAGTTTTAAGCAATATCAGGAATCAAACAAACAAAGGGCATAATAACATATAATTTTCAAAGAACATAATTCATACATAAAATGTTTGAATGAAATAGGATGAATTAAAATTGATTGGACACCCCTAAGTTGAAGAACTATCTTATGTAACTCCCATGTCGCACCATACCCTACCAGATGAGGGTCTTGATGAAATTAAGCTTACATGAGTAATAGCATTGATATATATAGATATCAATGAAATATCGGCCATATCAGAGAAATTTTGCACTAAAATCTATCATTTTTTAGCGATATAGCGATATATTGTCAATATCTCACGGGTATCGGTCGATATCCTGGATATATGTATATATATATATATGGATATCGATACCTTCATCTCGTTGATATTGATATATAGGCGATATATCGTGATATCTTAAACCATGAATTAGAGAAAAGGAATGGAAGTCAAAAAGGATAGGAAAGCCCCCAAATAAAATTATGCGTGAACTCGGATCATTGGACTATAAATTTGTAATTGTCTTGAAAAAAATATGTTTTCCCGTGCTTACATGTAAATGATAAGAAATGTTTGTTACTTTCACTACTTTGTCTATAACAATACAAGCACAACCTGTAGCATGCATGTGCTCTTTTCATCAAGGACAGTGTTTTTCTTTTCATCTCCATTGCTAAATGGCAGCGCAATACCATTGTTCAAAACGGGGGTCTCGCTGCTTAGTCAACGAGCCTGGGTGAGCGGGGGTCTAAAGGGAGCGGGGAGCATTTGTGTTCCTTTTGTAGGGTCAGGAGGCCAGAGCCCTCGACCCTAAAACAAAATTACGAATCTTAGTGTGTTGTTAATATTAGGAGCAGCTAAACAAGCAGTTAATTCAAGCCACATGTGGGGGGTTCTAGGGGAGCATGCAGTGAATTCAAGCCACATGTGGGGGGTTCTAGGGGAGCATGTACGTTCATCTGTAGGGGTGAGGGGGCATAGACCCTGAAAAAAAATATAAATCCTAATGTTTTATTAGAAGCAATATAACAAGCAGCGAAGTCAGGCCACATGGGTGATATCAATGATATATAGATATTGACAAAATAACGATCATATCAGTCGATTTGTGAGAAAAAAATTTGAAATCCATTCATTTAGAGCGACATGTCTCGATATATCATTATCCTGCTAGTCGATATTTTAGAAAAGAACATGCATACGAATATCGATATATGTATCTCATCGTTATCGATATATTGCTGATATATCATAACTTGAACGATGCTCCCAAGTAGCCTTTTGACATTTTGACGATGCGAGAATACTTTTTGCTGTATATTTCTCTCAAACTTTTCGTAGATCCATCTAGAATATAAATATGTATCTCTAGATTGGAGACATGGAGAAAGTGATGAAACATTGCTGGATGTAAATGAAATTCTCTGCAACAAGCAATTTCCCCAACAAGTTGATGGGGGTGGAATTGATAACCTGTTGAAGAGGGGTGAACTCTTGCTTAATCGAAGGAATAAGTCGTGAGCTAAGAACAGATCTATCATACATTTACTACAGCTCCACAATCTATCGATTTCATCACATATATCCTATCCTTTAAACATTAAATCCGTAAGTCGTTTTATACCAATCACTTTTTGCAACGATACATCCATTTCACATATCCCCAATAAATCCCTTATTTTAATAATTTTCCAATCATTTACTACTCATAAGAGGTTACATCTGTAGTATCCCATTATCATAACCTTCTGACACCTTTCAAGAGTTGACTTGGGTCATGTCCTTTTGGACTCTTTCCCACTTAACCCCTTTGTTTGATGCCCAAATAGTGTTGGCTCTTTGGCTATAGAGAGGTACTCTTGAAGGTGGAGTCTGCTATAATGCAAGACCTGGTAGAGCAACTAGACCTGGTTTCTTTGGAACTAGTGAAAGCAATCGCCTACCAAATAAAGTTTTCTGGATCTTTCGATGTCATCCCATGGAGATACTCTACTGGAGGGGTGGACTGGAGATGAACAAGAGGCGTTGCAACCTTTGGTACATCGTGTGAAGTGGTTTGGTCCTATGGGATTTCCGATTAGGGGACGAGAATCTTGTACAACTAGAGGAATCTTGTACAACTAGACCTCATAGTACTTGTATTATGTGTTGATGCACCAAAGATGGAGGGATTCTTTTCCGAAGGTAGCTTGATACGTAAGGCCAAGCAAGTGATTGCATCAGATTTCAAAGGCAACTCTATACCTATGGCGGTTGGATCTGCTAAGGTGCTAGGATGTGGTGGGCGGGTTTGGCCTCCATTAGAGGAAGCAACAATCAGATGGAAGATGCCACATTTTCTCAAGGCTCATTTTGCAGGAGATGGGCATAAGGAAGTAAATGTTGTATTTGACTTGGAACGCTTGTGATCTACAGTATCAGGAGAAGAGAAGAGAGCATTTGATGAATGAGAGGTGTTGCAACCTTGGGTAGATCGTGTGAAGTGGTATGGTCCTATGGGATTGGTTAGAGGACGAGAATCTTGTGCCATTGGAATGAATTTATAGGACTTGTCTTATGCGCGGAAGCATCAAAGGCAAAGGGACTCTTTTCCAAAGCTACCATGGTACGTGAGGCCAATCAAGTGATTATATCGGATTTCAAGGGCAACTCTATGCCTAGGGAGAAACTAATGCTAGTTAGACTGGAAGTAGTGGGGTTGGACCTAGTCAGGTGATAAGATATGGTGGGAGGGTTTGGTCTCCATCAGAGGAAACACTAATCAGATGGAAGATGGCATATTTTCCTGGAAAGCTTATGTTGCATGGGATGGGCATAAGGAAGTTGTCTGAAAATATAATGCGGAAGCGGTAATCAGAGTAAAGAATAAAAATATTGAAGGACACTTGATTTTAACGTGGAACCCTACTCCCTAAGGAGCGGGATGAAACCACGTGAGAATATCTCAAAGGGCTGATGTATGCATTGCATTTTCTCACTGGATACATGGGGTCTGTGGCTTCTTATATAGCCTCTACAAACCCTCCAAGTGACCAGGCCCCACCACTGGTAGATGTGGGACTAAACTGTGGGTGTGCTAAATTGATCTTGGAAGGATCCATTTACCATCTTACATGATAATGACGCATATTTTAACATCCCCCCTCAAGCTGGAGCATGCAATTCTCAGCTTGGACAAACAGAAAGAAATCTCAACTCACAATACAAGACACCACAAACAATATCAACTCAACACACACAATTGTCGGATGTTGTCGATGATGTTGCTTCTCATGCAGTGCAAGTGATGAGGAACCAACGTGCTGGAGAGTTAGTCAAACTGAATCTCCTCGTCAGAGAGCCTGTGTTTTGTACTGCGCTTATCAGAGTCACTGCAACAGAAAATGATTCTCCACGTAGAGAACTCTGGCTTGCTACAACATGTGGACAACCGCTCCATCTCTGAAAGGACCGAACTGAAAAGAAGTGACGATATCATCGTCTGAGTCCAATTCGCTGGACAATGGAGTCTAAAAAAGTAGTCTCCTCGTCAGAGAACTGGGTCTCTCCCATATTGACTGAAAGATTGGGATCCCTACTATGGAGTCCCTATGAAACCACATGAAAACTCTAGCCCACATGGCGTAGGGAATGGGATCTCTACTCTGGAGTCCCTATGGAACACATGAAAACTCTGACCATAAACAAAGATGGAGACCATAAACAATGATGGCAAACATGTGCACATCTGATTGAGGACTCGGAATCTGAACGTCGAGTCTGAAATCTGATGAACTGTAGAGTCTGAAAATCTGCTCAGTTTGGAAAATCTGAATCTGACATTGTGACTCTACACAATACTCCCTCTTTCTCCCATACTTGTCTGAAAACAATGGCATCCACAAAGTTGGGATAAGATAACAAAGATGAGGAGAACATAAAACCAATATGCGATCACATTTTTCGGCTTTTCAAATCATTCCTTCATTTTTCATTTTTTTCAAGATATTTTTTTAAAAAAATTCGTATGGTTTTTTTGTACGACCCCCCTTTTTTTAATTGATATTTCCTCCTTTTTTTATAATAGCAGTCTCATTTTTTTTAAATGGGTCGTTCATTTTTTTCTTTTTTTCCGACCTCTCTCTTCTCCTTCCTTTTTTTTTGAAATTTCTTTTGACCCATTTGGGTCCTTACAATATGTAACATCCGGGAATCCGCGTAAACCCGAACCCGACCCGATTTGGGTCCGGTAAACCTAATAAAGTTGTTGGTCGGCATTAAACAACCTAAAACGATAAATTGATCGTGAATCAAAAGATGTTCGGGCGAAATCGACCGAAAATCGGTCGCATCGTAATACATGCCGCGAAAAGTCGCGACGCAAATTCGGAAACCGCGAAATGAACCGAAACCATCATGAGATCCGATTCGACGATACAAGACCAATGGAATTGACCGTTCGTCAATCGGAGGTCGTTTGGTATTTTTAAATAACAAAATTTAATCTTAAACAAAAACCGTATCCGAAAATTTCGGCTATTCAAAACCCGATCGGAAGTATATCAATGTCATACTCATTTTGATCGTCATTTAGAGACGATCAAATCAAGGTGTGGCCCATCAAAATCCGTCGTTCGAGACGCGAGTGCGGACGAATTTTAGATATCTCAAAACTAAAATATACAAAGTATAAATATATAAATAATAAAAAAAAAAGTTCTGTGAAGTCTGTACAGAACCGATGTGAAGTCGGTACAGAACCGACGTTGGCAAAAAAAAAAATTATCTATCCACCTGGACTAAAGATATTCCAAGTGTCACGCAAATAGAGTTCTTTCTTTTGTATATAAGAACTTCCATCCTAATTGTTTTCTTTCCTTCAAGTAATTCTCCAACGGCAAGGGTCTGTCTTTCTCCTCTCGTTCCATTTCTTCCAATTGCTTCCCTTTTCTTCTCTGTGTCTTTCCAACGAAGGGAAAAAGCTCAAAGTCTTCTCTTCAATTTGCCGATGCATGTAACTGATTCCAGGTGCTACTGTCCAAGCAGGTTTCCCTTTCTTTTGAAGCCTCTAAAAGCGACTCTTCATGCTGCAGGCCACTCTTGTTTTTCCAATTTTGAAGCAATCTAAATAGGTACATATTCCCTTTTCCAATTGCTGCCATGCATGTGTTCTTCCCATTCTTGATCCCTAATCAATACAATTCTTGAGTAAAACCTGATGAGTTTTTTTTTAGGGTAATAATTCCATCTTGTTTCCTCCCAGCTGCCCTGCATGCACAGTTCTCAAATTTTTCTTCTGATATTGATATCCTGGCACCTATAATCATTTGTTTTAGATATCAAATATCTAATTGAAGTACAGAAATTTTATTATTATTATTTATTTACCACATGTATACAGTCACTATATACAGTCACTATGAATTTGCTATATATATATATATATATAAACTCACGTATGATTTCAATTCTGTAAGAATAACAATAAAAATGATTTTTATCCTTATTACTGTTTATTGTCTGGAACAGGATAATATATGTAGATACGGCATAGTTGTTTAGTGTACTGTCAAGGAAAAAAATGAGAAATGAACCGTGAGCCATGCAGATATTGTAGGATATATATATATTCTAGATTTGATTTATTCTTTGTTTCTCTGAAGGTGAAAGATTAAATTTCTTAAATTATTTTTTTATTGGTTTAGGATAAAAAGAGAAAATCACAAAAACTTGATGTATAAATTAGTATGTCTGTTCCCTACTCATCCGAAATTGAAAGAGAGAAGATTCAATTTTTGAATTGTAAATTTTTCTGTCGGTTTATAAATTGAAATAAAATTTAAATTTGGGAATTTATTTACTGGATGTAAATAGACCGGAATAAGATTGAGTATATTTTTAAGAATTTTGAAAGTTATTATCTCTAAATTGTTTAAATGAGAATTAATGTAATAAGTTTGTTGGGAAATAAAATGTTGTGGATCTATGTATATATGCATACATATGTTCATTGTATTTGGCTTCGAAAAGTTAGAAATTGTTGTAAATTTAATCTTCTAATTAAAAATATTACTTAGATCCCAATCATTATAGAAATCGGAATATACATGGTGATATTCCTAGCAAACAGTTAACCTTTCTCACTACGATACTCATTCTCATGTTATCCATTACATAAGATCTTAATAACCTATAGTTAGGTTCTCCCTTGATCACTCCTACAAGATCTTCACCACTAAAGGATGTTGTTAGTATGTGAATAGGTATGCCAACAAGAGTGAATCATTGGGCTCTATAAACCGATCAAAGTTAACTGTTCAAGAAGAAAAGACAAAACGTGGTATGGAAACGAGAAAAATGATCAATTTGACTGAAAAGTTAACCATAACAGAGATCGGGAAAGAATGTGATGATCCAACAAGTGAAGCAGGTAATTACCATTTAAAAATGACCAGTTTTTAAAGGTGCCGGTCATAGTGACTTTTTACACATGATCGTGCGAGAGCGCGGTGACTCTCACCTAGGCGGGAGAAAGAAAGCCCAGTAAGGGCAGCGGCCGCCAAGTGCGCGGGTCTTGGATCCCAATCCTCTTTCGGTTTTTACGCGAGCTCGCAATGTTTTACGCCTCGTTGGGATCCTGACTTTAGACCATTCCGCTGACCCTCTGTTTTAAGGATACCCAGGCGGGGGATCCTGGTTTTTCAGCTTTACGTACGAGCTCGGTTGCCCGTACTAGTCGGGCTGTTTTCTCTAGAGCGACTTTTCTAGGGAGTCTCTCTCACCCGTCTCAGTGGCGTAGTTGGAGAATAGACCTATCCCTCTATTGGACCGCGCTTCCAATTAGAGGGCGAGACGGAAGAGCCATTTGTAGGCTTCTTCACCGTTTGAGTTTACTTCGCCAACAGACTGGCGATTCTATATCTAGATCATCCATATCTACATCTACACCATCTGGAGTTATATCTGAAACATTGGAATTAAGAGTTAAGAAGTTACGATCAAAAGTTAGGGTTAGTAGGAAATGAACATTCTCTCTACCCAATGATTTAAATAAATTAATAGATCTTTCCAATCATGACTTTTCCATTATCACTCAACAACGTGATCTCTGAATAGATATGTGCTTACACTCAGATACTCATGAATACTCAAGTACTATAAAATATGTCACATGTGGGAAATGCTGGGTATGGGGACAAACATTTGAGATGCTTACAAGTAGTCTGAAAAACCTTTTTCATTGCAAAGTAGAAATAAAGTTTAATTTGAGTTGTTCTTGCCTCTCTACTTGCTTTCTTTTGTAAATAATAAATGCCTGTTATTTTATATAAGTTTTTTTGGGAGGTACCAGCAACCGCTGACGCCTTTTCTTTCCTAACATGTTTGGCAGGCAAACAACCTGCAGCTCAGTAGCTATACATGCTTCCTGGAGACAGAGTTTATACCCGACGGTATGAATTATCTTGTCTCAGTTTTTGTCCAGATAATGATGTAAATGTTATCTCTTTTGTATCACATTTTGGGATATATGTTGTAAAATGAAAGATCCTTATACATGTTTATGAATATTAATGAAAAGAATTTTGGTGCCATATTGTCTCTGTTACTTGTGGTCATGTATTGAGAATGAATGTCATAGTTGCGAGAAAATTTTTCCCTGTATTTTTGCGACTTGTGCGATTAAGCATGAATGATATCTTGCGAATTGCGCGTAAACGGGTACCCGGATCCTGAGGGGTTCACACAATAGCAGAGAAAAAAATCAATTTTTTTATAACGCTTCTGCCCAACTGAGCCCACACTTATTTAGGGTTCCCTAAATGGGAACCCCTATCTCGATGCCTTACCGCCCCCGATGGCAGCATTCTATTCTCACGGGAGGTCATCGCCTGGTGAGGGTCGCTGAGTGTGTCGCCCATGATGCCGCCTGGAGGGACATGTGGCCCACAGGGGGGCTTTTTCTTTGGCATCGCCTGGAGGAGAGCCACATGAAGGAGTTGGATCTGTGCCGCCCGAAGGGCTCGGGGCACGTGTGTGGAGGAATCGGAGTTGGGGTTGTAGAGGCGGATACCGACAGAGTGTTGTTGGAGCGCGAGGCAGATCCTTGCTGCCTAGAGGCGAAGCGCAATGCCTCCGCCTAGAGGGGAGTCACGCTCATGGCATTAAATTTTAGCGAAATTCGGTCGCATTTCTGCGAATTTCGATATCTTGTCGAAATCGAAATTCGACCGAAATGACCGAAATATGGGGGCCCTAGTACAAAAAATGATTGAAATGACCGAAATTTCGATCGAAATTTAACCGTAATTCCATCGAAATTCCGTTTCAGTCGGTCACCGAAATGGTGACCGAAACCGATATTTAGGGCTTTGGTCACGCTGCTATGCCCGTCCATAGAGAGGAGACCAAGGGCGGCAGAGTTGAGCACCACTGTGGTGATGCTGCCGCTTTGCAACAATGAAAGAAAGTATGGAACATGCCTCTCACGCGCAGGATGCGAAGGAACAACACCACGATGCTGCGTGAGAAGATGGGAGAGCCACCTACTCGGAGAAGATCTCGCGTGCTCTCCTACGGAGTGTTTGACTGACTTGACTTGCAGGTGCGACTTCATTGGCATGATTAGGGTTTCTAAAGAAAACCCTAGAAATCAAACTGCAGAACCTCGTTGGATGAATTACAACTCTTGAATGTAGGAATAATATTTACAAACAAATCTTCAACATCAAAATCGAATCTCGAATAGAAATAAGAACATGAAAACCTCGAGAATCGAACCCACTCTGATACCATGTTAGAAAATATAATGCGGAAGCTATAATCGGAAAAAAGAATAAAACATTGAAGGACACACGATTTTAACGTGGAACACTACTCCCTAAGGAGCGGGTTGAAACCATGGGAGAACGCTTCAAAGGGCAGATGTATGCATTGCACTTTCTCACTGGATATAGGGGGTTTGGGGCTTCTTATATGGACTCCACAGATCCTTCAACTCCCACCACTAATGGATGTGGGACTAAACTTTGGTGTAGTAAATGGATCTTGGAAGGATCCATTTACTCGTCTTTCATAATAATGACACATACTCTAACAGAAGCAAATGTTGTATTTGGCTTGGAACGCTTGCGATTTGCAGTATCAAGAGAAGAGAACATTTGATGGATGAGAGGGTAGACATCGTGATGTTATGGAAGATTAGGCTGGAAGCATGCATTGTGGAGACCTGGAGAAGTTTGCGGTGGCTTTGGCTTATAGATTATGAGACATTAGATTTGAATGGTGACTATTTCATAAAGAAGGCAATGCTTACGGAGATGAGGATGCTATCAATGATTCTTTGTCGGCTGTTATTTAGCTGGCAAATGGTGTTATCTTTAGTTTATGTTTCGACAAGGGTGACTGAGTGGGAAATGCTTTTACAGGAGTTACGTGAACCTGACTTAAATTTCATCCTAATCCTAGTTGGTGTACCTCGAGGTTGTGATTTAGGGTATGAGGACTTCCGGACATTGATTGGCAAGCTTCACTTGGATATTATGGACGTCTAGAATTATCTGATTGCATGAAGAAGTTCGAGCTATATTAAGATTGAATATATTTCTATTGTTTGTCAATATGGTAATGAGTCCAATTTTACTTTGTGAAAGTTGTGTTTATGCCTCATTTGGCCACACTTCTTTGATATGAAGTTGAGGTAATGATTGCAATCCATCTTTTTTATGAGTTAGGTTTCAAAGATTGATTGGCATAGTACATAGTGGTGGAGTTAATAGAGGTTTGTAGGTTCTGCGACCTCCCTCCTTACATCCAAGCTTGCATATTTTTGCAAGTTTTGCAAGGAGATGCCGAAGCCATCGCTAGCTAAGGGGAAGGTCATTTGAAATATGAGCACAAGGGGAGGTGGATCGTTTTGTCCGATTTGAGAATGACTGGGGACTGACATCTTGAGTGGACGGATGAGCACAAATTGGTCTTGTAAAGGGTTGTTAGAGATAAGAGGGTGGTAAAAAAAAGAGCATTGAATGAGATTGATTACCATCAACGCGTGAGACATACCTTATTGAAAGACGGGGGCATGAGTAATGCTTTCTTCCATGGGATGGCCAACAACATGAGAAGAAGGAACTTTACTCGTACCATTGAGGTGGCAGGAGAGCAGATTACGGGGATGACCGGGTTGGTAGGGCAATTGTTGATTATTTCAAAACCTTCATTCGATGCATAATGGATCTTGGTTGGAGATAGTTGGGTAGGGGATTAAGAAGCTTTCCATGAAGCCGACATATTGTCTAATCGATGGATTCTCTATGAGTGAGATTTCAACGACTATTTATGACCTAAATGCTGATGGTTCGTTTATCTTAGATGGTTTTTGTATTCTTTTTAAGAAGTTTTTGGCATTGACACGGCATGATGTTGTTGATGTGATTGTGGAACTCGGTTGAGGAACGTTTGGTTTGATAAATTCAACAGTACTTTGATGGTGCTTATCCCCTAGCTTGATGTGGTGTATTGTGGATTGAGAATTGCCATCGTATTCGGTTGCCCCACATAACATCTTTATGTGGTGAATCTCCTGCTAATAGATTATAGGTTTTTTGGATTCCATTATGAGTTCAGTATAAAGATCTTTCATACTTGACAAAAAGATGGTGGATATAATAATCATGGCCTCAGAGATCGCACTGATAGGAGAAGTATAAGGGTTGACATGGAAGGTTGACTTCTCCAAGATATAAGAATAAAGGAGACACTCAAAATTGTTTGATTTACAATGGTATCAATTTGGCGAGTCATACTATGAAAATTTGGGTACATGTAATCAAAAGAAGGTTGAGGAAAGTTTCCAAAATAACAGAAAACCTATTCGAATTCATACCAGGTTGCTCAGCTATTAAAGCTATCCACTTGTTGAGGAGAACAATGGAGATATATGGAGCTAAGAAGAGCCTCCATGTGATTTTTATTGATTTGGAGACGACTTAGGATTGAGTCCCAAGGGAGATATTATGGAGAGTTTAGAGAAGAGACAATGGGGCTTCATCTTATGTAAGGTTCCGGTATAGGAAGACTGACTACTTTAACATCAACATTGGTTTGCATCAGTGTTCAATTTTGTGTCCATTCCTTTTTATTTTGACTATGGACGGGTTGACGTATTACATTCAAGATGAGTTACCTTGGTGTATGTTGTTCATCGTTGATATCGAGTTGATTGATGGAACAAGAGATGGTGTAAATGAGAAGCTGGAGATTTGGAGACATGCTTTGGGGACTAAGGGTTTCGTATACGTAGGGATAATAGTGAATATATGTAGTGCACATTTGATAGAAATAACAGTGGAGGACTCGATGTGAAGATTAGAGATGATACCGTACAAAAGAAGATTCTTTTAGATACCTGGGATCTATTTTGCATCATGATGGGGAAACTGATGAAGATGTTACTCATAAAATTAATGCAAGTTGGCTAAAGTGGAAAAGAGTTTCTATTGCTCTTTTTGATAAGAAAATCCATTTGAAAGTCAAAAGAAAGTTTACAAAGTACCCGTGAGACGTGTTATGCTCTATGGATCAAAATGTCCACCTGTGAACCATAGACATGTCGGAGAATGACAATAGCATAAATGAAAATGCTAATGTGGATGTGTGGCCATACTTTAAAAGATCAGATTCGTAATGATAGGATCGTGAGGAAAGTTGGTGTAGCTTTTATACTTGATAAAATGAGATATCACATAAGATGGTTTGACCATTTGCTAAGGAGGTCGGTTGATTGACCAGTTAGAAGACGCGGTATTTGGGATGTTGAGTCATTTAAGAGATGGTGAGGAAGGCCCAAGAAGTGTTAGAATGAGACCATCCGAAGGGATCTTAGTTATTTGGATTTAGGACCGAGAATGACCCAAAATAGATCTGAATGGAGGTAAAAAATCCATGTAGCCGATCCTACTAAATTATTGGAAAAGGTTATTGTTTTTATGTTGGATTGCTTAGGTGAGGAGATGTGATACCATCTCCTTTTTTACTATTCTGACCAGTGTTCATTTGAAAGGGGTTCTTGAACGTCAACAAGGATTCCCTTTGGCATTCCTGCTTTTTGCATAAACTGTGGATGGGCTTGCCATTGTTGCATATTAGATGGTTATGAGCAGTGAACCTAGTGGTTTCCCGATGCTTAGATTGTTGAGATACTTATATCTCTTCATCTTTATTTATATTTTTCTATTTTTCCAGTCTATTTTATGAAATTTTTCCTTAGAGCTTTTCTCCTATATAAGAGAGCTCTAAGGCTACGAGGAATACAACTTTTCATTCCAACTCTTTCCACATGATATCAGAGCGATGGTCCTAGATCGGAGCATGCGCCCTAGATCCCTACCACAACCGTCTTCCTATATGTTCGTGTAGACATTATTCTTCCAGTTTGCAACCCCGATCTTACATATTGTTGTCATCATGTCGGACAACAAAGCAGATATTCCATAATGGGTGCAACTTCAAATGTCCAGCACCCATTGTGAAGATGGAACGAATTATGAACTGTAGGCCATGCAGTTCATGAGTTTAATGCAATGTAACGGCAAGGAACATATCCTCATACAGGAGGAGCCTGTTGACAAGACTAGGGTTAACGCCTCATGGGAGGCAAATGATGCTTATGCACGTGTATGGATTTTTGGAACGGTATCCATGGAGATAGTCAATGATACATTGAGTCAGCCCACGACGAAGGTTATGTGGGACATTCTCGCCGTTACATACTCTCCGGCGAAGAACGAGTCGAAGATTCTGCAACTTCAGCACAACATCTTTATGTCGATGCAGAATGGTCGTACTCTCCATACCCTTAACACTTCTCTAATGGGTATGTTTGAGAAGCTACATGGTTACATTTCCTTGACTGCCACACCAGAGCAGCTCAATGCATATAGGGACTCGGTGATGGCAGGAGTTTTTCTAGCGGCACCCGATCATGAGTATGATGCCGCTAGAACACAGATTCTTACTGATGCTACCATACCTCCAATGGAGGAGGCTTATCAGAGGTTGAGTAGGCTCTCCATATCTTTTGGTGGTACTCAGCTGTCTCAGATGTCCTCAACCATGGCAGCATCTCGTGGTGGGGGGGGGGGGGGGAGGGGAGAGACTGGGTGGGGGGGGGAGGGGAGAGACTACAAAGTTTCGTGGTCGAGGTGGTCGTGGCAGGGGAGGGGGTAGTTGGCCACCTCGTCAGCCTTGTACTTACTGCCACATGCCGGGTCACTCTACGGAAACATCCTATTCCAAGCATGGGCTCCAGCTCCAGCACGCATGACAGAACAGATCCAACCCTGCATCTGATCAGAGATTTGGTAAATTTGTGGCGATGCTCAAGGAGATTATGGCTACTCGTGGGTCAACCGACTCTCCTTCAGGATCCTCAGAAGTAGCCGCCTCTGCATCAACATCTACATCAGGTATAACGTATGCATTTACTAGTTGTTACATGGAAAATTTGTCAGAATGGATCATGCATTCAGAAGTATTCCATCATCTTCGTGGTGACAGAGGTCATTTTAGTCCAACCCAGCCCGAATGATCTGTTGTGATAGCAGATGGGACACACTCTCCCATTATTGGTCAGGGGGAGGTACAGTTAACTCCATCAATGTGACTTCAGAATGTTCTTTGCGCTCCTGAGTTTTCTATGAATTTACTTTCAATTTGTTAAATCACTAAGGATTTACACTGTCATGCCATATTTGATCCCTCTGCTTTTGTGTTTCAGGACATTCTCACAGGCAGGGTGATTAGATCTGGTCGTGAGCAAGGAGATCTCTATAGACTAGTGCAATCTCGTTATGCTGGTGCCTTTTCTCTTCGCATTGGGTCTGCGTCTCTCTATCAAGGTTTTAAATCTCGATTTCGATTTCGTTTCGAGATGTTGAAAAAACGAAACAATTCGTCAATTTCAGCCTAGATTTGTGAAGGAAGGGTATATATCGCGATTTTGATTTCAGTTTCGATAGGGTCTCGAACTCAAAATTTTGGAATCTTGCTCTCTATATGTGGCATCTTTAATTTGGTCATCTTCCTCTGCAAAAGTTGTGCCATGTTCTTCCACAGATTTCTCCTCGCTCTATCTTTCAGTATGAGGCTTGCCAGCTTGGGAAGCTTCATCAGTCCACTTTTCAGAGTCGTCAGAGTAATCATAGTTTGTTTGAGTTAATTCGTTTTGATATTTGGGGCCCCAGTCGTGTCCTGGATCATCAGGGGCATAGATTTTATCTTGTTGCAGTTGATGAGTTTTCAAGATTATTTTGGATCTTTCTTCTTAAAAACAAGTTTGATGCTAGTCATGTTATTCAGTCCTTTATTAATAAAATAAGGAGTATTTTTCAGCAAAAGTCTAGTTTATATGTTCAGATAATGCCCTAGAATTTTGCAATACTCAGCGTCCCATGGTATTGTGCATCGAACATCTTGTTCGTATACTTCCCAACAGAATGGGGTTGCTGAACGAAAACACTGCCATCTTTTGGATGTCACCACGACTCTTTTGATTCAGAGCCTTGCTCCTCATTCGTACTGGAGGGATGCGGTTCTAACTTCTTGTTACCTGGTAAATCGTATACCCTCTTCGATTCTGGGGGAAAGATCCCATTCTTGATTGCATTTCCTGAGACGGATCTTTTTCACTCACGCCTCATGTCTTCGGTTCAGCTGCTTTTGTTCATCAGTTATCTCATGGTCTTGACAAGCTCTCTCCCAGAGCTGTCAAATGTGTGTTTGTTGGGTACTCCAAGACCTAGAATGGATATCGTTGCTTCGACCTTGTTCTTTCTTCAGGTTTACCAGCATCGACCTCGTGCTCATGTGCCTCCTCCATCATCCAGCACGCCCAAGGTATGTTCTAAGCATTTGAGTTCTTCTATTGGCACTGGTAATTTCCTTGTACAACTTGAGGTGCAGGATGTCCCGGATTATACACCTTCTGTGAATACTGAGGGGACCTGGATGTACCTATTGCTCTATAGAAGCAGAGGCGTGCATGCACTATGCATCCTCTTGCTTCTCATGTTTCATTGGACCGTCTATATGAGGATTTTCAGAGGCTTGTTGTGGGACTGTCAGCCGTGGAGATACCATTGTCCTATCAGGAGGCGTTGCAGAGTAGTCAGTGACATCTGGCGATGGAGGAGCATGACCTCAAATTTCAGCGAAATTCGGTCAAATTTCTGTCAAATATTGACAAGGTTGCAAAAGTCGGTAGTCGGTACTCAGTCGGTCAGGTCACTGACTAAGGATTAATCGACAGTCGGGTGATTAATCGGATTTAGTCAGACTTTAATCAGCTTTGATTTTTTAAATATATAAACCATTTTTATACATATATTTTATATATTTTCATAGATTTATATATATTTTTACTATCATAATGAATCAAAGTAATTGAATTTAAATAAAATATTAAGCATATTAGAATAAGTTTGCTTTTAAAAAAGAAAAAAATATGGTATCTCCAAGCAAAAATTGGTTGACTAGTGGACCTAGTCAGGATTAGTCGGTACTCGGTCGACCACCCCACTGACTAGACTAGTCAGATCTACTAGTCGGGTTAGTCGGGTGACTTTTACAACAATGAATATTGATATCCTGTCGAAATCAAAATTCGACTGAAATGACCGAAATATGATGGCCCTTGTACAAAAAATGACCGAAATGACCGAAATTTTGATCGAATTTCGGCCGAATTTCATCGAAATTCCATTTCCATCGGTCACCGATATGGTGACCGAAACCGACATCTAGGGCCTCGTGGAGGAGGAGTGGCAACTTTACAGTCTCAGGGTGCATGGTGTGTTGCACTTGCTCCTCCAGGTGCGTCTGTCGTAGGCAGCAAGTGGGTGTTTACTGTGAAACACCGAGCTGATGGTACTGTGGACATATATAAGGCTAGATTGGTTACTCGTGAGTTCACCCAAACTTATGGTATAGATTATCAGGATACTTTTTCTCCTATTGCACGACACTCTACGCTGTAGATTCTTATTGTTGTTGTGGTACGTGACTGACCACTTTTCCAATTAGATGTCAAAAATGCATTTTTGTATGGACATCTGAAGGAGGAAGTCAACATGCAGCAGCCACCAGGGTTTGCTGCTGAGGGGGAGTCCAGACTCCAGTGTGGTATGCCGTCTCCACAAGGCCGTATTTGGCGTTAAGCATAGTCCGAGGGCTTGGTTTCATAAGCTCTCAAAGTTGATTTTACAGAATGGGTTTGTCAGATTTACTGCAGATCATTCTCTCTTTGTTAAGAGAACTCGACAGTGTACAATTGTTGTTCTAGTGTATGTTGATGACATCATTATTATTGGCAACGATGAACAAGACATTCAGACAGCTAAGGATTTCCTTGGACGACAGTTTCTGACCAAGGATCTTGGCAAGCTACGTCACTTCCTTGGCTTGGAGTTTGCATAACATCAACAGGCTATGGTTATGACGCAAAGGAAGTGTGTTACTGACTTCTATCTGAGATAGGCATGAAATGATGTAGACCTGCCACTACACTAATAAATCCCAATGCTAGGCTCTATTATGATGACTCTGAGGTGGATAAGAGACGGTACAGAAAGCTAGTGGGGTAGCTGTTATATGTTACTATTACCAGGCTTGATATATCATTTGTTGTGACCAGAGTTAGTTTATGGAGCAACCCAGACAAACCCACACACAATTTGCATGATCTTATGATATCTAAAGTCTTCTTTTTAGAAGAGATACATCACTTACAATTACTGGATGTGCAGATGTGGATTATGCTGGGTGTCTCAAGGACAGGAAGTACACTTCAAGCTTTACTGTGTTTGTTAGTAGCTCATTGGTTTCATGGAAGAGTAAGAAACCGATAGTTGTTGCTCGATCTAGTGCTGAATCAAAATATTGGGCCATGGCCCAAGGGAGCACAGAAATGATGTGGGGCAAGTCAGTCATGACTAACCTAATTGTTGAGGTGCCTCCTCCTATGCACCTTAAGTATGATAATCAAACAGCTCTGTTCATTGCTAATAATCCAACCTTCCATGAGAGAACGAAGCACATTGAAGTAGATTGTCATTAGACCCGTGATTTGATCCAAAAGGGGCTTATTTCCACTTCGCGTGTTGCATCAGGAGATCAGATTGCAGACATGGTTACCAAAGCTGTTGCGAGTGGTCCTTTTCACCATTGTTGTTCCAAGCTGAGCATGATAGGCATATATGCTCTAGCTTGAAGGGAAGTGTTGAGATACTTATATCTCTACGGCTTTATTTATGTTTTTCTATCTCTCTAGTCTATCTTATGTAATTTTCCTTTAGAGCTTTTTTCTTATATAAGAGAGCTCTAGGGCTATGAGGAATACGACTTTTCATTCCAACTCTTTCCACATAGATTGAATGTTATGAATCTTATGATGATCATTATACATGTGATACCTTGTTTTTCATTGAGGGGGCATACATGAGGGCTGTCTAGATGCCTTTAGTCCTAGTTGATGTGTTTGGTGAATATGAGGTTTATGGATCAACAAGAAGTCAATATTTGTGCATCTTGATTTGAAAGGCGTGGTCGGGGAGGCTTGTGGTTGGACTCAACAATCGTCTTGATGCGAATCCCTTTTGGTGTACCTTGGCTTGCCTTTGATGGATGGTAGGCTGAGATTTCCGAATTGGGGTACTTTACGAGAGAAGATGGAGTGGACGCTGTTGGGTGGAAGCCGGTGTCTCTCGAGAGGCCTTGTGCTTGTAAGGTTGTGTTGTCAACGACTCTTGCATTTTTCCCTTCAATGTACAATAGTGGTTTGAGAGATCCATGCATATATTTTTCTATCGTCCTTTGCGCAAAAAAGCATAGGGTAGTTTGGTGGATTTAGATGTAGTTTGTCGGCCGATGGTTGATGAAAGCCTTGGGTTGGTACATCTACGAGAATAAATAAGTCACTGCAGTGAAATTGGTGGTTTTCATCTGGGAGAACGGTGATGAACTACTTAGTCACCTTGTAAGAAAGGTTTATCAAAGTAGATGTCAACCTTGAGATGCCCTCAATTTTGTTAAGGCACTATTCATGCTTTGGGAAAGGTTTGGTTGCGAGGCTGCTCGAGATGATGTTCTTTGTTCGGCAGCTTGTGGAGGATGACAAGTTTTTAGCTTCTAGATGGATAACTAGAGCGATGGTGGTTCACTTCATGACTTATTCCTAAAGTTGTTCTCCCTTGCAAAGAAGAGATATGTTGTGGTAAAGGAGTGTCAGGCTAGGTACGACACTGGCCACAGGATCTGGTTTCCAAACTTCTCTTCGAATCTTTGACCGGGGATGCTGGTTTTTGGAGTGTTTTTATGATATCGAACCCGGAGGAGGGCCCTACTGTTTGTGTTGGAAAAAATAAGCATTGTGTTTATTCCTTAGCCCTAGACTCTCTTATATAAGGAGAAGTCTATGGGCAAATTACATATGGTAGACAAACGAAAAGAACAATAAATAAAAGATACAGAAACATAAACTAAACTTCTACCCCCCCCCCCCCCCTCAAGATGGAGCATAGATATCTATCATGCTCATCAATGTTGTAAAAGTCGCCCGACTGGCCCGACTAGTAGGTCCGACTAGTCTAGTCAGCGGGGTGACCGACCGAGTACCGATTAATTCCGACTAGGTACACTAATCGACCAATTTTTGCTTGGAGATACCGTATTTTTTAATGTTCTACTTTTTTATAAGCAAACTTATTATAATATGCTTAATGTTTTACTTAAATTCAATTACTTCTTTTATTTTATTATGATAGTATAAAAATGTACAAAATCTATGTAAATATACGTATAAAAATGAGTTATATATTTAAATAATTATAAAATTCAAAGCTGATTAAAGTCTGACTAAATTCGATTAATCACCCGACTGCTGATTAGTCATTCAGTGACCCAACCAACCGAGTACCGACTACCAACTTTTGCAACCTTGATGTTCAACTTGGATAAGCACTTCTAGAAGGAACCCTGAAGTAAAGCTTTGGTAAGAATGTTTGCCGTTTGATCTCCTGAGCTGACATGGGTTGTAGAAATGAAACTTTTTTGTATCATATCACGGATATTATGGCAATCCACCTCAATGAGCTTCGTCCTCTCGTGAAATGCAGGGTTGTTTGCAATGAACAATGCAGCCTGATTGTCACATTTTAGTGACATGGGAAGAGGAACACTTATATGTAGATCTGTCAAAACTGCGTGAACCCACATCACTTCTGTACATGCTTGAGCCATAGCTCTATACTTCGATTCAGCACTAGATCTCGCAACTACTGTTAGTTTCTTGCTCTTCCTTGAGACAAGTGACTCCCCAACAAATATAGCAAAGCCTGATGTAGATTTCCTATCCTTCGGGCACCCTGCATAGTCTGCATCTGCATATACTGAGATAGTAATAGTGCCCTTCTTTCTAAACATCAATCCTGCACCTGGAGATGACTTAAGATACCTTAGTATCATATGTATGGCGTCCATGTGTACCTGACAAGGTTGCTCCTTAAACTGGCTCACTTTATTTACTGCAAATGTAATATCTGGTCTGGTAATAGTAACATAAAGAAGCTTCACTACCAGTTCTCTGTATCTTCTTTTGTCAACCTCCTCAGTGTCATCATCATGCATCTTCATGCTTGGATCCATGGGTGTAGAGGCAAGTCGACATCCAAGCATACATGTGTCACTTAGCAAGTCAGTGACATATTTCCTCTGAGTCATCACGAGTCCTTGTTCATTTCTAGCAAACTCCAATCCAAGGAAATATCTCAGAACTCCTAGATCCTTGGTAACGAATTCACGACCTAAGAATTCTTTTGCTATTTTTATTCCTTGCATATCATCTTCTGTAATGAGTATATCGTCAACATACACCATAATGACAGTCATACCTCTGGATATCCTCTGTGCAAAGAGAGAATGGTCTGCATTTGACCCTTTCAACCCTTGCTTCTCAAACAAATATGAGAGCTTCTGGAACCAAGCTCTTGGGCTCTGCTTTAGGCCATAAATGGTTGCTCCATGTAAACTTCTTCCTGAAGATCATCATATAAAAATGCATTTTTAACATCTAATTGAAACAATGGCCAATCTCGAAGCACAACAACAGATAAAAGAATCCGTAAGGTAGAATGACGAGCAACATGAGAAAATGTGTCAAGATAATCTACCCCATACGTCTGAGTAAAGCCCCGAGCAACTAGTCTAGCCTTGTACCTATCAATATTGTCATCGGCATTATGCTTCACTGTAAACACCCACTTACAACTCACAATAAATGCCCCAGTAGGAGTTGGAACAAGACTCCATGTACCTCTCTGTGAACCCCGCAGGATCCGGGTACCCGTTTATGCGCATTTCGCAATAATTCATTCACAGGAGATCGCATTAAGTTACAGAAAAACAGGGAAATTTTTCGCGCGGATAATTTTCCACATGACATTCACAATCATAACCACAAGTTAATATAGACAATTGTCACCAAAATCTTATTTCATTAACTTCCATATATTTTACATGTACAAAGTCTGACAGTACATACAATATATACCAAAAATCTGACTGAAGAGAAAGAAACATAATACAATATAAATTGAACAAAAATTGGCACAAAATAAACCATACCGTTGGGTATAAAATTTATCTCCTGAAATCATCAACCCGCTACTGTGCTAAAGGATCCTTGTCTGCCATGCGTGCAAGGAAGAAAAGGCGTCAGCGGGTGCTGGTACTTCCCATAAGTTTATATAAAAATAACAGGCATTTATTATTTACAAAAGAAAGCAAGTAGAGAGGCATGAGCAACTCAAATTTAAAATTTAATTCTACTTGCAAATGTAAAAGGTTTCCAAATTTTTAGTAAGAACATCTCATGATGAGCCCTTATCCCCACATTTCCCACATAAGCATATGTCTACGGTAACTCATTGATCATAAGTACGTATATTTTATTCTTATATTACTTAGAGATCATATTTGTGAATTTTGATGATGGGAAAGATGAGATGAGAAGATATAATGATTTATTAAATTCTTAAGTCTAGTGGATAGTCTGTGGTCTTGGTTCTTGTGAAACCTCACACTATGACTCTAAGACTTGGGAAATGTCTTAGGGTTGGGGTGACTCCGTAGGCATGCGGTGTTGTATAATGCATCCTAACTAAGTTCCCAACACGTCCACTAGTTTAATGAGATTTCGAATTAGATTAGAGTCTTTTCCATTTACTCAACTTTAATTGCAATCCCTTAAAACCTCAAGTGCAACTGTCTCAATGTAACTCTAGATGATGTAGATATAGAAATGGATGATCTGGATGTCAAATCAATCCCTTCAAACCTCAAGTGCAACAGCCTCAATGTAACTTTAGATGATGTAGATATAGATATGGATGATCTGGATGTAGAATCGCCAAGTCTGTTGGCGAAAGAAAAACTCAAGCGGTGAAGAAGCCAACAAAAGGGCTCTTCCGTCTCGTCCCCTAATTGGAAGGACGATCCAATAGAGGGATAGGTCTACTCCCAAACTACGCCACTGAGACGGGTGAGAGACTTTCCGGAAAAGTCGCTCTAGAAAACAGCCCGACCGGTAACGGGCAACCGAGCTCGTACGTAAAACTGAAAACCAAGGATCCCCCGCCTGGGTATCCTAATCAGAGGGTCAACGGAACTGGTCTAAAGTCGGGATCCCACGAGGTGTAAAAACACTGCGAGCTCGCGTAAAAACCGAAAAGGGACTGGGATCCTAGACCCGCGCACTTGGCGGCCGCTGCCCTAACTGAGCTTCCTATCTTCCGCCCAGTTGAGAGTCACCGCGCTCTCGCACGGTCAAGTGTCAAGGTCACCATGACCGGCAAAATATCAATTATCACTGCTTCATGTTAACCACCTAGGTTCGTTGATTCATACTTTCATATGTTATGTGATTATCTTACAGATCTGATTGATCAGTCCACAACATCAAATTATAATACGTCGTGTTCGGATAATAGATTAACTAACGATCATTGACGAGGATGATTAGTAAAAATAAATAAATTGGGATTTCATCCAAAATTTTACTCTTAATATCTAAGAAAAGTATAACCAAAGGTTGAATTGAATTTAAAAAAAAACCCAAATCGTTAGTTCCTAAAATACGTGCTAACCACTCCGACCACTTCCTATTCACAGGTAACACCAGTTATTCCACCTGATCCAGTTCATCTTTGGTCTAGAGTTAAAATGGTATTGCACATACAATGCTACCACAGTTCCAAGCTGTAGGAGTAGCAATATGTGAATGTTGTAGAGATGAAATCTTCATTTAGGATGGATATGCATGAACAAGAGGAATTAGCAGAAACCTTTTGTCAGTCTCTACAAATTTAATGGCAAGTTATTTAGACTACTTTGAAAATCATGATACAGTAATACTATATTATTGGATTTAACTTGAATCCTATCTCAATTAGACTTACTATACATATTCCAGTAAATCTGTGTAGGATTCAAATGGGATGTTAATGGAATCAACTAATAAAATTCAATCCATAAAATTCTAAGTTGATATAAGATGATTATTAGGTCCTATATACTCTAAACATCGATGTTTATTCTTCACGATTATATTGACGGTTTCTTTGTTTATCGCTTTTATTACGACTATATTTGATATCAACCTACGACCACCTTTATGTTAGTATGCATGCTCTTTTTACAACATATAACTATTTTTTTTTAACAACCTACACATTCTTGTCCAGAAATTTCCAATAGATATTACCGAGATTTCTGAGAACCCATAACTAAGATAATATGGATTTCATTATCAAGGATTATTAGGATAACACATATAGTACCTACTCGGTGGAAGACCAATCCATTACTTAATATGACTTAAATGAAGAAAAACTGGTAATTAACAAATCAGGTATGAGCAGAACAGAGATGTATGAAATCCTGCATGATTAATGGACAACATTAACATGAGCAGAAATTTATGAAGTCCTGTTTTTTTTTATGACCATGAGCATAGAAGAGACTAGAGAACTGTAATCATCTCGTAATTTAAGGTCAATTTAAAAAGATTGTACATGCTTTTGGGCTGGAAATGGTGTATGCTAGGCAGTAAAGGGAAGAAAAAAATGGAATTGTACATGCAAGGCAGCAAATAGAAGGCTTGAGGTTGTACCTTTGATCTCTATAATAGAAATCACATCTGTACGCCTTGGTAGGGGAAAAAGACTGCAATTGGCTGCTGCGAACAGCAACAGTAGGTAGCAAATCTTGATGCCCTTCAAGAGGACGACGGGGAGCTCCAGGTTCTTGTATTAGGGCTGGAATCTGGACTTCAATTGCTATCCAACAACAATTGAAAGGACAAAAACTGTATTAGAGCCTTCGATGGAGCTTTTAGGAAGTGATTTGAGGACAGTGGGAAGGGCTCTTGATTGAGATTTTTGGAAAAGGGATTTTTGGAATTAGGAAAGAAGAAGAAAGTCTTCTTCGTTGGTAAGTGTTAAATAGGGAAAGAGGAGTTACGGCTGAAATTGGGGAGACGGGGAAGGACATAGGAAAACAAAAAGGGTTTAAGGTGTTTATATAGGAGATGAGAAGGGGATTTAACATAGCCAGGTGGAATTGCTTGGGGATCCAAGTGTCTACAATTAGGATTACATGGATGCTGCACAGGTAAAACTAAATTTTTATTATTATATAATTTTTTTTAACAGTAGCCGACTGCTACTGTTGGATTTGATTTGTTTTTTTATCCAAAATCTCTCTTAATTTAATCTTCTTAACATTGACCGTATTCACGCCTCGGGCGTCAGATTTCGACGCGCAATATCTCGATTTAATCCTCTCTGAATGACGATCAATATGAGTATAATATCGATATACTTCCGGTCGAGTTTTGAATACCCGAAATTTTCGGATACGGTTTTTGTTTAAGATTAAATTTTGTGATTTAAAAAAAATACCAAACGACTTCCGATTGACGAACGGTCGATTCCGTTGGTCTTGTTTCGTCGAATCGGATCTAATGACGGTCTCGGTTTATCTTGTGGTTTCCGAATTTGCGTCGCGGCTTTTTCAGACACGCATTATGGTGTGACCGATTTTTGGTTGATTTCACTTGAACGACTTTTGGTTCACACTCAATTAGTCGATATAAGTCATCCGATACCGACCGACAACTTTATTGGGTTAAACGGACCCTAATCGGGTCGAGTTCGGGTTTGGCGGATTCCGCATGTTACAAATATAAAAACCTCAAAGGGAGTCTCGTCCTCGAGACTCGAGTTAAGGTCATTAGGTGTTCTTGTTTGGATTTTATATGGCCATAAAAACCTCAAAGGGTTTTGAACTCATAAAACCTCAAAGAGAAAACAAGCCATATATTTATCATGTATCTGATTACAAAAGCTTGTTTTGATGATTACATTTAGAAAAGATGTGGATATCTGGCTCTCATGTCAGCTTCAGTCTCCCACGTTGCCTCTTCGACGCCGTGACGGTGCCACAAAACCTTGACCAATGAAATCTCTTTGCTGCGAAGCTTTTTTACAGCGTGGTCAAGTATCTGGACTGGCTTCTCCTCATAAGTCAGATCATGCTCCACGTCAAGATTCTCGTAACTGATGATGTGCCGAGGGTCGTGCACATACTTCCTCAGGTTGGATACGTGGAAGACATCATGGATAGCTGAAAGATGTGGAGGAAGAGATACTGGATAAGCCACCTTCCCTACTCTAGCCAGAATCTCGAACGGTCCAACATATCGTGGCGCCAACTTGCTACGAACATCGAATCTCTGTACTCCCTTCATGGGAGATACTTGCAAAAACACCCAATCTCCAACCTATAATTGATAGGAATGTCATTAATATGAGGTTAACTTTGTAATAAAGGAAAGAGAAGAAGATTGGATACCTGAAACTCCAAATCTCTTCTCCGACGATTTGCATAGCTCTTCTGCGGCTCTGTGCCGTCAGAAGCCTCCGTCTCACAAGCTCAACAGCTCTCGCGGTCTCCTCCGAGAGATCCACGGAATAGAGAGCATGACTGCCTCAATCTTCGCAGGATCAACCGCGATACCTGCTCCAGAAATAACGTGTCCCAAAAATGAGACCTGAGATAACAAGAACTCACATTTGCTCAATTTGGCATAGAGCTTGTGCTCCCGCAATGTATCCAAGACGATCCACAGATCATTAGCATGATCCCATTCATTCCGTGAATATATGAGCACATCATCTATCAACACCACTACAAATTTGTCCAAATATGGACGGAAATACGGTTCTCATATCCATGAAAGCCGCAGGTGCATTGATGAGCCCAAACGGCAACACCACAAACTCGTAGTGTCCATAGCGAGTCCTGAAGGCTGTCTTCGAAATATCCGACTCGCGAATCCTCAGCTGATGATAGCCGGAGCGAAGATCGATCTTCGAGAAGACCGAAGGTCCCTGGAGCTGGTCAAACAAATCATCGATACGTGGCAAAGGATAATGGTTCTTCACCGTTCTCTTATTCAGCTGCCTGTAATCGATGCACAGTCTCATGGATCCATCCTTGTTCTTGACAAATAGAACCGGAGCATCCCAAGGTGAAGTGCTCGGCCTCACGAATCCCAAATCAAGTAACTCCTGCAACTGTACCTTCAGCTCCCTTAACTCGGCTGGTGCCATGCGATAGGGTGCCATAGAGATCGGCTGTGTATCTGGCAATAATGTGATCTCGAACTCGATCTCTCTCTCATGAGGTAATCCTGGTAGCTCATCAGGAAAGACATCTGGGTATTCTAGTATTACTCGTATGTCATGTATCATCGACTTCTGACCAAATACCTCCCGAACAAATGTAAGGTATGAATCACAACCCTGATCAACAAGTCGTTGAGCTCGCAACACTGAAATGTACTCCATGGTGGAGTCATGTATAGTACCCTCAAAAGTAAACTCGGGTAAATCTGAAGACAACCATCTTCCTAAAACAATCAACAAGTGCATGATGAGCTGATAACCAGTCCATGCCTAGAATCAAGTCGAACTCATCAAGCTGTAGAAATAGACAATTTGCGAGCATCTCGTGTCCTCCAATCAGTATGGGCAAGTGCCTGACTATCGGAGAAATAACAAACAACTGGCCACCTGGCCCTCGGATATGATATGGAGAAAAGAGAGTCTCTGTGACCCTATCCAAAGAAGATAGTAGTCTCGAAGCAAGAAAAGAGCGTGTCACACCAGAATCAAATAGAACATGGAAAGGTCGATAAGAGTAGTCAGTATGTATGCTAGTTGGTTAGTCATCTCCTGGTCTGGTCGGGATGACATGGCTTTACATGAGAACCATTTTTAGTCAAAAAATTTATGGTTCGCAGATAATATGATATATGCCTATTCTCTTCTTGGGATATAATATGAAAATTAATTAAATCGTTGACATCTGTGGTGATTGAATCTGAATGTCATATTTCCCTTCTCGGACTCACGACAAGTCGGAAGACTGCGCTACCCGAGAACTTAATGCGATCGGAATTGAAATACTGCGAATGTGTGTATCGGGGTACCACTGCTCTGATACCAAACTGTGAACCCCGCAGGATCCGGGTACCCGTTTACGCGCATTTCGCAATAATTCATTCACAGGAGATCGCATTAAGTTACAGAAAAACATGGAAATTTTTCGCGCGGATAATTTTCCACATGACATTCACAATCATAACCACAAGTTAATATAGACAATTGTCACCAAAATCTTATTTCATTAACTTCCATATATTTTACATGTACAAAGTCTGACAGTACATATAGTATATCCCAAAAATCTGACTGAAGAGAAAGAAACATAATACAATATAAATTGAACAAAAATTGGCACAAAATAAACCATACCGTTGGGTATAAAATTTATCTCCTGAAATCATCAACCCGCTACTGTGCTAAAGGCTCCTTGTCTGCCATGCGTGTAAGGAAGAAAAGGCGTCAACGGGTGCTGGTACTTCCCATAAGTTTATATAAAAATAACAGGCATTTATTATTTACAAAAGAAAGCAAGTAGAGAGGCATGAGCAACTCAAATTTAAAATTTAATTCTACTTGCAAATGTAAAAGGTTTCCAAATTTTTAGTAAGAACATCTCATGATCAACCCTTATCCCCACATTTCCCACATAAGCATAAGTCTACGGTAACTCATTGATCATAAGTACGTATATTTTATTCTCATATTACTTAGAGATCATATTTGTGAATTTTGATGATGGGAAAGATGAGATGAGAAGATATAATGATTTATTAAATTCTTAAGTCTAGTGGATAGTCTGTGGTCTTGGTTCTTGTGAAACCTCACACTATGACTCTAAGACTTGGGAAATGTCTTAGGGTTGGGGTGCCTCCGTAGGCATGCGGTATAATGCATCCTAACTAAGTTCCCAACACGTCCACTAGCTTAATGAGATTTCGAATTAGATTAGAGTCTTTTCCATTTACTCAACTTTAATTGCAATCCCTTAAAACCTCAAGTGCTACTGTTTCAATGTAACTCTAGATGATGTAGATATAGAAATGGATGATCTGGATGTCAAATCAATCCCTTCAAACCTCAAGTGCAACAGCCTCAATGTAACTTTAGATGATGTAGATATAGATATAGATATAGATGATCTAGATGTAGAATCGCCAAGTCTGTTGGCGAAAGAAAAACTCAAGCGGTGAAGAAGCCAACAAAAGGGCTCTTCCGTCTCGCCCCCTAATTGGAAGGACGGTCCAATAGAGGGATAGGTCTACTCCCAAACTACGCCACTGAGACGGGTGAGAGACTTTCCGGAAAAGTCGCTCTAGAAAACAGCCCGACCGGTAACGGGCAACCGAGCTCGTACGTAAAACTGAAAACCAAGGATCCCCCGCCTGGGTATCCTAATCAGAGGGTCAGCGGAACTGGTCTAAAGTCGGGATCCCAACGAGGTGTAAAAACACTGCGAGCTCGCGTAAAAACAGAAAAGGGACTGGGATCCTAGACCCGCGCACTTGGCAGCCGCTGCCCTAACTGAGCTTCCTATCTTCCGCCCAGTTGAGAGTCACTGCGCTCTCGCACGGTCAAGTGTGAATGTCACCATGACCGGCAAAATATCAATTATCACTGCTTCATGTTAACCACCTAGGTTCGTTGATTCATACTTTCATATATTATGTGATTATCTTACAGATCTGATTGATCAGTCCACAACATCAAATTATAATACGTCGTGTTCGGATAGTAGATTAACTAACGATCATTGACGAGGATGATTAGTAAAAATAAATAAATTGGGATTTCATCCAAAATTTTACTCTTAATATCTAAGAAAAGTATAACCAAAGGTTGAATTGAATTTAAAAAAAAACCAAATCGTTAGTTCCTAAAATATGTGCTAACCACTCCGACCACTTCCTATTCACAGGTAACACCAGTTATTCCACCTGATCCAGTTCATCTTTGGTCTGGAGTTAAAATGGTATTGCACATACAATGCTACCACAGTTCCAAGCTGTAGGAGTAGCAATATGTGAATGTTGTAGAGATAAAATCTTCATTTAGGATGGATATGCATGAACAAGAGGAATTAGCAGAAACCTTTTGTCAGTCTCTACAAATTTAATGGCAAGTTATTTAGACTACTTTGAAAATCATGATACAGTAATACTATATTATTGGATTTAACTTGAATCCTATCTCAATTAGACTTACTATACATATTCCAGTAAATCTGTGTAGGATTCAAATGGGATGTTAATGGAATCAACTAATAAAATTCAATCCATAAAATTCTAAGTTAATATAAGATGATTATTAGGTCCTATATACTCTAAACATCGATGTTTATTCTTCACGATTATATTGACGGTTTCTTTGTTTATCGCTTTTATTATGACTATATTTGATATCAACCTACGACCACCTTTATGTTACTATGCATGCTCTTTTTACAACATATAACTATTTTTTTTAACAACCTACACATTCTTGTCCAGAAATTTCCAATAGATATTACCGAGATTTCTGAGAACCCATAACTAAGATAATATGGATTTCATTATCAAGGATTATTAGGATAACACATATAGTACCTACTCGGTGGAAGGCCAATCCATTATTTAATATGACTTAAATGAAGAAAAACTGGTAATTAACAAATCAGGTATGAGCAGAACAGAGATATATGAAATCCTGCATGATTAATGGGCAATATTAACAGGAGCAGAAATTTATGAAGTCCTGTTTTTTTTATGACCATGAGCATAGAAGAGACTTGAGAACTGTAATTATCTCGTAATTTAAGGTCAATTTAAAAAGATTGTACATGCTTTTGGGCTGGAAATGGTGTATGCTAGGCAGTAAAGGGAAGAAAAAAAATGGAATTATACATGCAAGGCAGCAAATAGAAGGCTTGAGGTTGTACCTTTGATCTCTATAATAGAAATCACATCTGTACGCCTTGGTAGGGGAAAAAGACTGCAATTGGCTGCTGCGAACAACAGCAGTAGGTAGAAAATCTTGATGCCCTTCAAGAGGACGACGGGGAGCTCCAGGTTCTTGGATTAGGGCTGGAATCTGGACTTCAATTGCTATCCAACAACAATTGAAAGGACAAAGACTGTATTAGAGCCTTCGATGGAGCTTTTAGGAAGTGATTTGAGGACAGTGGGAAGGGCTCTTGATTGAGATTTTTGTAAAAGGGATTTTTGGAATTAGGAAAGAAGAAGAAAGTCTTCTTCGTTGGTAAGTGTTAAATAGGGAAAGAGGAGTTACGGCTGAAATTGGGGAGACGGGGAAGGACATAGGAAAACAAAAAGGGTTTAAGGTGTTTATATAAGAGATGAGAAGGGGATTTAACATAGCCAGGTGGAATTGCTTGGGGATCCAAGTGTCTACAATTAGGATTACGTGGATGCTGCACAGGTAAAACTAAATTTATATTATTATATAATTTTTTTTAACAGTAGCCGACTGCTACTGTTGGATTTGATTTGTTTTTTTATCCAAAATCTCTCTTTCTTTAATCTTCTTAAAATTGATCGTATTCACGCCTCGGGCGTCAGATTTCGACGCACAATATCTCGATTTGATCCTCTCTGAATGACGATCAATATGAGTATAATATCGATATACTTCCGGTCGAGTTTTGAATACCCGAAATTTTCGGATACGGTTTTTGTTTAAGATTAAATTTTGTGATTTAAAAAAAATACCAAACGACCTCCGATTGACGAACGGTCAATTCCCTTGGTCTTGTTTCGTCGAATCGGATCTAATGACGGTCTCGGTTTATCTTGTGGTTTCCGAATTTGCGTCGCGGCTTTTTCAGACACGCATTACGGTGTGACCGATTTTTGGTTGATTTCACTCGAACGACTTTTGGTTCACACTCAATTAGTCGATATAAGTCATCCGATACCGACCGACAACTTTATTGGGTTAAACGGACCCTAATCGGGTCGAGTTCGGGTTTAGCGGATTCCGGATGTTACACTCTCGACTGAAGGACGGCCATCTCTTCCTCTATAGCCAGACGCCATCTACTATCTACTAATGTTTCATGGTGAGTCCTTGTAATATTCACATCGGATAAAGCACCTACAAATCTCCTGAAATCTCCTGCCTGGCGCTCAAAGGTAACCTGAGAAGCAATCGGATATGAAGCACATGACCTCTTCTGCTTCTTCGGTGCAATCGGTAAATCAAGATTTGCATCAGCTGTACCAATATCCGTGTCATCCCCTGCCTGTTCCTGCTGATAAATGTCGCCAGTCCCATCATTAGAAATAATGTTATCAGAACAGACCTGGGGCATGTTTGATGATTGATCATGATCATGAGCAAGGGCTGGCTGTCGACTGTAGTGGTGTGGTAGAGGAGGAACCAAAGATATAGGATGTGGTAATGGTGGTGGCGGTGGTGGAGATGGTGGTGGTGATGAGGATGACGGTGATGGAGATGTAGGAGCTTGTTGTGGTGCATACAAGGGTGGAGGAGGAATATAGATTTTATCATTTATATCTGATGGCACCAACCTGTCCCCTGTAGGAAAGAAAAACATCACTGACTTAAAAAATGTGACATCTACACTGACAAAATATCTTCGACGTAACGAATTATAGCAAGGATACCCCTTTTGAGTCCTGGAATACCCGACAAAAACACATTTGACAGCCCTAGGAGAGAGCTTGTCCATCCCTGGAGACAATTGGTGAACGAATGCCACGGACCCAAAAACATGTGGAGTTAGAGAAAACAACTCCTTGTTAGGAAAAACGAGGGAGAAAGGTATCTTCTCCCCCAACACAGATGAGGGCATGCGGTCAATAAGATAACATGCAGTAAGAACCACATCGCCCCCGAACGAGTGCGGAGCACAACTCTGGATAAGAAGCGTACAAGTGATATCAAGAAGGTGGCAGTGTTTTCTTTTTGCGACTCCATTTTGTTGGGACGTGTAGGCACAAGACGTTTCATGAAGAATGCCATGGAATGAAAGAAACTGAGATAATGTTCGAGCACATAATTCAAGGGCATTATCAGTTCTCACAATCTTGATAGAAACAGAAATCACATTATGCACTTCTTTAATAAAATTCATAATAGTGATGCCGCTTCATATTTATTCTTTAACAGAAAAACCTAAGACAAACGACTAAAATCATCCACAACAATTAAATAGAACATATGTCCCTGATGATCTGGAACACGACGTGGACCCCAAATGTCATTATAAAAACACCCAATTGGAGAGCTATTGCTCCAACTCTGACGAATAGGGAAGACAGACCGATGATGCTTCCCTAACTGACAAGCTTCACAATCGAACGACGAGCGGGGTGAGATCTGAGGAAGGACTTGACGCAGTTTCTGAAACAGAAGGTGACCAATGCGCAGATGCCATAAGTAATGAGAGACAGGTCCAGTGGAATGGGTTGATGCTCCAGCATAAGGTGTATGGACAAGTCGATACAACCCGCCTAGCTCACGGCCATGTCCAATCACATTGCTCGTGAGATTGTCCTGAAACACAAGAGATGATGGGTCAAATATCGCTCGACAATGTAAATCCTTAGTAATATAACTAATTGATAGTAAATTCATTGAGAAATTAGGAGCATGGAGCACATTCTACAACTGCGTGGAAGGTGTTAAGGCGATCTGTCTCTATCCTGTGATGGGAGAATGAGTCCCATCTGCTATGACGACGGTTCTTCCTGGGAAAACTTGCCTGTAGGATGTGAGTTGGTGTCTATCTCCACACAAATGATGTGTAGCACTTGAATCTACAATCCATTCTGAGGTACGTGAACTTTGGTAGAAAGCAGAAGTATGAGCACTACTTGAAGAACTAGCTTCTATAGTAGCAGCAACGTCAAAGCTGCTCTCTGAAACTGGTGGAGGAGTACTGGCTGGTGGCATGATATCACGTAGACGAGACACTAGGTCATCATATCGTGGATCTGATGCTGGCGTAGCACCATGATGCTGTATTTGTTCTGCCGCACAGGCAGATGCTGGGAACCCATGCTTAGAGTAGCATGTGTCTTCTGTATGGCCAATCCGACGATAATAAGTGCATTGTAATCCACGACCACGGCCAACCCTACCACGTTGTCCTCGTCCACGAAAATGAGATGAATTGCCTCTTCCTCTAGAGGTTGCCATAGTAGAAGAATTTGGCACAGTAGTAGGGCTTGAGATGTTGATTCGGCTCAATCGCCGAAAGGCCTCCTCCATGGGAGGAATGGTAGCATCTACCAGAATCTGAGAAGAAGCCACCGCATACCGTGAGTCAAGAGAGGTTAGAAAGACTCCCATCATCGTCGCATTCCGATATGTCTTCAATTATTCTGGAGTAGCCGTGAGAGGTATGAAACTGTAAAGCCTCTCAAACATTCCCCTTAGTGCAGTGTAGTGAGCATGTAGGGGTCGACCATTCTGCTTTATCGTGAAGATGTCATGCTGGAGTTGTAGGATTTTTGTGTCATTCTTGGCTTGTGATTACGTGGCAACAAGAACGTCCCACATGACTTTGGCAGTAGGTTGATGCAAGACATCATTAGTAATGTTTGGAATCAGAGTAACAGACAACCAGACCTGAGCATATGCATCATCAACCTTCCATGAGGCATACAACCATGTTTTCTCCTTTGTCTCATCCTCTGTAAGAATATGTTTCTTACCCATCGACTTCATTAGGCTCATGAACTGCATGGCCCATAACTCATAGTTGAATCCATCCATCTTCACAATAGGTGCAGGACCTTTGAAGGCACCTGTAGTGGGGATCTCGATCTTACTTTATGACATGTTGACTGGAGAAAACTAAGGTTGTAGACAAGATAAGTCTTGATCTACACTGACATGATTAGGTTTAGTTGTACATGTAGACCTCTATGCAACCAAACCCATCAACCTGGAAGCAAGCGAAGAGCCCCTTAAAAGATGACAATCGAACCCTAGGGGCGGTGAAACCCTAGGGATAGCCGATGTACGGGCATAGCCGCACGGGCAGACAACATGTGAAGCCGCCTCGCGTGGAGGCGGCGCGTAGGGGTTGCGCGAGTGGGGGCGGCGTGCGTGGGGTTAGCGGGTGCGGAGGCTTGAAGGTGGAGGGCTTGGTTTAGGGTTCGGTGTGAGAGCTCCAGTCTAGGACCACCGCTCTGATACCATGTTGGGAAAAATAAGCATTGTGTTTATTCCTTGAGGCCTAGACTCTCTTATATAGGGAGAGGTCTATGGGAAAATTACATATGGTAGACAAACGAAAAGAACAATAAATAAAAGATATAAAAACATAAACTAAACTTCTACAGTTTGGGTGGAGGGATCAATGAGTTTGGAATAATACTTCTTCATGAAGAAAGCTTACATCATTTTAGGTAGACAAGGACTCCAGACTGATGCTTACTTGGCACGAGATTATCACCTAGTATGGAAGGTGCAACCCACTTAATGTAAAGAGTTTTATGTGGTTTCTGAGAAGGGGGAGGAAATAGGGAACACCAGACAAGGAGAAGTTCTTGTGTAATTTGGGAGCAACTGATTGTTCTAGGTTGGAGAGAGCCTCAGAGCGAGGCCTTCAACATTAATCTGTGCCATCTAGCTAGCTAGAAACACAATTGTTCTCTTTCTATTAGTTTCAATTTTTATTTCAGGCCGGTGCTCCTAATTGGGTCCCAGCCTTAACTTTTTTTTCTAAAAAAAATAGTTTTCTAACACCTTTATAACAAGAAGGTAGTCTAGAGGGGGTGCAGCTGGATTGGGTGGATGCGGCCAATCCTGGGAGCTTTTAAAATAGCATAATAGGACGTCTTTTGGATCTAAGCGGGAGCGAACGGGGCCATATGCTATTCTCCAGGGTTTCTTGCTTGCAAGAAAATGTCTTGGTTTGTGGAGGGTACATTTTTGTGGAAAATGTGCTGGCCATGCATATGACCTTCTTGAGTCCTGATGATGTACATGTAGTGTTTTGCGGTTGAGCACCTATCAAGTGTGATCACCCTTTACCTTGAAAAAGGTTAACCCAAGGATTGCACCATGGATTAGATGTCGGGTTAAAACTAAGACCCCGTTCGGATAGTGGGTACCTTACTCCATTTTTTCTCTCCCATGTAGGTCTCACATTTTATCTTTTTTAATACATTAAATAATTCAAATCTCTTTCATCAATTCTATTAAAAAATAATATATTATACCATCATATCATATATATAAACTACTCCACTTCTATTCACTTTTCCAAACTTTAATACAACCACATCACAATAACTACTCACTTTTCCAAACTTCAATACAATCATATCACAACACACCCACCATCAGTTTAACCCACTATCCAAACATTAAAAAACAAAAATGAGTTACCCTCTACCCGTTTAACCCGTCCTAACCCGCTTACCAAACACACCATAAAAGTTGTATCTTTAGCTCCCTTTTTCCAAACACAGCGACAGAGAACCCACAATGTGATTCATCTCCATTGTTTTTTCGGTGATATGATCTGAACTGATTCCATTGTGATGTGCATGCACAGACACATATACACTCAAATTCAATTGGAAGTCCATGTTCTTATCGAAAGTTGGCAACTCAAAGAACTCCAACGCGATTCTATGTTTTCGAATTTGGGAACTCATTGATGTGGACAATCCATGGTAATTTAATTGGGGAAGTTTATATTCAATAGTCTGTTTTCCATACTTCCTCGGATATATCATGAAAGATGCATTTCTTTAAATTTGATATTCTCCTATGTCCCAAACCCCGACTAAGCAATTATAGCCTCTTCTCTATGCTTCTTAATGCTGAGGTGCGATCAACACCAAATTCGCTAGTTTTATTTTCCTCAGCTTTTTTGAATATTTCTGGGGCAGGGATACTCTAATGAGCCTTGCGAAACATTATGAAACTGGAGAGTCTCTTCCAGAAGAGGTATTTCTGAGGCTTGTTGCAGCAAGGACCTTCCGTGCTGGTTCACAAAGTCTTCGTCAGGTTTGTGCCATATACTTATTTATATGTCTCATATGCATAAAGCTATATTTGACTTTCTTGTTAATAATATGATGATTTATGCACGAAGTTGGTAAGTTTTACTATATAATATATATCCTATCCTTATTGTATTTTTAAGAAATGGAAATGCTTCCTCGCATTTGTGGTTGAATAACCATGTAAATAAAACAGATTTTTTAGTTTTCATATTGTTCACAGCTTTAACTTAAGAATATAATTTTTGGTGGGTGTCTTCTAGGGGCTTCACTCTTTTTCCTCTAAAAACCATAATATAATCAACAGTGTAATGCAATTCCACCATGTAAGCCAGACAACATATACCAACCATGGTCTCTTTTCACACCCTATCATTTATGATCCTTTGATTTGAGTCTCTTTTTGATTGACTATAGTGAAGAGCGAAGGTGAATTGCGTGGTCTATGGGATGGGGGGATATGAGCCATTTGCTGTCGTGGGCTGACTCAATGTTTGTCTGTTAAGAGCAGGACCCAGACTCCAAGTTTATCCTTTGGTCGATATGGACTCTTGGGCTGTTTATTTAAAGATGAATAGTAATTCTTGGTTTACCTTTTTCAAGTGTGTATCCTATGATGAAACCATCAGGGGATAACAAAAAACTTCTCTGGAGTCCCAGACATCTAACTATCAAGGTAAAAACACATCATGGTAGCTTGAAGATTTGATTTACAAAAAAGAAACAAGAGAAACATGATTCCAGACAATTTGATCAATTAGAAATCAATAAAACAGTATAAAGAGGTATAATGAATGCCGTACATTAATCTATCAATCACTAATGGCTGGAGTCAAGAAGACAAAGGATGTGTCTCATATTAGATTGATGATGTCCGAATTCAAAAGTGGAAGGATTTTTTCCTTTGGAGATGACTTCATCATCTTAGAGACAAACTTCAATCTTTTTTAGATATGATGGTTAGAGATCAATGTTCAAGAATGTGAATGCTTGAATCTCATTTGCAGTCGAATATGCCTATGCAGCATGGGGGCTGGATCACATTCTCGAAGCGAGGCTTTATGCATTCCAGGTCTTATATTTTTACCCAAGTCCACGTTTTAGGAGTTGAGATGGAACTTAGACTTCAACTTTTATTTGTTTGGAGCCTTTTTTAAATTTATCAGTAGTGTTTGTGATTATAAGTGATAACTACTTACATTTAACCCAATGCATGTGCTGGTTTTAATAATAAAAAACCTTGTTCAAGTTTGCGTGTTAATCTTAAACTTTGGATATTGTAGAATTTTGGACCCCGCTCTTCACCTAACATCAAGCAGGCTTCTCCTAATCTTCCCTTCACATCTTGACCCAAGCATGAGACAGTAGTGAAACTTCTTCACCCTTTTTGTCATACCGCATGAGATGATAGTGAATTTTTGGCATACCTCTATAGTGCTGAGAGGCGAGACTCATTCCAGCTCTGAAAAGAGATGGGGCTCGTGTGGCTCTCCTTGGGTAGTGATATTATACCAATAATGACACGTTAATAATTGCAAGAAAGTGTCCATTTTTTGCAAAAAAGTGTCCATTTTTTTGCAAGAAAAAGGGTTGTACATAGTTATAATGAATTGAGCTAGGTCGGTGCCCACCCCTGCATTAACGAAGAATAATAATCAAGTTACACCATCCATAACTCCGCAAGAGTCTTGACATGGTTCACAATCATAGCATCAAATTTCGCTGAAATCTGGTCGAGTTTTGATTTTGACAGGTCAACAAAATTCGATCCAAATGATCGATATTTTAGCAATATGGGGTCCATAGTAGAAATCCTGACGGATATTTCGATACGGTGATTGAAATCGACTAATTTTACTATTGTGTTGACTAGACTTTCTCACAACCTCCGAAGGTATGCCCGTATTCATAGGTCCATCTTCTCCATCTAGAAGAAATTCCATCCGAAGTCTTCATTATTTAACAAATCTACCAGAGGATCCGAATCCTCAAATATTGACTGTTTTTCTACTTTATTTCCAAGAAAAGTAACATCACAAATAGGGATGAAAATAATCGGATACGGATACGAATATAGGTATAATCATATCTTCATCCATTTTAAAATACGAAAACGAATGCGGATACGAATATTGACGGATGTGAAAAATGTGTTACCATATCTTTAGAAATGAATACGAATGTAGAATGAATATGAATCGGATACGAATAATAACAGAAATTTTTAATAGATTAACTAGAATATACATGTTTAGGGTGGTTTACACATAAAATAGATATACCTGATATAGTAGTTTCATAAAAAGTATATCAACGATGCTGAACGCAATCATAAAATAGTGTTACATACATTTATAAATAAATCTATTAATATCTTTAAGTACATAAACGGATATATGAATATGAATGCGAATATTAATGAATGCCAAAGTGATATCCATATCAACATCCATTTTAAAACGAGTACGAATACAAATGTCAATATATATATATATAACGAATACGATAATGGATTGAATATGAATATATTCACATTCGTTTTCATCCCTAATCATAAATGTTGAGCAAATCTCTTTTAATATGGAGAAACCTATACCATATTTTGTATAAGATGTAAACTTGACTGATTTGGTTAGAGTTATTTTGTATATAATTTGCAATTAACATTGCTTCACCTCGCACATTCTTCGGAGTCCAGAATGCGAGATCATACATTGATGAATCCGTGATTCGTCTACTCTATTCTTTCATTTTGGCTAAAATCCTCAGAAAAATACATCTAAATAGTCACTAGTTCTCAATTTTTAACAATCTAACTGCATTTGTTAATAATGTATAATTAACACTCATTTATATTAAATGAAAGAATAAAGCTAGAAAAATAAAAAGAAAAGAAGAATGCTCTATATATGTACCATACGATAGACTGACCTTAACCCTGAGATTAGGTCAATGCTGACCTGCTCGACAAAAGAATAATGTAGGGAGAGATACATTACATAATTTATAAAAAAAATCAAAAAAAATCCAGACCATTGAGTGTATATGTGTATTATATTCACATTCTACATATTTTCTACTATTGTATTTATCATCGATATCACTTCAAATTAATTCCTAATAAAAAAATTCATTAAAATATATCCTACACAGATTCCATGGTATAATAAGCCAAAAAACTATTAAGTTCACATTGTAATCCATGTGAACTCAGATTGAATCAAACTCACTTTTGTTGCACTCAACATAAAATTATCTTTAAAATGAGAGTGGTTTCATAAAATCATAGTTAGGATGTCAACGGTCGATTTTGGGGGTACTATGTGTATATGTACAATTGTATATTACATTACCTTTATATTTTATTCCTTGCATTTTACCATTAATTGTATTTTTAAAGTTTTCTACCTATTTTATAATACTCATTTAAAACTTATATAAATCACAAAAGTTAAAATATGCACGTATATACACTTAATATATAGGTATAACAATAAGGGGGCAGGGAGCCTGCACCCTGGGGTGTAGGAAACTCCCTGCACCCACCCCCATTTTTTGATTATTTTTTTATTTGTTTGGATTAAAAGTTGGGGGGATTAACTTAATATGTTAAGGTGAATATGTGTTTCAAGTTTTATTCAAAACAAACATTCCTAACATGTTCATCTAGACAAGGTCGATTTCAGCAATTCTGAGACCGTTAAAATTTGGTAGTCTTGATGAAGATGATAGAAGTCTCGAATTAAATTGATTTTGGAATGACTACATAGTGATACATAGTGATCTAAATCCCCCAAGGTTTCATTTCAAAAAAATCAAAAAATAATGAAAAATTAGGTCGAGTGTAGGAAGTTACCTACACCCGCCGAGGTAGGCTCCTTTTTCCCTAACAATAATATACCTATACTATATATATGCGTATTTATTGATTTATACATGCATATGATTATAAAACTAAAATAAAAATATATTTCAAATCGGCAGAGCTATTACGGTCGTGACTGTATCAAGTAGGTAAATTGGGATTCAAGAACTTGATCGCGGGCTACTCCAGGAGACTACACCTATGAGTTTGGATTAAATAACTGATTGATCTCCTCCAAAATCGAAAAGATAACGGACCTAGCATTTACGATCTTCACCGTATTGAGTTAGTAAATTGTGGTTTTGGTCCATTTGGACTATGTTTGTTTGCAGATATACCGATCTTCTTGATCTAGTTCTATTACCTACATATTTGAATTATCAGCAGTCACCTTCACATCTTGAGTATTTTCCTTTTCTTTGTTTTACTTTCTTTTATCCCTCCCACCTCCCCTTTTCTTCTCTTCATTCTATCGAAATGGTAGTATGGAGATTTCTTATTCCGCCTTTCATCGATCCGTTGGACGCTTAACAACTCTCTTCATCTTGGTAGGTGAATGATCTCTTTGATCATTTCTTGATTTTCTCTGAGCATGTACTTTTTGGTTCGTTCGATGACTTTTATCTAACTTTGAGAGAGAATCTGTTATTTGAGATCTATCCTTTGTTCTCTTCCTCGAATCAAGTCGATGATTTTACTCTCCTCGTGAATCTCTTGATCATCTATTTATATATCCTTTCGAGACATGGACTGAAGTGGAGGATGCTTTGACTGCTCACTCTTTCTCCACTTTTGGATTTTTCAGTCTTGAGTTGACTTTCTTATTTGTGCTACCAGTCACCGCTTTAGTTTTTGCCAAGCTTGCAAAAGTCGGACGACTAGGTCAACTAGTCGAATCGGGGGGGGGGGGGGGTAGCCGACTCGACTAGGCCTAGTCGGCCCTTAGTCGGTCCACCTGACTCGTCGGGCCGACTAATCGGCCGACTTTTACAACAACCTTTTTTATTTTTTTTGTTTTTCACTTTTTTTAAAGCAAACATATTCTAATATGTTTAATGTTATATTTAAAGTCAATTACTTTCTTTTGTTTCATCATGATGTCATATAAAATGTACAAATATATGTATGTACATATGGATATATGTATAAAAACTGATTTATATATTTAAAATAATTAAAAAATTCAAAACCGACTAATGACCGACTAGTTCCGACTAGTCGCCCGACTGCCGACTAATCCTTAGTTGGTGACACCGCCGACCGAGTACCGACTACCGCTTTCTGCAACCTTGCTTCTATGTTTCTGGTAGTAGACGCCCACTTGATTGTTGATCCTAGTGTTGGTGTTTTGATTTCTGACTTCGTTATTGTTCTTCTACCAAGACGACATAGAGAGTATGGTATTCGCCTCATGGATGTTGTCTTGAACGTGGATGCTTCCTTATCATAACCTTTGCACCCTGTTAGGGGTGTAAAACCTAACGTTTGTTAAAAGGCGCCTCAATTGTATCATTTTTCTAAGGTTTTTCTTCTAAGGTTTTACTTCTTTCCTTCTCCCATTTTTCCTTTACACCCCATATTTCGCGTAGGATGCGTTTGGATAGCGGGTTACCCGAGAGTGGGGTAAACTATTTTTGTGTTTTGGTGTTTGGATAGACGGTTTGTGGTTGGGAGGGTTTGTTGTGATGTGATTGCATTCAAGGTTCAGAAAGCAGTATGCATATGCATTCAGACATGTCACTGAATATTGAATAAGCGGTATGCATGGCATATGCGATTTTGTATGGTTTACTATTTCTTAAAAAAATAAATAAATACTTATAAATAATATTACTACTGAATTTATGTATCATAGTGGAGTTAAAGAAAATATAAGAAAAATAGTTCATGTGGGATGGTTGAGTAGATGCCATTGACTTCCTATCATTTAATACAAAAAAAAATTAGCCATAAAAACTTTACCTATTAGATGACTCATAATAACAAAACTTCAATACACGTACATGGAGATTTGCATTACATGAGTAAAACCTCAATCGACATATAATAAAATATTAGACGATGCATAACATATACTCATGAAAATGTTAGATAAGCAGACATTGCATATACATAATGGCATAATGCAATGTAATTGTATACAAATGTATTGCATATTCTTACATTTGAATGGAAGAAAAGGTGGAGCTACGGAGGTAAGCACCTGAATGAGAGGATTGGATAGTTGAAACCGCCAGGGGCTGACCACCATGTTGTTGGAATAGTATGCGGGGCATATGCGGCCCACATATGCACTTAGGATGCATAATGCACCGATTCGTATAATTTGTTTGGTATGCACTGCACAGGCATATGCGTATGCGGCTCGTGCCACCGATTTCATGAACAATGATTGCATTGAAGTTTGGAAGAGTGAGTAGTTGTTGTGATTTGATTGTATTGGAATTTGAAAAAGTGAGTATAAGTTGAGTATTTTATAATTTTTATATGATAAGATGGTATAGTGTATTATTTTTTTGTTGAAATGGATGGAATAGAAATGAGTTGTTTGATGTATTAAGTAAGAGAGAGTTGACTTTGGTGGGCCTCACAAGGGGTTTAAGGATTTGGGTTTTGGATGGTAACCCCGCAAAGTGGGGATAACCCCGCAACCAAACACGCCCTTAGGATTTTTTTGTATTTAGGATGTACTCTATCTTAAGTATGGGGGGTGTAGACATTTTGTTCATTCATATCTGCTCTATTTTATTACCATTGTTATTGCTTTTACTTAGGATGATTTACCCATTGTAAGACATTTGGGGCCATGCTCATAACGTCCTCAAAATAAAGCCCCTTTCGGTAAAAAGTGTTTTATTTCGCACCAGCTACGCGATGGAAGCCACTTGCCAAACACTCATAGTCTGATCATATATAAAGAAAGATCCTCAGTATCATTGGGATTATCGTTGCAAAGTGGGTACATCATCCTAATGTCATGAGCAAGGTTTTAAAAATTGAAAAGCAAAACGAGGTAGGTTTCCTGGAATCGAGATGAGGCACAACCTCAATGCGGTCGAACCATAGCCTCGTTTTCTCCCAAAATTATGGTAATTTAATGACTAATATTGTATAATTTTAAGAAAACCACAATACATCATAAATCTCCATATACCAAATATAATTAAAGGATTTTTTTATAATTCTTCAATGTCGAAGATGAACACAGTAACATTGATAGTTTTTGGTTGTGATAAGTCATTTTTTGAGGATTGGATGTTATATGCATTTGATGGAGTTTTTATCAGACACCATGAACTTCGTTTGATCCATAACAAGCCACCTTTTGCACATTGCCTGTATGAAATTTGTGAGCCAACGGTTGCTACACGACAGGGGTTGCGTCTTTGGTGTGTTGCCTTCAAACCCACTTTTTCCATTGCTTTTTTCCCCATTTCTTGTTAGACTTTTGTGAAAATTTTAACTTCATTGTCTTAGTTTTAAATGTTTCTCTTTTAAGAAAATCAATTGCTCTGTTAAAACTTTATTTATATGATATTTTTTTGGCATAAGCATGACTTTATGTTAAAAAATTACCATTTTTTGAAATATAGTTCGGCTCACAGTAATTATTTTTATCTTCTTAGAAGATATCTACGTGATAGTCCAAAGTGTTCTTGATCTTACATCAAGAAGTGAATAATAAAAACCTGAAATATATTGCATGATAACGACCATTTTCCAAGAAGTGTGTAATAAAATCTGAAATATATTGCATGATAATGACCATTTTCCTTCATTCATTGTTTTGGTTTGAGCATGCACAATTAAAGAGAGTATGTGTGTGCATTTAATTTGAATGGTATTGTGATTCCAGAAGTGATGATATCGTATATATAATATTAATAAAACTATAATATACCATAAATAGTCCATACATTTAAATAAAAAATCTTTAAAATAAAATAAAATTTCTAACATCGAGGCGGGCGCCTCACACCTCGCTTCACCGCTTCATGCGCCATGTAATTTGTATGCCCTGCTAGATTCAGTCTATGCCGATCGCATTGAGGCTAAAAGGCATCACCTCGCCTCGAGGCGTATGCTTCAAACACCTTGAGGCTCGCCTTTCCATATTATGGTCCTTAGAGAACTTTACCTTATATGATTGCATCATTGTGTGCCCTTGCTTAAGAGCCAAACGAACACCTTGACTCCCAAGTAAGGTTTAAAAAAATGCGAGGCATTCCGAGATGGTCTCCCAAAATATATGTTGAGGTGTAGGCTTCAGTTTTTGGATAGAAAAGTTAAAAAATTCAAGCAAAATACACTAAAATTGCTTCATGATTTTTTAACACATTTTAAATGATTTCACATTAGTAAAAGATACAACATATAAGTGACGGAAGCAGACCCCCCACTTGTATATATCCGACCATTCTTCAATATCATCATGAACCTTTCTTTTTCATATCTTTAACAATTACTATTTCAAAATTCACTACTCATAAGGCCTGCCAGTCATGAAGTATAAAAGATGTATTACTATTCATTCGTGTATTCACAATTTACTAACTAGAACAAATTAATAAAAAATATTCCATTTTGATAGCTAAACTGGTAAGTATAATACTTAGTTATTAACAAAGGCTACAAACTTACAATACAAAACGAAAGAGAAGTCTCCATTCTAAAATCATAACAGCTCGAAGCGCAATGTTGGTATTGATCATAAAAATACTCCGTTATCTTTAGAACAGCTCCCTCCATAATTTTATTATTAACAAAAGCTACAAAACGAAACTGGCCAAAATCATAAACTTTCCAAAAAAAAATATTTCATCCTCTCCAGAATAAATATAACATTAATGTTAGTATAACAATTAACTATTTTCGAAAGTCACAAATTATAAAGCCTAACATATAAAAATTTAAAAATGAACAAAGTGATGTTGCCGATTGGAGTTGGAGGTGATGCTAGTTGAGGATGCAGTGTGGAGGCAACGAAGTTGGAGGTTGCTCGGTGGAGGTGATGTTGATTGAGGCAACAGTGATGGAGGTTATGCTTCCCTGCGATGGTGATGCCATTGTAGCAATGAAGGTTATTTCTAATTTATTTAGAAGAAGGTATATACAATCTGGAGACCTCCTCGGACTCCGATGATGAAATCTACATGCCACCCCCTCCTCCATCATCACCAACTTCACCACCCCCTTCACCACCACCGCCACCTTCACCTCCTCCTATATCTTCAACCCCCATTGACACTATCCCATCATTGCCACATCACTATACCTGTCAGTCTGCTTCTGCTCATTATCATTGCTCATCATCTAGTACACATGAGGTATGTTCTGAATACATAGTTCCTAACAATGGGTCTGATGGTCTGTCTGAGCAGGGTTCTTTACAGGGGATGGATGTAGAGGTTGATGATCCAGACTTACTTATTGCGCTTCAGAAGCAGAAATGTACTTGTGCATCATATCCCTTGGCATCCATGGTCTTCTTTGATCGCTTGACCGGGGAATTCAAGAAATTTGCAGTTGCATTGTCTGCTGTGGACATTCCATGCACTGTTGTAATAGTCGGCCGATTAGTCGAGTCGGGAGGGGGGGGGGTAGCTGCCTCGACTAGGCCTAGTCGGCCATTAATCGGTCAACGCGACTAGTCGGCCTAGTCAGACAACTACTCGGCAGACTTTTACATCGATATTTTTTGGGTTTTTTTATTTTTTTTAAAAGCAAACTTATTCTAATATGCTTAATGTTATATTTAAAGATAATTACTTATTTTATTTCATTATGACAATATAAAAAATGTATAAATCAATGTAAATATGTAAGAATATGTGTATAAAAATTGATTTATATATTTAAATTGATTAAAAACTGATTAATGACCGGCTAAATATGATTAATCTTCCGACTGCCGATTAATCATTAGCCAGTGACCCCATCGACCGAGTACCGACTACCGCCTTCTGCAACCTTTATTCCACAGAATTATCAGGAGGCTTTAGAGGATAGTCGGAGATGATTAGGAAGAAGAAATGGTTGTCTTACTGTCACGTGGTACTTGGAGCTTGGTTCGTGCTCCTAACGGAGCTTCTGTCGTCAGTTGCAAGTGGGTGTTTACTGTTAAACACCGTGCAGATGGGAGTCTGGATCGTTACGAAGCCATACTCGTTGCTCGTGGATTTACTCTAATATATGGAGTGGATTACTTAGATACATTCTCCCCGGTGGCTCGTCATTCTACTATATAGATTCTTCTTTCCGTTGTTGTGGTACATGACTGTCCTCTCTTCCAGCTGTTAAAAATGCCTTTTGTATGAGGACCTACAAGAAGAAGTCTACATGCAATAGCCTCCTGGGTTTGCTGCTGAGGGATAGTATCCGCAGGTTTGCAGTCTTCATAAGGCCATATATGGCCTTAAACAAAGTTTCAAGGTATGGTTTCAGAAGCTCTCGGATTTAATTGATAAGAAAGGATTTCAGAGGTCGAATGCAGATCATTCATTGTTTGTACAAAGAACTCCTAGAGGCATGATGGTTATTATGGTATATGTTAATGACATATTAGTCATAGGTGATGGCATGCAGAGGATAAAAAGGGCTAAAGAATTTTTGGGTTGATAATTTGTTACCAAGAATCTTGGCACCTTATGATATTCCTTGGGATTAGAATTTGCTTGAAATCAACAGGATCCTGTGATGACTCAACGGAAGTATGTGACATATATGCTAGTTGAGACATGAATGATTGGATGTCGGCCAGCTACCACTTCTATTATATGATGATGATAATACAAAGGAGGTGGACAAGAGACGATATAGATAGTGGGAAGCTTTTTTTTATGTTAGTATAATCAGACCGGATATCTCATTTGCAGTTAGTCGGTTGAGCCAATTCATGGAACAACCCCGACAAGTATACGTGGATGTTGCATATATGATTTTGAGATACCTAAATCTTCTCCAGGTGCAGGATTATTATTCAAAAAGTGGGAACACTTACCGTTTCTGCATACGCTGATGTTGATTATGCATGATGACCAAAGGATAGAAAGTCCACTTCGGGCTTTCCAATTTTTGTTGGTCGCTCTCTTGTCTCTTGGAAGACTAAGAAGCAAACTATGGTTGCCAGGTCCAGTGCTGAGTTTGAATATAGGGCTATGGCACAAGCTAGTATAGAAATGATGTGGGTTCGAGCTGTACTAGCATATTTACATATAGATGTACCTATTCCTATGCAGCTACAATGTGATAACCAAGCAACCCTGTTCACTGCATTTCACGAGAGAACCAAGCATATTAAAGTGGACTGCCACTACATGGGAGATATGATTCAGAAAAGGTTTATCTCTACTTCTCATGTCAGCTCAGGGGATCAAACTACATATATTTTCACTAAGGCTTTGCTCAGAGGGCCATTCCAAAAATGATCATTCAAGCTGATGAGCATGGACATCTATGCTTCATCTTGAGGGGGAGTGTAGAGTTATATTTTTGTCTTTGTATTGTTCTATTTTTCTGTTCTCATGTCTATCATATGTAATTTACCCATAAGTCTTTCTCCTATACAAGAGAGCCTAGGTTCAATGAATAAATAATGTTTCATTTTTTCCCAACAATAACAACTTGAGCATCAACTATAATGATAAAAGGACACACCCACAGTTTATTCACCAAAATTGAAATAGATAGAGCAATGACACATCTTTCATCCATACAATCCAAATATTCGTAAAACCTTGTCATACCAGTCTCGTCCACCCATCAGGAATAAAAATCGTCTGAACATGAGTAATAATTATATATATGACGACTTGAAGCTTATTGATGAGCATCCTAACTACAAGTTATATAACATTAATGTACCTGAAGTCCGCTCTCTTAGAAACATCCTTATTTTGCATCAAGGTGATGACTGCCTTGTTCACATGATTGAACCCAAAATTTTGTGCAGAAAACTTCTCAGTAAGTATCATCACATCACCCTACTCCCAAAACTCCTAAAAATCACACGAAAGACATCTGGTCTAGGAGAGTCATCCACATCGAGCTCAAGCATAGCAATCTGAACCTCATCCAACTTCAAACCTCTGAGTAAGCTAATCGGTCTGCACCTGCTGAATATGGTTGCACTGGTGCAAAACCATCTCCAGCCACAACTCCTGACCCTCCTGCTCAGATTATGGAATTGATCAATGACCATTGCACTGATCTCTTGATCACCCAGACTTCGGCACCATCTACCAGAGGTGAATTGTCCTTTATTCTTAACTAGAAAAAGGGGTAAATCCACATATTCCCTGCATATTAGCAACGTTTGTATGGCTCTTTGGCTGAATTAATCCACATACTATGTTTCTAAACCTCATCAGAGAGACAACATGGATGAACATCTCCTCGATGAGGGAATTCTCCTCTTTTTAAGATCTGATTCTAAAGACACTTTTTGTTTAATTCTTATCTGTTTGTTTGTCTGATGTGTTACACTGTAATAACCCATATTTGGACCTAATAAAATCTTATTATTTATCCATCTTCATGCTATTCGCCTAAAGTGACCTTCAAGCATGCATGAAAATACAGTCCCTGAAACTCAAAATCTTGGCTTAGTTGATGTTATTTGCTTGTATGTTACCTTTTTTTACGCTAATGTCTAAGTTATTTTTGTTTGAATTTTTTGGGGTCAGATTCGATTTGCAAGCATTGATTTGGAATTGCATACTGGATATGATCCTGATGGTTCAGAGACGATATATGATGTCGATCAACGAATAGCGAAGAAAACACAGATTATTCCTCCTTTAGCAGAGGACAGATTTCTTTGCAGTTTTAGTCATATATTCGGAGGTATTTTCTCTAACCATTAGATGCAATTTGAGCACTATCGAACTTTTTTGGTAGATAATTTCACTCTCTTTGTACAGGTGGATATGCTGCTGGATATTATAGTTACAAGGTATAGTTATTACTTTTAAACAATTGATGATGATCTAAATTTGAAGTAGAGCTTGTCAATATGGTCAAAATTGCCACCTTTGACTTGAACTTCGTGGGTTTTGAGTTGTAGACACAATCCCTCTTCCTAATAGAGATTGATTTTTTGACTTTTGTGTTTTCAAAGAGTCAGAGTCTGATGTTCACATAACCCCATGCATAGCAGGAACTTCGAACTAGGCTTCCCGTTTAAAAATATATTCAACTTCTTAACCAATCTCTTTTCTTTTATAATATTGGTCAAAGTAGTTCAGCCGCATGTCTGAGGATGCAATTATTGATACTTGGCCGTCTTCAGATTTCTCTTACTATTTTGCTAGAGAAGCAACACCAGTGAAGTAGTGTGACCTACAGTAAAGGGCTGGTGGGCACTTCATGAAGTTGCCTCTGTACAATCATCTTTTATTGCCTCCCCAGAAAGATGGAAAAATATATGATTTTTGTTAGGTACACATTTTCCAATAGTTTACACACACATGCTGGGAGGTCACCGAGTCTATAAATCAGGCGAAATTAGGTTTAGGGTGCAAATGCCTATGAAATGAGATGCCCCACAAGTTGGGATGTTGTATGAAGTAAGTCCATAGCAGAGATTAAAAGAAGCAGAATGATGGATTTCTTCATTTATCTTACCTAATAATTTCAAGACTCTTCTTCATGGAAGAATGTGGTAGCTTTTTCTTGTTGCAAAAGAAAGAACCACGCTCTTGCATGCGTTAGAAAAAGAACTACGCTCTTGTATGCGTTAAAAATGAACCATGCTCTCTCATAAAAAATACATCTTCTGCTGGAGTGGACAAACCCCTGCAATGCAAAGACAATTCAAACAGGTAAAGGGAAATTTTGTGTGAGATAATACCGTGCAGTAGTTGGAGGCAATCGCAAGCAACAGTAGTAGTTTACTATCCTTAACACAAGTAGGAATCTTGAGCAGTGGATGATGTCTCGCAGTATTTTAGGTGGTGGGGAATGATTGGAAGCAGGTGAGAGACCCCAACATTCGTGGGGACTACGAGACTAGTCATTTTTGAGCGAGATGGGAGTTGGGCTTACGTTTCCTTTCTACGAATTGGAGGGCATTGGTAGGTTATGTGCCAATTGATGCATGGAGGTCTGATTTTGAGTTATTGAACTCATGGCGAGGCACAAGAACCATAGTGGCTATTTTGGATGGTCATTAAGCGATCTCACTTTTGGTTTACTTCGGTGTATGGACTGATTAGGGGTGTCAGCGGGTTGGTTTTTGGTGTATGGACTGATTCGGCGCATGGTTCTCACTATTCCTGATTCCGTAGCCATTTATAAATTTACTATCCAAATCAGACCAACGGACCACATGTTGAGTGAGTTGTGGACATATGTGAGATTGATGGTGATATCTATTGTTGGCAGATATTTTAGTGTCATATTGTCCTTGTTCGATTTGCTGGAGGAGCATTCAGTTTGAGCTCACCAATGTTTCTCTGATGTGATGGAGTCTACAGTGAACTCCTTCAGTATGCAACTATGGGAGGACTGCTACATCCAGACTGAGGCTGGAACTTTTCCCTGCCTCTACTGATTTTGCCAAAGTGTCCCCAGTGGCTGGAATTGAGGTTTTGCCATCCAATTTTTGACCACATATTTCTCTGATTCTCCTGTGACGGCAGGATGAACAGGTTGTAATTTATATTTGAAGTCATGACTTCGAGAAGTTGGCTTCTTGGATCTAATGGCAGAGCATTGGAGAGGACTCTCAGTGGGGGCATTGGTCTCCTGGACCCTTGCAACAAAGTTGAAGTCTTTGCATTTTTTCTTGTAAAGTACATGCTTTTCCTGAAAGTTGAACATCTTGCCACGTAGACCATAACACGTGGTGGCAATCCTTGTATGATCGAGGATGAGTGCAGTTTCTCAGAAGAAAAGATGAACATGAGGATTAAGGAGCTTGGTTTTGGAAGGGAGATGTCGTAATTCCGGAAAGGCAACTGTAATGATCGAAATAAGATCTAGAAAATAGTTGTACCATGTTCTTGTATATTGTGTATCTTCCAACTTTACCTGGTTAAGAAATGGATGATGCATATGATAGTGACTAAAGGTGTGAAATTGTATTGGTTGCCTTTGGTGGGTTGGAATTGGTGGAATATTTTAGAGGTGGAATGAGCACGAAGTTTGTAGATTGTTATTTGAGACTATAGAAACTTCAATGAAGGAGAATTCTGAGGAGCTTCTGGTAGCCAGCATGTCCCTGAAGCTAGAAGGCTCTATGACCTAGATGACATTCTAATTTTGTTTTATGAGAAATTTATGGGTATGGTCCAGGAGGACATCATGTTGGTCAACAATTTTTATCTATTTGAGCCACCTAAGAAGGCCATGTTGGCTCAGGTTAATGATTTTTGGCTCCTTGATATCTTTAATTCCATCATCCTTATCATCATTAAGCTTCTGTGGATCTGACTGCGGAAAGTGGCAGGGCATGTTATAATTTTGGATTAAAGTGCCTTAATCATGATCATTTTGGAAACTTTCATGGTAGCATAGGTGTTTGTTTCGTGAGAGAGGAGGTGGACACATGGTTTCCTTTGGGAAGTTTATTATGGTTATGCGTACGAAAAGCTTAGTTGGTTAACTCTCACTTGGCATGGTTTCCTTGATAGATGGGGGCATGGAAGAAACATCGCGTTTTGATGTTTCCCTTCTCTGGTCTTGTTATTGCATGACAAAAGGGGGCTTGATCCAGCCTCAATGAGGTGATGGCCAATGGTGTCCTCTTGCACCGTTGTAATTTGTGTTTGGTGACGCACTAGCTTTGGCTGTTTATGCCACAAGGAGGTTAAATGATTTCACATGGACTAGTGATGATACCCTGATCTTCCCTCTCCTCTACTACATGGATGAAAGCATTTTCTTCAATTGGGGAGATCGATATTAAGCTTTTGGTGCTGGTGCTCTTCTAGATATTTTTGACAAGGCGTTTGGCTTGTGAGTCAACCGTTTGAAGTCATCATTCATACCTTTTTATGTGGATGAAAGCATGACATTGAGCTGTATGTTGCTGCTTCTCGACATGTGCACAAGTTTTACTCATTACGTACATAAGCCTTATCTAATCATTTTGAGGGTGAGATCTGTGTATGGGATACCAGTTCTAGATCGATGGAGCACAATCTATGTTGTCTTCCAAGTTCCAAAATACTTTTCAGAGGGAGTTCTTCTGAGATTCGTGTCATCATCTATAAAAGTTTACTTTCTTTCAGCTTTCCTGCTATTTGTTGGCATTCCTAATGGGATGGTTGCATTAAGAAGATCCTTGTGCTAGGGATGGTACCTCAGTTGGGGGTGTGTTCCTTGTAAAGTGGGTGAAGGTTTGCTGACTGGCATTGGAGCAAGGTCTTGGGCTGGTTGACATGTGATCCTAGAAGACTTGAACCATGCTTTCCTCCCAAATTGGGCTTTGCGATCGTTCAAGAATGACATAAGATTTTGGGAAGTGTGTTGTTTTCTTGTTATGGTTAGTCTCTGGGTATGGGGGAACCTGCATGGCTATTTCATGTATGTCTTCACTATTTATGAAGAGTGTCGTCAAAGTACTCCCACTTATTGTTGATTTCCCGAAGCCTTACCTGGGCGTTGACTTTGTTTTGGGATGGACAAGTGGCGGAAACTTGTTAGATTAGATTATCGAAAGTTTTCCGAGGTTGATGGACCTTGTGCTGAATTGGAGCATCTAGTGATTGTTGGTTGCTTGCAGGACTTTATATGGAGTTTGAGCAATACCTTAGTCCTTATTGGACATTCGTGCCTGCTATATCAATAGGTTATCTTTACTTTTTTGAGGTCACAGCCCTCTAGGGATGTCAGAAAGAATGACCTGTGCGTATTTAATGACATGAGAGTTGACCAATTTAACCTGCTTGTGAGATCTGATGTCCTCAAGGCCACTGGAGTTTTAAGATTTCGAAAAATGATCAATCTAATATTCATGGGAACCCTAGGCTCTCTTATATAGGGGATAGACCTAAGGGTAAATTACATAAGACAGACAAAGAAAAATAAAATAACAGAAACAATACATAAAGAACGGAAATGTCTCTACACTCCCCCTCAAGTTGAAGCATAGATATCGATCATGCTCAACTTGGATGAGTATTTCTGAAATGGTGCCATGAGTAATGCCTTGGTGAAGATGTCGGTTGTTTGTTCTCCTGAACTGACATGAGTGGTATAAATCAAGCCCTTCTGAATCATATCTCTGGTATAGTGGCAATCCACCTCAACATGTTTGGTTCATTCATGGAATGCTGGATTGTTTGCAATGAACAAGACTGCCTGATTATCACACTGTAGCTGCATGGGAAGTGGTACATCGATGTGCAAATCGATAAGCACTGCTCTCACCCACATCATTTCTGTGCTTGCTTGAGCCATAGCCTTGTACTCAGATTCGGCGCTTGACCTGGCCACCACTGTTTGTTTCTTGCTCTTCCAAGAAACCATAGAACTTCCCACAAACACAACAAAACCCGACGTGGACTTTTTGTCCTTTGGGCATCCTGCATAATCTGCATCAGCACACGCATAAACTGAAAGAAATGCTCCCTTTTTGAATAATAATCCTGCACCTGGAGAAGACTTCAAATATTTCAAAATCATGTATATAGCATCCATATGGACCTGTCGAGGTTGCTCCATGAGCTGACACCAGACTTACTGCAAAGGCAATATCGGGTCTCGTAATAGTAATGTAAAGTAGTTTTCCCACCATTTCTCTATATCTCCTTTTATCAACCTCCTCTGTATCATCATCATACAACTTCATACTAGGGTCCATTGGGAGACTGGATGGTCGACACCCCACCATACGTGTCAAAACAAGCATGTCTGTGACATTTCCTTTGGGTCATTACAAGACCCTGAGCATTCTTTGCAAATTCAAGCCCCAAGAAATACCTTAGAGTACCGAAGTCTTTGGTAACAAAGTGATGACCTAGAAATTCTTTTGCCATCTTCACCCACTGCACATCATCTCCTGTAACAAGAATGTCATCTACATATACCATAATGACTACAGTACCTCTAGTTGTTTTCTGCACAAAGAGTGAGTGGTCCGAGTTTGACCTCTTGAAACCTTCTTTCTCAATCAGATCTGACAACTTCTGAAACCATGCCCTCGGACTTTGTTTAAGGCCATATATTGCCTTATGAAGTCTACAAACCTGCTGACACTCCCCCTCAGCAGTAAACCTTGGTGGCTGCTGCATGTAGACTTCTTCCTGTAGATCACCATACAAGAAGGCATTTTTAACATCCAGCTGAAACAAGGGCCAATCTCGTACCACAACCACTGTACGAAGGATACGGAGGGTAGAATGTCGAGCTACTGGAGAAAAGGTATCCAAGTAATCCACGCCATAAGTTTGTGTGAACCCCCTTGCTACCAATCTGACCTTGTACCCATCTAGAGTACCATCTGCATGATATTTGACAGTGAAGACCCATTTGCAACTGACAATGGACGCACCAGGGGGTGGAGAAACCAAGGTCCAAGTACCACGCGATCGTAGTGCAGCCATCTCTTCTTCCATCGCTAAATGCCAACAGTTATCTTTCAATGTGTCCTGGTAATTCCGTGGAATGTCTACAGTAGATAGTGCAGTAGCAAATATCTGAAAATCGCCTGTCAGTCTGTGAAGTGAGACCTGTGAGGCAATAGGATAGGAGGCACAAGACCGCTTCTGCTTTCGAAGTGCAACAAGTAAATCCAGATCTGTAGAAGTGTCTTGTATCCTGGAAGTATCCCCCTGTAAGGAATGCTGCACAGATATATCTTCAGACCCATCATTAAAACTTGTATATCAGAACAAACCTGGGGCATAGTGACGGATGGATGCGTGCCAGGAGCAGAGACAGTCCGACGGGTGTAGAATTCAGTAAATGGTGGTACAGTGGTAGGAGGTGGTGGTGGTGGTATAGGTGAAGATGGTACTACTGGTGGTGAACACAAAGGAGGAGGAGGCACAAAAACTCCTCCATCAGAAGTTGACAAGACCAATCGTTCACTTGTGGAAGAGAAATACATTACCGATTCAAAAAAGGTGACATCGGCACTAATATAGTATTTTTAACGCAACAGATCATAACACCGATATCCCTTTTGAGTCCGTGAGTAACCAACAAACACACACTTGACAGCTCTAGGAGAGAGCTTGTCAAGACCTGGAAGTAATTGATGAACAAAGGCTACGCAATCAAACACCCTTGGAGGTAGAGAGAATAATTCTTTTTTTGGGAAGACAATAGAGAAATGAGTTTTCTCATCTTGCAAGACAGTCGACGACATGTGATTGACCAAGTTGCATGCAGTAAGAATTGCGTCACCCCAGAAAGAATGTGGGACACGGCTTTGAATCAGGAGAGTACGGGTGACATCAAGCAAGTGACGATGTTTCCTTTCTGCAGCACCATTCTGTTGGGATGTGTAAGCACAAGATGTTTGGTGTATAATACAACGAGATGAAAGGAAATGAGACAAGGCACAAGTACAGAATTCCAAAGCATTATCAGTTCTCAAAGTTTTAATGGAGACTGAGAAAATATTTTGTACTTCATTGATAAAAATTTTTATTACATCCCCAGCTTCAGATTTATTTTTCAAGAGAAAAACCCAAAACAGACGAGAAAAATCATCCACAGCAACAAGATAATAACGGTGTCCCTGGTGATCTGGAACACGACTAGGACCCCAGATATAAACATGAAATAAATCAAACGGGGAGCCACTGCTCTGACTCGAACGACTAGGGAAAACAGAGCGATGATGTTTCCCAAACTGACACGCCTCGCATTGAAAGGATGCTCCTGGTGAAATCTGAGGCAATACACGACAAAGCTTCTGAAATGGGAGATGACTAAACCGCAGGTGCCAGGTGTAAGGAGAAACAAAGCCTGACTCAAAAGAAGAAACACCAGCAAATGATCCATGGTCAAGACGATACAAACCACCTTGCTCACGACCACATCCAATCACTTTGCCCATAAGAATATCCTGAAATAAAAGAGACGAAGGGTCAAAAATAGCTCGACAGTTCAAGTCTTTTGTAATCTGACTAATGGATAACATGTTCATAGAGAAATCAGGTGCATATAACACATTCTTCAGATACATAGAGGGTGTCAATGTGACCTCCCCCTATCCTGTGACTGGGGAATGCGTCCCATCTGCAATCACAACTGTTCTACCAGATCTAACCTGTTTGTAAGATGTAAGTTGATTCATGTTACCGCACAAGTGATGGGTAGCGCCAGAATCCATAATCCTGTCAGAAATCACAGAACCATGACATGACGTGGTAGCAAAGGTACTACCTGAGGTACTGGGAGTCGCAGAAGTACTCGTAGACGTTGAGGCAACAACATCAGAATGACTTCTAGGTGATGAGGTGGAGACAGGAGACATGATATCTCTCAGTCTAGCAACAAGATCATCAAATCTCTGATCAGAAGGTGGGGTAGCCTGAGACTCAGCCTGTTCTGCAACTCGTGCTGAAGCTGGAAAACCATGCTTAGAATAGCATGTTTCCTCGGTGTGCCATGGACGATGACAGTACGTGCATGGTGGACGAACGCGTCCCCCTCTGCCACGAGGTCCACGCCCACGTGAAAAGGAAGAGCATCCTCGACCTCTGGAGGCTGTCATGGCTGAGGAAGACTGGCCAGGAGCTGTAGATGGAACTGTAATCCGACTGTATACAAAGAGTGGAGAGGATGGCCATTCTGCTTCACTGTAAATATATCATGATGTAGCTGGAGAATCTTCGTCTCGTTCCTTGCTTGAGAATATGTAGCTGCAAGAATGTCCCACATCGCCTTCGTTGTAGGTTGGTGTAACACATCATTGGCGGTCTCAGTTGTTAATGTGCCAGAGAGCCATACTTTAGCATAAGCATCGTCTGCTTCCCAGGAGGCATGCACTCCAGTCTTCTCCAACGGTTCTTCTTCGGTAAGAATATGTTTCTTACCACTCGACTTCATGAAACTCATGAACTGCATAGCCCAGAGCTCGTAATTAGTCCCGTCCATTTTAACAATAGGCGCCGGATCTCTGAAGGCGCCATTGGAGGGAACATCAACCTTGCTCTCTGACATGATGCCGATGGAGGAAGACAACCAAACAAGAACTTGCAGAAACAAGTGTCTACACAGACATGACTGGATTTGGTTGCACGTGTAGACTTAGACCGCAACCAAATCCATCAGAAAGCCGAAGACGCGCAAGAGGGTTGGAGCAAGTGGCTGCGCGTGATACCATGTTGGGAAAAATGATCAATCTAATATTTATGGGAACCCTAGGCTCTCTTATATAGGGGAGAGACCTAAGGGTAAATTACATAAGACAGACAAAGAAAAATAAAATAATAGAAACAGTACATAAAGAACGGAAATGTCCCTACAATTTTAAATAGGACTTCCTTGGTAGATTGGTTTAAGACATCTCAACTTTGCCTTCTCTATATGTGTTGTTGTAGTCTGTTGTAATTTTTTACTGCCTCTTTGTTATTACATTATCCTCATTTGTCATTTCTTCTATTCCAATATAAAGGAATGCATACTTATTTTTAAGTATCTGTTTTGGCAGTGGGCTGAAGTTCTATCAGCTGATGCCTTTTCGGCATTTGAGGATGCTGGTTTGGACAACGAGAAGGTAAAACATCTTCATTGCAGCTACATGTTAGTTTACTTTTTGATGGAATCTCCATACACTTTTTAGTAGTATTTAATTTTATGCAGCAGTTTCAATATGTTGCATGTCGAGAGCCATTCACTGTAATATTTAACATGAATGCAACTGGATCAAAATAAATGTTGAATGTAGGTTTAACAAAAGTGAAGTGAGTCTGTTCTTAAGTGTGTCCTTTTTGTTCAGCCGCAAATATTGATTTCTTTCTATTCTACACAGAATCTGGTCTTGGTATAATAACATCTGATGCAATCTGTTTCAAAGAAAAAAAGTTAGTCTTGTCTTGGTGGCTATAGCTCTTGAAAAAGGATACGGACTGGGAAGGGCTCAAGCGTCTGCTGTCCTGGCCATAGGCACCATGAGTCCTCGTGTTATGGTGGCTTACGCACAGGCCTGAAATCAAACGAAGTCAATCCAAGGCTTTCACATTCTACCTTTATGTGTTAGGCTGTTAGCACATGCACACATCTATATTGGTTGTACTTAGGCTTGTATAGAAATAAGTTGAATCATCTTTAGTCTTCTTTGCTCTCTTTTGTTCTGTCCGAATGGAAACGAACTTTCGTCACCTAGGCTGGGTTTTGATTGGGACTTTCCGAAGATACCCAAACTATCTTAAAGAAGACTTAATTTTATGAGAGAAAACCGGTTAAGATGGTTTGGACATTTGCAAAGGAGGCCGACTAATGCAACAATTTGAAGATGCAAGATTTGGGATGTTTAACCAGCTAAGAGAGGGTGAGGAAGGCTCAAGAAGTATTGGAATGAGGCCATCAGAAGGGATCTTAGTTATTTGGATCTGAACCCGAGAGTGACCCAATATATATCTGAATGAAGGCAAAGAATCCATGTAGCCGACCCTACTTAATGCAGGAAAATGCTTTCTTGTTGTTGTATTGTGAGTCGTGACCAGACCACCTTTCTTTTGATAATTTCATTGGAAATGGGATTGGTTTTGTGCGGCCACGGCCCACCTTACATTTTCATATGGAATGCCATCATTTTGTACACGTTTAATTATTGATGCCGCAACACACGAGAGTCGCAAGGAATTGCTTCTTTATATTAATATTTGCTCGTAAATGTTGATGTTTTTTTTGCTTCACACACTACTTGTTTTTCTCCCTGTCACCTAAACCATTTGGATTCTTTTTCTTGAGAAGATACCATTTTGCTCTTGCGCAATGTTTATTCATCATATTGTAGTAGTGTTGCCAAGTATATCAAATGACATGTCTTCAAAATGGAACATGTTCCAAACCTCAACTTAATCCAATATGTCTCCTCTATACTAAAATGAATTAATTTTCAGTTTTTTTACTATGTAGTTAGAAACTTGTAATTTCCAAGGCCTCTTGTTGCTCATGCTTTACGTATGGGCTGTCTCTTGTTGTGCTACTAGATTTTTCATGCACCGTGTATCTCGTCTCCTCTCTTTGATGTACTAAGTTTATCTATAACCGAGGTAAAATTTGAGTAATGGTCTTCCATGATGTAGGCAGACCAATATTGATGTAATATACTTTGTAGGCTTATAATGAGTCCCCCTGTAAAATATACCTTATCCTTGTAAGATATAGCTTATTTATACTTCAGGAAAAAAGTGGCGTATGACAAAGACCCCTCTCTGCTCTAAAATTCTGCATAGGATTCTTCTTACAAATGCACCACAAGGCTTTCCAAGTCAATTGGAACTATATCTAGATTTCTTTTGGAACCTTCAGGCTTCGTCTAAATGACTCGGGGTTTGTGTATGGTTGTAGACATATGGCTTGACGTTTAACATGTCTGATATTATTAAGACTTATCGATCTCTTCTCATTTATCTTCAACTTCTAAGTTTGAGTTGTCAATTTGTTAATTTAGTGCTTCTGCAATTTATAGTTTTATAATTCCCCATGTATGGTTTGAAAAGTCTTGTGAGCCAAGTAATATCTTCCTCGTCCAGAATCTTCCGTACGTTCAGTGGACTATTTCATGTCTTAAAACCTTCCAGGTTTTATAAGGCACATAATTCTCCATGTATTCTTTCGCCTTTTATTTTCATCTGCTTCTTATTCTAATTTTTTTAGTAACAAGCATTACCTGCGCAGAGTAATATGCAAAATCTCTTATAAAGATGTTTTTAAAATTCAAATAACAGAGAGAGAGAGAGATCAATATCTTCCTCGCCATCCTTATATTAGGGACATGTCATGTTGGTTGTTGAGGAGCCTACCTCATGTAAACCTTGTTTATCATCTGTTCCCTTCTCATCAGCCAAAGTAGGACATTCACCTCCAATAGTGCTCTAGTCTTCCAAATGCAATGACAGTCGTGCAGGTTGATTCATGCCCACGTAACTAACCCATAAGGTTTAGTTGTTGACATCTGCCACACATAAACCGTCCCACTCACAGCTGTTCTGAACGCCCAATGTTGGCCCCTTCCCTAAGATCGAGAGCAAAACATGAAATCCTTGCTGCACACAACTCGGAAGGAAGCAACTAAGATTGGGGCTGCACGCTGTACCACTATGACCTGAAAATAACGAGCAATTAGCCACAAAGTCCATCACAATGCCCACTAGTCTGGGAAATCTCTTGAAGTTTGGCAGTGCCCTATTATATATCCATCCGGAACATAAAATGGGTTGCATCACAGCTTTTAAGTTTGACTGATCATTTTGATTACTTCAGAGCTTTTACAATTGTATAGTTTGATATATCTCCATGTATGACATGCAAAGGTGTTGTGAGCCAAGTAATATCTTCCTTGTCCAGAATCTTTCTAACATTCAAAAGAATGTCACCCTGTCTTACAACCTTTCAGGTTTTATTTTTTTTATATTCCTCCACTTGTTAGTCTAAATGTTTTAATAACAAGTGCTACCTGAGCAAAGTAATGTGCAAAATCTCATTTCCTGGCTGATATCTGAGTCCCCTCTCTTATATGAAATTTTTTGCAAAGTAGATCAGCTGATGCATCAGTTAGGAGATGCGAGTGTTGGGATGTTGAGCCGGTAAAGAGAGAGCAAGGACAGCCCTAGAAGTGTTGGAAAGAAACTATACGAAGGAATCTTAGTTTTATGGATATAAGCCCGGGATTGACCCGAGATAGATCTGAATGGAGGCGAAGAATCCATGTACCCGACCCTACTTAATTGTGGGAAAAGGTTTTGTTGTTGTTGATAGTCATTAGAAGCCATTGCAAATCAAACACATGAAGAAGTTGCCCATCTCCAATTTTCACATCTGTAGAGTTATTTTTTCTTCTTTCAGCCTTAGACTGCCACTCGTTACAGCTTATTTATTGTATTCATCTCTGTAATTCTTATTCAAACTTGGTCTCCCATGGGGTTTGATTGATTGATCCAATGTTGCAGGCTGTTAAAGAAACAGGGCAGAGGTTCCGAGAAACCATTCTTGCGTTAGGAGGCGGAGTACCACCACTCAAGGTCAGCGTGACTGCATTTTCTTTTTGTATGTATTTTGTGTATCTATATAGGTTCGTTGCAAGGTGCAATCAAAACTCTTGGTATACATACTTGTGTTTCAGCCTACTTAATGTTGTCATTCAGTAGCAGATACAATAATGCTCTTGTGCTGACAAATGCTGCCATACTCAGGTTTTTGTGGACTTTCGAGGACGTGAACCTTCTCCGGAAGCTCTGCTTCGGCACAATGGCCTATTACCAGTTGCAGCTCTGTGAAACTTTTAATCCTCAGCTGCAGTATCCATTCTTAACCAGATATAGTTGGAAGATACGCCCATCTCTACTAGAACAGGCTACTCATGGTGATCTTTTCTCCTAGGTCTTTACCTATGGACGCGGAAAGAAATAGCGAGCAATCTGAATTTAGTTTGTTTGCAACTGGCTTTTGAAGTTGCACGAAGAATGCTTGGAATTCTAGGTTCGTGATCTGTTTTTGTTTTTTACTGTAGTTTTATTAACAACAATTAGAACGGATGATCGGTTGGTTATTTCATCAAATAAGGAGTTTCCTTCAGATTCATAAACATACGATGAATTACTGTAGGGTTCATTTTCTTAGCATCAAGTATCTGAAGATGGTCTTGGGTTACTGTCAGTCTTGCTAGCAGACATCCAATGGTTGGATTTCTCTTCTGGTTTGGCTAGCAGGTACATATGCGTACTGGGATTGCTACAACTCCCAAGTACCTTTGTCTATTCTCCCAACGAATATATGTGTAATCATATCCTTATCCATTTTAAGATATGAATACGAATGCGGATACAAATATTGACGAATATGAAGAATGTGTTACCATATCCTTAAAAACAAATACAAATGTAAAACGAATACGATTTGTATACGAATAATAACATAAATATTTAATAGATTAACTAAAATATACATGTTTAGATTGGCTTATACATAAAATAGATATACCAGATATATTAATTTCATAACAGTTATATCAACAATGGTTAATGCAATCATAAAATGTTGGTATGTACAGTTATAAATAAATCTATTACTATGAATAGGAATGTGAATATAAGTGAATGTCAAAGTGGTATCTATATCCGCATTCGTTTTAAAACGACCACGGATATGAATGTCAAAATATATATATAATGAATATGATAGCAGATCGGATACAAATATATTCGCATTTGTTTTCGTTCCTATTCTGAAGCATATAATTCATCTTGAGTATCGAAGTGACACTGGTGGTAAAGAAGATTGTGATCATCACCAAGTTGGTTATGCTTGATATTGTAATTTAGTGCATTGATACTGAATTTTGTTTGCGATAGTATCAATTTCCCTGCCTTTTGATGAGACCAAGTTGGTTCGATCGGTTGATTGCCGTTGGTTGACCTGACTAATCAGCAAGTCTAGGAGGCTGACTACTTAGCGACTTCTATTACAGATATCAAAGTTTTTTGTTTGTTTTCTCTTCATTGGATATTAATTGTTTTTATTTTATTTTATTATGATAATATGAAAAATGTCTGAATCTAAGTTAAATTATAAGAATGCATTTATACAAGTTCATTTATTTATATAAAACAATAAGAAATAAATACTAAACTGATGAAATCTGACAAAATCTGATTAGTTGTCTAATTGTCAATTGATTTGGGAAGGGGTGACGTTGGATTATACTTGGCAGAATGTATTTTCGGAATAGAATTTTGTGCTATATTCATCTTGATAAGTTAGAATCCGTAAGAATAGATTTTTTGCCAACACTTCAATTTAGTTAGAGTATAGGGGTTTTATCACTTGTTCCCCCTCTTAGATATTATAATATTAGTTATACCCTTTCTTTTTTAGGAATATCAGTTGTGCCGTTGATTTTTTTGTACAATTATCACTTGTACCTTTTGTTAGGTTGGCTGAACCGTACCAAATCATGATTTATTCAAACCATAGCATAGTTAAGTGGGTTATAATTATCGAGGGTCTTATGGTGATCGAAGTGGTGACAAGGTCTGACAGAGCAGCAGAGTTGGGGATCTCCGGGTTTGGATTTGGTTTTGTGTTAGCAATGAAGAATGGATTTACGGGAAGGGGAAGAAGCATATCAATAACCCCACTGTTGATGCTTATTCGTCTTCCCCCAAATCCCTTCATCTTGGTCGAAGCATCTGTCAAATGATCTGCTCTGCGGAAGAGATGCGTTGGGCTCAAGCTTAGGCTTGTCCCATCTGTCAAGTCTTCCCCCAAATGGTTTGTCCGACTAAGGGTATATCGAGCTCAACGAGTCAAGTTCGGACTTGAACTCAATAAAAAAATATGGGCTCAAGCTTAGGCTTGATGATTTTCGAGTCCTAGTATGCTGACTCGGACTCGAACTCGTCAAGTTTGAGCTGGTTTATAGGCTGCTTAACGAGCCGCGTTTAATAAGTCGACTTGCTTACGGGCCTCTTAACGAACTTTCCCATACCTCGAGTTTTTAAAGCCATTTTGTGTAGGACTAATCATAATGATTTCCACACATGTGAGTATATCGATATAATCAAGTTGAGCACGATCCAACTCGAGCTTGGACTCGATAAGTTTTTCAAGTATGGCTCCCGATCTCTTAACGAACTAAAGCTCAAGTTGAGCTCATTGAACTTAAGCTTTCCTGACAGCCCTATGTCCAACGGACATCGATCGTGGGTGTATACCATGTAAAAGAAGGAAGTTTGCAGGGCCGTGGAGTAACTACGAGGTTTAAAGGAGTTGTAATGTAATGACAGTTTATACGGGTCGTGAGGTATTAGAAAATATAATGTCATTAATTAATGTTACGGGATTAAAATTAAGGCTCCAACATGGGGTGATATATATATATATATAGGGTAAAATGTGTATGCCCCCTAGGGGGAGCTAACTTAGCTCCCCCCGCCCCTTTTTCACAAATTTATTTTATTTTTTTTTGAAATCTAAAACCGTGTAAATTCATTATTAAATCCCTATATTATGTCATTCAAATTTCATGCGAAACAAAGACTCCTACGACCTCCATCCAAATAGGGTCGATTTAAAAAATCATGTTACCGTTAAAAAATGACTGCCTGGATGGAGGCTGTAGGAGTCTCTGTTTCACACGAAATTTTAATGACATAATATAGGGATATAGTGATGAATATTCATGGAAGAAATTTTCAAAAAAAATTAAAAACATGGAGAAAATGGGGCGGGGGTAGCTAAGTTAGCTACCCCTGGGGGCAGCCCCATTTTACCCATATATATATATATTGAAATTTGTCAGAAACTTTGATATCTTTACTGAAATTGTGTCATTTTTTTAATAGACTGATGGCATTTCTAGTTTAAGAAAGCAGCGGACAAGAAGGCGTATAATCATCTCGTCATCTTCTCTAAGATGGCATTGAGATCGCTACCACGTTTCAAGAGGTAGCAAAGATAATTAGGAAAGATGTTTGAGTGCATATACAGCGGAGCTCAGGCCAGGTTCAATACGGACTCCCGACTCCCGACGAGGACTGCATTCCGAAAAAATGAAACCATCCTTGCACAAATGGCGACGTCGCATACGCAAGTTTTTATGGGCGAGCAATCACATCCCTGACTTGCGTATTTTTTACAAGTCCTCACCCAAGCTCTTGTAGCAATAGAAGAGATGATTGGAGGACCACATATGCGTGCTTCGTTTCTAGCTCAGGGGAGTCGATTAAGATTTCAAATCTCGATATTTTTGCTACGGATTTCACTTAGTGGGTTGGGTAATTAATCGACATGATTAACGTGTAATCCTACCATTGGGAATTGGACACTGATTCTATCATCCACACATCAGAAGCATCCAACTCAATGAAACTAAGGTGAAAGTGAGCATGGATTGGCAAGAAGCAAACCACCAAAAGCAAAAAAAGAAACTATGAAATTCATTTCGTTTCTGCATGAAGGACATTATTATTTTGCGACTTGTATGCGTACGAAGAGAGACAAGTAGTCGTAGCCGCAATGTCTTCTCAAAATACCATCATACCACATACATAAACGACACTTTTAGAAATACCCATCTCTAACTGCCGGCAGTAGATGTATAATTCTGCATCAGTATAATTATTATTGCTATTAAAACAAAAGGCTCTTACTAACTTGGTTGAAAAACGAACCATTGCATTGAAATGCTGTTTATTCTTGGATCCGTACCGAGCTGCAAAATCCAAGCAGGGAACTATCACTCTCAAGCATGCACCGAGAATTCGAAAAACATGGTGTGTCTGTATTTCTCGCCCGGATTGACAACTACCGACGGGAAATTGGGCTGATTAATGGCATTTGGAAATCCCTGCGTCTCGAGGCACAGTCCTGCGTGCTTCCCATATACCGCACCTCCTTTACCAACAACTCCACTAACGAAGTTGCCAGTGTAGAACTGCATACCAGGTGCGTCGGTCCATACGTCTAATACTCTCGAGCTCAGGGGATCCCTCACTCTTGCAGCATGTTTCAGACCATTCTTCTCTTTCCCCCCACCCAGCACGTAGTTGTGATCATATCCACCAGGAACTTGGACGATCCTACTCCCTATCCTTTCCTCTGTGCCAAAGTCAAACGGCGTGCCTTTCACTGCCATCTTCTCCCCGGTAGGAATCATATTTTCGTTGGCAGGTGTTATCTCTGGTGCCCATATCTGAATCAAGTGGTTGAGTATGTCACCGGAGTTGTGACCAGATAAATTCCAATACGTATGCTGAGCAAGGTTGATAGGAGTCGGCTTGATCGAAGGGATCGCTTCCATCTCCAGTTTTAGACTGGTGCTTGAAGGAAGGGAATAAGTTGCAGTAACAGTAACGTCTCCAGGGTAGCCTTCAGGGACAGGAAGATAATTATTACGCAAATCGGACTCCTGCGATTCAGGAGAAACCGTAAAAAAAAACTTACCTTCTTCGCCATCTTTACTATGATATTTAAACGTGATTGATGGTTTTTCACCCTTTTGCTGCTCAACCACATCCCACACCACTTTGTCAAAACCCTTCAACCCGCCTACAATTGGAGAAAAAACAAGATAGGAAATCAATGCACAAAGTTTCCACAGAATAAACAGTTCAATGGAATACTAGGTTGGGTCAAACAAGAAAAAACAGCAGCATTTATGATAAAATCAAATCAGTCTAGACTTTAAAACATGGTGAACATAGTGCTTATGTTTTTTCTTATAATATTTCAGAAGAAAACACAAAAATGTCGAGTTTCAGTCAATTATAAGCACAGCTAAACTAATAGTAATAAAGCAGATATGCAACCACCAAAACGGAAACCAAGTCTATTAACATATTAAGTGGCATTGGCTTTTGAAGACATAAGCACTAACTAAAATTTGATGCTCAAACGAGAACCAACTGAAGAAGAAAAGTAGGACAAGCAACTAGCCTTAGATTCTTCCATGCAATCAATGCAAGATTTCCAATCTGGGTATGACAAGCTGGCCAGAAAAGAACAGTCTCAATCCCACTTGATGCAACCACATACAAGAAATATCAGTGGCATTCACTTCTGTCAAGATCCAGTCCTCCATTGGAATCCCTGACTTTAGTTTGTATGACAATATTTCATGCTATGATCATAATTAATCTAAGCATTCTTACTCAGATATTAATATTATAGTCTTCTTTCCAACCGTCATCTTGACACGCCTTCTTTAATGCACATGAATTTGCATAAGGTATGGCCAAACTACAATATACAAGTACCTCTGACAATCCTAAAATCCCTTTTCATGTGTCTTTCCTCACCACTGCATAATAAAATCAACTCTAGAAGTTTCATTATGCAAAATCAATATCATTGACCAAGAATGTGTGCCATGGATCATCATCATGCATGTTTAATACACTTGTAGTCTCCTTCATAACAAGGCAAAAGGATAAAGACTTGCTTCTATAGTGTGCCGTGGATCATCATCAACTTTAGAAATCTTTTTTTAACATTAAGTTAGAAGAAACTTCAGCCATTATTCCAATTGCTTCTATACTAGTGATGGCATTGCCGCCAATGTCCTATCATCATATAATGGCTTTAAGCTCAGCATATTTTATAAATGCTATCAAGGTAGTTCTCTCTCACAAAACCCAAGCTTATAGATTTTATAAAATTAATGGAAGATCATATGACAAATACAACACAGATTTAATGCAGTTCTCACAAAGACAATTAAGCAATTGATGCAGATCCAATAAGCTCCAATAATTTTTTTCGTATCTATTTTCTTCCAGAAAGAAGGGCCATAAACTCAAAAAAAAACTTCCAGGTGGACAATATAAAAATGAGGCAGAAGAGGAAAAAATCAAGTAGAAAAAAACATAGTAGAATCAACTTACCATGGAGACTATTCGGTGGGTTATTGATGGCAAGGGAATGGTCCACTCCATTGAGAGTAAATTTTCCATCCTTGATCCTATTCGCCACACGACCAACAATGCACCCAAAGTAAGGTGATTCCCCTTTCTGAAGAATTGAAGTTGAACCATAGTTAAAAAGGGCCAAAAAGGAAGCAATTACAATCTTCATAGTGGGTAATGCAGACATGTTATACTGGAAACTTGACTTTTGCAAAAGATCTATATGGTTTTTACATTTAAGAACAAATTATTAATAGAAAAACAAGGAAAAGAACTTTAATTTGGAAAAGCTCAGCTTTAGTAATGAGTCTCCCATTACAAGCCAAATAGCAGACATCTTCTTTCCAGAGACTAATATGTAGTAGACTTTTGGTCATGTAAGTTATATATTTCTTAATTTCCACCTTACCCTGACCATCATATTTGATACTAACGATCACTCAAGTCCTTCCCACCAAAACCTATGTGTTAACCTTCGAGTGTCATTTCGATCAAAACCTCCCTAAGACGGAGTCAATAACACATTGACCTGGTGAAACAGGCCTTGCAAACCTGCACTGAACACCTTCCCCGGAATGGGAATGCATGCATTAATTTGATTCAATGAGCAAAAATTTAAGCCTAAAGGAGATCGGAACTGTTCATTTTACTCCAGCTTAGTTTTTTCACGTATCCTCCAAGTAAGCCATCATGGCAGTAAAGAATTCTTTGAAGAATACATATACTCCCAATCAACTTCTTGCCCATACAACAGCGAAATACCACCATAACATTGTGCACAGCTGATTCCACGGGCACCGCTGAAGTAAAATTCATAAAGAGATATGGGGGATTCGATGATTAAATGAACTAAGACCAATAAACAGATATCTGAGGGGAGTATTAGTTTAATGCTTATTGAAGAAGGGGGAGGGATAAGTTAAGCGTAGTCTTATAGTGATTTCTTAAGTTAGTCAGATTTATACGGATTGCATTGCTTTAGAAAGGACTCGTTCAAACTGTGTTCGATGGAGTGTGATTACATGTATTCCTTTCTCAAAGAAATGGATCTAGAGATTGACGAGTGATGTCTACTATGCGATACTGATTCTTGTTATATTGTTTGAGACGATCAAACATCTCAATCACTTTGATCCATTACAAATTACACATGCATTATCCCAAAGCTGTACATCCTTGCAATAGATGACTAATCCACTATCTGATATTGATATTTGTTATATTATTTCGATCAAATACCTCGAAAGCCCCAAATTTCCGATTTGTGCCATCAGATTGCACGGGAAAAGGATTCTATAAAACCAACATTACATCACAATGATCCAAACATGACCCATCCGGTCGCATTTTACGGCATTTTGACAGGTAGCAGATACAGCTTGCATTTGGATGCCATAAATGTGAATCAAAAGCTACGACTTTTCAAGTAAAGATCCACATGGTGCGTTAAACATGGAAGAATTAAACTCACGAGATAGGGATCGATGGTGTCGAATCCGAGGACCACATCGGCTAGGGTTCCTGCAAGGCTCATGATGATGTGATGTGTACATACGTAGATGGGTATATACGTACGACAATACATACGTACCGGATCTGTCGGGGACGAGGAGGGAGGTGATGGTGGCGCCAAGATTGGTGATCTTCAAGGAGATGTTGCCGTTGCCGAGATCGAACAGCTCCGCCATTGCCGTCTCGGATGAGAATTTCGATCGGGAATCGGGTGTCGATCTCTATCTCGTCTCGGATGGCACCGGCGGGGGGTTGTGGTTGTGGTCAGCGGGGGATTCGAAGTGCTTCAATCCCTTTCCTCCGTCCGATCTTATATGGACGGTGGAGCTGCTGCGATCCACTCACAACACAAACGGCCTTCGCTTTAGATTTAGATATTATTAATTTATATGATATTTACACTTGTACCCCTGAAAAATAGTGCAATTACACTTGTAAAATTACTTTATTTATTAACGCTAGACTTGTAAAATTTAACCACCTTCCCCGCTTGTGGGACTTAACTATAAGATTGAATTAGTAGATTTAAAAGGTTTATAGGATCGTAGTATAGATGGATAGAGTAGCCACAAAAGTGTAATTGCAACGTTTTTACTTGGATATATGATATCTAATAAATATTAAGTTGATTTATTTTTAGCCTAGTAATTATAAATATTCTTCATAAACAACATTCTATGAATTTTTACGAGATTTTTACAATTTTTAAAAAAAATATTGTCCAATGTATACCACGACCTAGGTTTTATTTTTATATCTAGTAAATGTGAAATAGAAAAAATGGAGTATGACTATATCAAAATCATTAGATCTATATGGACGTCAGGTAATACCCAACAACGGACGATATACTGACGGGTTTAAAACAAGTGTCACGATAGGTTTAGCAATCACATGTGATAGCTAAAACGTGGTCATTAGTTAAAATTTTAGATTGCAAAAATATAATGGCTATTAGAATAATTTATCGTAAGATCGGCCGATTCACCCTTTTTGAAACTTTCTTTTTGTCTTGCTATCTGTCTCGAACAAATGGGCCAGTTGATTGTTCTTACTTCTTGGTGGGTTGGGATGTTTCTGGTCGAATGGTTTGGGTCTCTCTCGATGATAAGAAATTGATACTCTTATACTTTCATGTAGAAGAGGTCGATTACAACAATATTTTGACTCTAAGGTAGCGTTTGGTTCGCGGGTTACCTGCGGGTTAGGGAAGTTTACCTCCTTTAACCAACATCCCTCTCTCCCCTCGTGGGCCCCACTTTATTCCTTTTTGAAAAAATTAAATAAAACAATTTTACATCATCAATCCTATCAAAAATAATATATTATACCATCATATCATATAAAAATATAAACTACTCCACTTCTACTCCTTTTTCCAAACTTCAATACAATCACATCACAATAACTACTCATTTTTTCAAACTCTAATACAATCATATCACCCCAAACCCACTTCTAACCCACCCCCAGTTTAACCCTCTATCCAAACACCAAAACACAAAAATGGATTACCCTCTACCAATCTAACCCGCCTTAACCCGTCAACCAAACGCACCCTAAAATTAAATATTCTAAATGGAAGGATACATGAATATCTGTTCATTACAAAATTCGAATGACACATTCAAGATATATACATAACGATATTTTCAAAAAAATAAAAAAAAACAGCCCCATTTTCTCTTATATATTACGTATATATATTTATATATTTACATATTGCATGCGTCCATTTCAATATGACATGGATTGAGATCTTTTCCGCACTTTATTATATATATATTATATTCCTTTCACGGCACGCACATCTAGACCGCTAATGGGATATATATTGTCAAAGGACGTTGTCACGTACTGTGCCTCTCTCGTATATCTCCCCATTTCGGTGTCCTCTCAACTCTCAAGAAAGGAGAATATATCGATTGAACCTGTCCTTTCTATAGAATCCTTTTTCCAAAAAAAATTGTATAATATAGTTTATGCATTGGGGCACGAGGCGTGAGTGAACGGGAAATCGAAATTGTCGGATTGGGTTGACTGATATAATCAAATTTGTTCAATCGAATAGTGATGTCATCATCATTAATTGTTTATGTTAAACTAGAACCGTGAAAAAAAAGTAGTTGAATCGAATAATCAAATCGAAATAAGTTATATATAATATACAGTTAAATACACTTGAAATATAAATAAAATATATAAATAATATATATATTTCACACTATACATAAAATTTTTGCTCTCATAGGAATATCCGTTTCACGCGAAATTTGAATGACATAATATAGAGATATATTGATAAAAATCCACAAAATAAATTAAAAAAATAAAAAACGGGCGAAACGTGAGGGGAGCCAAATTAGCTACCCCCAAGGGGACAACCCTATTTTATCCTATATATATATATATATAATTTGGACTAGTTGCTTTATAACGTAATAGTAATTTAATCATATTACAAGCGAAAAATCATGATAGAATAGTTGGTTAAGAGTTTGAATTTGGTAACCAAAGGTGATGGATTCCACTCCCACTACATCTTATTTTTAAGTAAGTTAAAAATTAAATACGGTTCAACTTTGGTTGAATCCGGTTCAATCGGGTTAAAAATAATAGGTCGAACCATGCAGATTGTTTAAAATTTAAAATTCGAACCGAACCGACAAGAATCAGTTAGTCGGACTGGTCTAGGCTTAGTTCACCGGTCGAACCGGTTGGTCCGGTCCAATTTCAAAAAACACTGGCTTGTTCCTCTATCCGTAAATAGAATAATTTTTATCAGTTGTGATCTTATGATATATTGCAATTTCAATGATGTCCTTCCCTTTTTGGGAATATGAGTTATGCTCTTGATTTCTTTCCATTCTATCACTTGTGCCCCTCAAATTAGTGGTCATCCACACCCAATGCAAACGGACGTCATCCCTATTGAGGATATAAGGAGAATTAAATTAAAAAGAGGGCTGGAAGGTCATCCCTATCATCTTCCTCCTCTCACATCTTCTTCCTCTTCCTCACCTTCCCTTCCTCCTCCCCAGCCTCCTGCTCCTTCTCCACATCCTCCTACTCCTCCTCCATCGCTTCCTCCCCTCACCCACTACCCCCTACTCCTCACTCCAACCCTGTGCCTTCCCCTTCGCCCTCGCTCCTCCTATGTCGCCTCCTCTACCGACCACCTCCTTCTCCCAGCCCCCGCCACCTCCTCCAGCCTGCACGTGCACCTCCTCCTCTGCCCCAACCTACCCCCTCCAGCCCCCCTTTCGCCTCCTCCTCCCTAGCCCGACCCTCTCCAACCACCTCCTCATCCACCCCTTTCGCCCATCCTCCGCCACCTCCTTCCCAGCCCGACCCCCTCCAACCACTCCTCCTCTACACCTCCTCCAGCCCCTCCATCAACCACCTCTTTCCCCCAATCATGCCCCCTCCACCCCAATCTGCCTCTCCAACACATCCTTCTCCTCCCCAACCCTGCCTTATTAATGAAACTATGATTTATTGTATAAAAAGTTGAAAATAGAGATTCATTCTTGAGTAATAAGATGTATTTATCTATTTACTCTGCATTATTACCATTAGTATGCAAAATATGACATTGCATAAATAATCAAATGTTACCGTTTTCTACTAGATAGGTAAAAGGTAACGCGAGAAAATAATTACAACTGTAGATGCAAAATGACTAAATTCAGAACATAGTCATGCATTAAGATATCAGAATGAAGTTGAGTATCAACATAACGACAAGAAACTCCAAAATTTTTTTAGTACATTCAACAAAACAGATCAAAAGAACATTTAAGATATATAAAGCAAATCAAAATCTCCAAGAATCTTCTTCTGTCTCTGCATCGGGATCAACACGACCAGATCTATTGTCTCTTGACTGTCCTTGAGAAGCATCTAATAAAGAAGAAGTAGATTAGGCTTGGTTAAAAAAATGTACATTACAATGATCAAGCTATTAGAAATAATTACCTAAGAATGTAAGGGCAGAGAGTGGTGATGGCGTCCCATCTGTTAACGGGTAGTTCTTAAAGTATGATACTATTCCTACTGCTATTTTATCTTGAAGTCATGTCCACGTCTTGTTATTAATCATGTGTATCTCTGTCTTCAAATCCAACACTTCATGTTGAAGGGACGCCACGTTCTTTTCATATTCGGCCTCTATTTTTCGGCTTTCTTCCGCCAACTTCTGCTCAAGTACATCCTCTGAAATGGATGCAAACCTACGACGTCCTCTTCCTTCAAGCACATGTCATGGCCAGACGAGAGGAAGATATTTTCTCTGATCAACAACACACATCCGCAGTGATTTTATATGCGTACCTGCATTATTTATAGGAGAAAATGGCAAGAAAATATATTAATCAAAATTCATTGACTTTCAAGTTCTACATTATTTATGTTAATCGCTGTCATAATGAGTTTGCACGAAGATTTTAAAGAGTGGAAGGAATAGTCAGCACTGTCGCATGCAAGTATTGCATTAATATCGTAAATAATACATACACATGGCCACCCATTGTAATGGACAAGATTTTTTCCAAAAAAATCAAATCCCTTACACCCTTCCAACCACATTTTCATATACTCTCGTATTATCAATATTGTATTATTTATTAGCTAATTGAATGGATTTAATTACCTCATTAATTCTCCTTATTGACAACCATTAAAAAATAAGTCCTTTGAACCTCCACATCGCAATGTCACTTTTTCCCCCAATTCATTATCCCTTAGAAAGAGAGAGAGAGTTAGATAGAGATCTCATTGGGAGGATCGTCTTCATCGCAAGAGACGGCGATGCCGAATCGAAGGAGAATAGTGTCGATATGAGACCGAGGGAGTCGTTGTGATCGTGACAAAAAGACTACACACCTGATCTATGGCATGCATCAATCTAAGATTTCATATGAACAATGATCACATCCAAAATACAAACCCTTAAATGTATGTGTCGGCACAAGAGATTATACATATAAATAATTATACAAGATATTTAAATGTATATGTGGAACTCTCTCAAGACAATACCCTCATCAATCATGTTCCATCGAGAATGCTTAAAATTGATCTGTGTTGGACCCGTTAACTTTTTCTTTGCGATAGAAAAGAGTTTGATAGAAAGATAGACGATTCCATCCATGTCACGCTTTGACTCATGCTCCGAAAAAAAGAGAGGAGAAAATGTGATGTCTACAAGTTTTAATGTTGTTTCATTTTTCCCATTAATATAGAAGTGAATTTTCATGGCAGATGATATAAACTTGAATTTGATAGATTTGCGTGTATACACATAAGATTTAGAGAAAATATACACTACTCTTCATCCGTTGTTCTTACACGATATTGGGATATTAGGATTCTAGATTTAAAGCCCATCTTTTTATTCGTACTAGTATTAGGCCCTCGCTTCGCTTTTATTGATTCGAACAAATATTTGAAATAAAATTGACGTGTTTTAACAAAGTTTCAGCTCTTGTCTAATAGATATTATATGTAATATTATCAGTTCTCACATTTTATTGTTTTTAATACGAATGTTGTAAATATTTGATTTTTTTCTATATTTTTAAAGTAATATGTTTATGTTATATATAAATATATGATATTTAAATTACATGTGGAATAATATTTATTGTAAATTTAGTTTTCTTGTAATTTATAATGGAAGTCATATTCAGTGCAAAAGTTTGTATAACACCTACTATCTATTGTTTTTTCATGAAAATTTAGGTCAATGGTTGTTAAATTGACAATGATTGACATATAGCATCACTTGATAATTATTATTATATGTCTCATCGTTAACAATATATAGAACAATTATGACATTCATTGTGAATATAATGAATCAAAGATAATATCGTGATGGAAAATAGTCATTACAAATGTAACACCAAAAGATATGGCAACATATTTTAAATCACATGTTGTTATTGTCAAATTTGGTTTTAGCGAACTTTAACTACTTCTATTGCATTATTTTTTTCTAAGATGAAGGTGTTCTTAATTACATATATTTTAACTTTTTTCTAGCATATAGACAAGTTATTTAATAAAGTTGTATTTTTTCTTTCAAAGTTGATGAAATATGATATATGATCATATAAAAGATAAAAAGAGGTTAAAATTATATTTCACAATATGAATACATATAAGAAAGAGTAACATGATAGAACATAAAAAATATTATTATCCACCCAACCATCAATTTATTAGATGTTTATAAAAAAATTCTTAGTTTTCAAAATAACTATGTAGAAATAAAGATATTTTATATTATTAGTAGATATGATAACTATTCCTTTTTATAAAAGATGGACTAACCGGTAAGAGCATATGGTGAAAATAATCTACAAAGTACTAATCGATGATGCAAATCTTTTTCGACTAAATAATAGGTTGACGATTGTAGTTGTTACCGAAATACTTTTAATGTGCACAAACATAAGATTTAATAAAACCAGAGGGGGAGTCTATAAAATGACATAAAATGTGAATGAAATGGAGTGGGTGCATGAGATAATATAGGGAGTGAGAGAGGGAGATGAACGTGACATGTGTTGAATTCGGGAGAAGAAACACAATGTTTAGAGTTGCATGAAATAAAGAAATTATTTAGAGAAAACACTCACGATGATAATTAGTAATCATCTACTTCATTCAATATTATAGAAATCATACTCACACATTCTTACATTATATCACTTTCATTTAAGTATTCTTTCTAATTAAGTGGAGATCTTTCAACATAATCACCCGATTTTCGTTATACTATTTCTCTTAAATTAAAGTTGAGATAGAATAAACTGGATCTATTTTATTATTTCATATCAGATAAGGGAAAATCTAAAATGTAAGTAGAAAATACCATAATCTCAAATTTAGTAGTGTGAATCATGTAATTGTATAATGAAATATCAACATATTTTACCCAAATATTAATATAAAAATCTCCATGTTAATTAAGTAATGATGGTGGCTTTATGGACTCTTATTTTTAGTTTATATCTCAATTGGATCATATAATATCTTACTTACAACAAACAAACAAAGAGTGGATTTAACTAACACACACTTTGAACTTTGAACATGTGCGCAGTTGTAAAGTTAAATATGTATTTTTCCCATGCAATATTAATCGATATAAACTATTTACATGTTATTTGAATCAAGTAGAGAGTTAAAAATACTATTTATTTTTGCATAAATATGAAAAAAGAAAAAATAAAAGAATAAGATAGAACTTGCATATAGTTATATAGTGAGATAGAGTTTTCACTTTCAAAATATTTTTTATTTTTTCAAAAAAGTTAACATTACTAATTATACCTAAATAAAATTTTGGGTCAAGTCATCTTTTGGATTTTTTTATTATATACTCTTATATATATTTCTATATGAATTTTATAAATTATTCATTCTATTAAAGTTCTAAATAAATATATCTTATATAAGAATAAAATTCAAATACAAAGTATCAAACAATCTGATGAGAGTTCTAGGATTTTACACTATATGCAAATGCATAAAGTTTTAGCTTAAAACTTAACTTCGCATACTTTTTGTTTTCTTCTTAAGAACTTTTACAAATTTTTTTTTATTGCATTAAAATGAAGGTAATATTACTATTTCTATTTCTCCTTATAATAGCTATTTTTTCATAAAAATATATTTTTTTAGTATTTTTTAAGAATGAATTATAGGAAGATTGTAATTCATAAAAAGTAAGATTAAGATTTAAGTATATTTTACAATCTAAATAAGAAATGGAATAATGACAGGAACAAATTCCATAGAGGAATCCTTATCCATCTATATTTCAACTAATTTTTTAGCTCACTCTAGAGAATCTTTTTTTAATATCAAATAATAAGTATTTTGATATATATATATATATATATATATATATATATAATTATGTCAAACATAATCTCTAATAAGTTAGAATGGATTGATGAAACCGATGCTCAATGGTAATACAAAAATCTAAATACAAAGGAAGTGAAGAGAGATGTTAGGAGTAATGATTTGTTACATTTGTAGAGGGAAGTGAAAATGGAGTGTATTTTTTTAAAAGGTGCATGCCACAACGTGTGGAGTGGAAGAGGATCGACATTTTTATGGGGAGGAGAGAAATTATCAGTGTGATTGGGACATAGTGGATGAGAACAAAGGAAAAGGAAGGGTTGACACGTGTTAATTAGAAAGGAAATAGTGAGAGGAATCGTTTGCAAGTGGAAACGGAAGGGGGAGAATGGGGATGCTAAGGGAAACAATCGGGGAAATCATGTGTCAAAAAGTTAGGTAAAAACCCAGCTTTAAAATAGGTAATTGATATTTTAGTGTATGATCTACAAATACTACTAAAGTTAGATTCTGTTGAGATGCTACCCTTCTTTGCCATGAGGATGGTCCTGTTTTCTACCTTCCTCCATATTAAATCTGCCCTTCTTTAACATATGGCTACACCATACTTCTCCCTTCCTACTATCGTTCTCGATATTTGTTGTTTCGCTCTTACATAAACAACTTTTCTCCCTTCTCTCTCACTACTTGGTGGTGGGATCAGATCGTCTGTTGTAGAGCCTTTACAATAAACTTTGTTGTAGTGGGTCCAATGTGCTTCATGTGTACGAAGTCCATTCAACCGTTGGGACTAGACCCAAATTCAAATCACACTCACTCCTCTCCTCACCCAATTGTTCCCTCCTTTCGAGTAGCCCTAACTCTCATGCACTCGATGCCTCTCTTCACCCCCATCCCTGGTGAGTCCCTCCCTCCTCCGACATCGCCTCCTCGGTCCACCACACCCTCCCCCACATCGCCTTCTTGCCATGCACCATCATTTGACGTCGCCTCCTCGACCAGCACGCACCCTCCCCCAACTATGGCCTCCTAGGTTATTTGATCCCACGCACACCCTCCTCTGATGTTGCCTTCTCTACGAGTGCTCCACCGCACACAACCTCCCCAACGCCACCCTCGCATGCAGTATTTGTTATCAATGTTGTTTTATTTTTGCGAAATCTTAATAAAAATCAGATTGGATATGTGCAATTTGATCATACCCATGGCCTCAAATTTTAGCGAAATTCGATCGAATTTCTATCGAGTATCGATATCCAGTCGAAATCGAAATTCCACCGAAATGACTGAAATGACCGAAATATGGGGTTCCTTGTACAAAAAATGACTGAAATGACCGAAATTTCGGTCGAAATTCCACCGAAATTCCATCAAAATTATGTTTTGGTCGGTACCGAAATGGTGACCGAAATTCATACCTCTACGAAGTTTTGTTTCAATCAGATTCACATACATTCTATGGCAATAAATATTCCTTACCATGTTCAACTATAGTGGTTTAGAATTCATATTTTGTGATTTTAGAGAGATAATATGTTATAATTCTGTTATGATTATGTCATCGTTTCCACTGAATATATGTGCGATAATTTATACTAATGTTAGAAAAATTGATGTAATATAACTACAATCATTTTACTAGAATCCACTACTGTCCCATGTACAATCCACTCTTATACCTTCTGATTATGCATGTTGTATACCATTACGAAATTGAATGTGATTAGATTTATTTTTGATCTACTTATTCACTCGGTCAATGTTGGGAAAAGTGAGCAAGTTGTTTATTCCATAAGCCCTATACTCTCTTATATAGGAGAGTAGCCTATGGGTAAATTACATAAAGCATACAATGAAAAACTAAAATATAGAAGGGGTACAGACACTACTACTATATGCGTTAACACTCTCCCTCAAGATGGAGCATAGATATCGATCATGCTCAGCTTGGACGCAACACTTCTGGAATTGGCCTCGTAGCAATGCTTTGGTGAATATATCCGCAGTCTGATTCTCTGAGGTAACATGAGACGTAGCAATGAACCCCTTCTGAATCATGTCACGTATGAAGTGACAGTCTACCTCAATGTGCTTGGTCTGCTCATGGAATGCTAGGTTGTTTGCAATGAACAAGGCAACCTGATTATCACATTCCAAGTTCATAGGAAGTGGTACATCTAAACATAGGTCTGTAAGCACAGCTTTCACCCACATCATTTCTGTAGTAGCCTGGGCCATAGCCCTATATTCGGATTCAGCACTCGATCTAGCTACCACTGTCTGTTTCTTGCTTCTCCATGAGACTAGGGCATCTCCAACATAGACGGCATACCCTGAGGTGGACTTCCTGTCCTTGGGACATCCTGCATAGTCTGCATCCGCACATGCTGAGATAGAAATCCCCTTTCCTTTCTTGAATAGCAGACCTGCATCTGGAGAAGATTTGAGGTATCTAAGAATCATATGTATTGCATCCATATGCACCTGACGTGGTTGATCCATGAACTGGCTCACACGACTCACTGCAAATAATATATCTGGTCTAGTGATCGTGACATACAACAGTTTGCCTACCAGTTCTCTGTATCTCCTCCTGTCCACCTCCTCTGTGTCATCATCATAAAGCTTCATGCTGGGATCCATTGGTGTCATAGTAGGTCGACACCCAAGCATACATGTTTCACTCAACAGATCTGTAACATATTTCCTTTGTGACATTACTAACCCATATGAATTTCTAGCAAATTCAAGCCCCATAAAATATCTAAGAACACCAAGATCCTTAGTAACAAATTCACTACCCAACATTTCTTTCGCCTGCTTTATGCCCTGCTCATCATCTCCTGTAATCAAGATGTCATCAACATAAAACATAATCACAATGATACCTCTAGCAGTCTTCTGTACAAACAAGGAATGATCAGCATTGGAGCGTTTGTATCCTTGTTTCTCGAAGAGATTTGAGAGCTTCTGAAACCATGCTCTGGGGCTCTGCTTAAGGCCATAGATAGCCTTATGTAACCTGCATACCTTGGAACACTCCCCCTCAACAGCAAAACCAGGTGGTTGTTTCATATAAACTTCTTCCTGCAAATCTCCATATAGGAATGCATTCTTCATGTCCAGGTGATGGAGCGGCCAGTCTTTGGCAACTGCAACTGACAACAAGATCCGTAGAGTGGAATGACGTGCCACAGGCGATAATGTGTCTAGGTAATCCACCCCGTATGTCTGTGTAAAGCCACGTGCAACAAGACGCGCCTTGTACCTGTCAATGGATCCATCTGCATTGTGCTTCACTGTAAACACCCACTTGCAGCTCACCGGGTTCACATCTGGAGATATAGGAACCAAAATCCAAGTTCCTCTGGACTGAAGTGCTGCCATTTCTTCCTCCATTGCTAGCCGCCATCTACTATCCTTCAGAGCATCTTGATGATTGCGTGAAATATCTATAGCTGACAGTGCCACAACAAATGTCCTGAAATCTCCAGATAGCCTGTCAAAGGACACGGATGCTGACAATGGATATGTAACACAGCTCCTCTTCGACTTGCGTAGAGCAATGGGAACATCTAAATCAGTTGTAGTCTCATCTGGTCCCTGCAACATATCCTGCTCAGAAATGTCGTCAGATCCATCAACAGTAATATTTTCAATACATATCATAGGCGAGCTAGTAGAGAGTCATGACCATGAGCGGGAGGAGGCCTACGGGTATAATAGAACGGTAGCGGTGAGATAGGTGGTGGTGGTGGTGGTGGCGGCGGTGGCGGTGGTGGTGGTGACGACATCTGTGGTGGTGGTGCTGGTGACGGCATCTGGGGTGGGGGTGTCATGTATATGGCATCAGTGGATAGAGGTGGTGGTTGTTTGTCTCCTGAGGCTGAAAAATACATAACAGATTCAAAAAATGTAACATCTGCACTGATCATATACCACCGACGCAGAGGATCAAAGCACTTGTACCCCTTTTGAGTTCTGGAGTACCCAACAAAAACACATTTGACATCCCTAGGAGAGAGCTTGTCAGTACCAGGCGACAACTGATGGACAAATGCAACCGACCCAAACACACGAGGAGTAAGAGTAAACAGATCCTTGCCAGGATGAATAAGGGAAAACGGAATCTGTTCATTCAAGACAGACGAAGGCATACAATTGATTAGATAACATGCAGTGAGAACTGCATCACCCCAGTAGGAGTAGGGAACATGACTCTGTATAAGGAGTGATCTTGTGACATCAAGAAGGTGACGATGTTTCTTTTCAGCAATTCCGTTCTGTTGAGATGTATGAGCACAAGATGTTTGGTGAACAATCCCTTTTTGAGGAGTAATAATTTGCAAGAACATTGGTACACAATTCTAAAGCATTATCACTTCTCACAAACTTCACAGATGTGGAGAAAACATTTTGTATTTCATTCAGAAAATGGATAATGATATTTCCTGCTTCAGATTTATTTTTCATCAGAAACACCCATGACACTCTAGAAAAATCACCCACAAATACTATATAAAATGTGTGTCCCTGATGATCAGGTACACGACTCAGACCCCAGACATCAATATGAAATAACTCGAACTTGGAGGTACTACTCTGACCTGGACGACTAAGAAAGGACGACCTGTGATGCTTTCCCAACTGACACGCCTCACAATGACCCAACTGACGCGCCTTGTACCTGTCAATGGAGCCATCTGCATTGTGCTTCACTGTAAACACCCACTTGCAGCTCACCGGGTTCACATCTGGAGATATAGGAACCAAAATCCAAGTTCCTCTGGACTGAAGTGCCGCCATTTCTTCCTCCATTGCTAGCCGCCATCTACTATCCTTCAGAGCATCTTGATGATTGCGTGAAATATCTACAGCTGACAGTGCCACAACAAATGTCCTGAAATCTCCAGATAGCCTGTCAAAGGACACGGATGCTGACAATGGATATGTAACACAGCTCCTCTTCGACTTGCGTAGAGCAATGGGAACATCTAAATCAGTTGTAGTCTCATCTGGTCCCTGCAACATATCCTGCTCAGAAATGTCGTCAGATCCATCAACAGTAATATTTTCAATACATACCATAGGCGAGCTAGTAGAGAGTCATGACCATGAGCGGGAGGAGGCCTACGGGTATAATAGAACGGTAGCGGTGAGATAGGTGGTGGTGGTGGTGGTGGTGGCGGTGGCGGTGGTGGTGGTGACGGCATCTGTGGTGGTGGTGCTGGTGACGGCATCTGGGGTGGGGGTGTCATGTATATGGCATCAGTGGATAGAGGTGGTGGTTGTTTGTCTCCTGAGGCTGAAAAATACATAACAGATTCAAAAAATGTAACATCTGCACTGATCATATACCACCGACGCAGAGGATCAAAGCACTTGTACCCCTTTTGAGTTCTGGAGTACCCAACAAAAACACATTTGACATCCCTAGGAGAGAGCTTGTCAGTACCAGGCGACAACTGATGGACAAATGCAACCGACCCAAACACACGAGGAGTAAGAGTAAACAGATCCTTGCCAGGATGAATAAGGGAAAACGGAATCTGTTCATTCAAGACAGACGAAGGCATACGATTGATTAGATAACATGCAGTGAGAACTGCATCACCCCAGTAGGAGTAGGGAACATGACTCTGTATAAGGAGTGATCTTGTGACATCAAGAAGGTGACGATGTTTCCTTTCAGCAATTCCGTTCTGTTGAGATGTATGAGCACAAGATGTTTGGTGAACAATCCCTTTTTGAGGAGTAATAATTTGCAAGAACATTGGTACACAATTCTAAAGCATTATCACTTCTCACAAACTTCACAGATGTGGAGAAAACATTTTGTATTTCATTCAGAAAATGGATAATGATATTTCCTTCTTCAGATTTATTTTTCATCAGAAACACCCATGACACTCTAGAAAAATCACCCACAAATACTATATAAAATGTGTGTCCCTGATGATCAGGTACACGACTCAGACCCCAGACATCAATATGAAATAACTCGAACTTGGAGGTACTACTCTGACCTGGACGACTGGGAAAGGACGACCTGTGATGCTTTCCCAACTGACACGCCTCACAATGAATAGGTGTGTGAGGAAGACCATAAGGTAACACTTGACGCAACTTCTGAAGCAGTAAATGACCAAAACGCAGATGCCACAATAAAGTAGATACTTGTCCAGAAGGAGAGGATGAGGTTCCAGCAAATGGGGTCTGATTCAGGCAGTAGAGGCCTCCTTGCTCATATCCACGACCAATCAAGTTGCTCGTATGGATGTCCTGAAAAATCAAAGAAGATGGATCAAAAATTGCTCGACAATGTAGATCTTTCGTAATCTGACTAATTGACAACAAATTCATTGAAAAATCAGGTGCATGTAGCACATTCTTGAGCTGCATATAAGATGTCAATCTAATCTCCCCCTGACCAGTGATGGGGGAATGTGTCCCATTGGCAATTACTATTATCCGTCCTGGAGGAATCTGAGTGTATCATGTAAGTAGACTCTGGTCGCCACATAGGTGATGTGTAGCGCCCGAGTCCATAATCCATGGTAATGTATCTGATCTACTACTGTGGAGTGCAAGTATACTACCTGAAGCACTGGTAGACGCAGAAGCAGAAGCAGCAGCATCAGAATGGCTCTTTGTAGTCGGTGCTGGACCAGATGGTGGAATAATACCCCTCAGACGGGCAACTAGATCGTCGAACCGTTGATCCAAAGTAGCAGCAGATGGAGGCTCTATCTGCTCGGCAGCTCGTGCAGATGCAGGAAATCCATGCTTCGAGTAGCAGGTGTCTTCATTGTGTCCAACTCGGTGACAGTAAGTACATGTTGGCCTAGTGCGGCCACCTCTTCCACGAGGTCCACGTCCACGGCTCTGGTGATGAAATCCACAACCTCTGTTGGCTGCCATGGCTGAAGAATTCTGACCCACAACTGTGGAAGGAACTGTGATCCGACTCAATCTATGAAAAGCTTCCTCCATGGGAGGAATAGTAGAGTCACCCAAAATCTGTGACCGTGCCGCCTCATACTCTGGATCAAGTGCAGCCAGGAACACACCCACCATGGTCGCGTTCCTGTATGTCTTCTGCTGTTCTGGCATGGCTGTAAGAGGCATGAAGCTATAGAGCTTCTCAAACATCCCTCCCAGTGATGTATAGAGAGAATGTAAAGGGCGACCATTCTGCTTTATTGTGAATATATCATGCTGAAGTTGCAGAATCTTCGTCTCGTTCTTCGCCTGAGAGTATGTAGCCGCCAGAATATCCCACATATCCTTGGTTGTGGGTTGGTGTAAGATGTCATTGGCAATTTCAATAGCCAATGTACCAGATAGCCAAACCTTGGCATATACATCATCAGCCTCCCAAGAGGCATTGGTTCCAGTCTTCTCAGCAGGCTCTGGTTCGGTAAGAATGTGCTTCTTACCCGTTGACTGTATCATGCTCATGAACTGCATTGCCCACAGTTCATAGTTGATATCATCCATCTTTACAATAGGCGCTGGACCACGAAATGCGTCAATAGATGGGATATCTGCCTTGCTTTCTGACATACTGGATACTGAAGACTGGAACGATTGACAAAATATGTGATTTATCTACAATGACATCGACGGGTTTAGTTGCACGTGTAGACCTCAAGCAACTAAACCCATGTAGACACCGGTGCTCGCTTTAGGGTTTTAGCTCATGCCCCAGGTTCACTGTTGCGCAATGCGTCAGGCGATGTGCACGATGTGCGCGATGTGCGTCAGGCGATGTGCGCGAAGGTGCGCTGGACGTGCACTGGTATGTGCTGGAGTGGCGCGCAGCGCTACAGCGCTATAGGAGCACAGCGACGAGATGCACCACTGCTTCACGGGATACGGCGCGAGGAGCACAGCACGCTACCACAAGATGCGGCGCACTGTGATGCTTAAGGAGACGCACCGCGACGAGAGGGAGCACTGCGATGCTTCAGGAGGCGCACCGCGATGCTTCAGGAGATGCACCGCAGCCGTGCGCGCAAGAGCTATGCACGGGAGGCGGCGGCGTGCGTGCAGCCCAAGAGAGGGTGGCGTCGATCGAAGATGGAGAGAGAGAGCCGGCAGGTGGGGTAGGGTTAGGGTTAGGGTTTCGAGAACTCCGGTCTAGGACCGTCGCTCTGATACCATGTTGGGAAAAGTGAGCAAGTTGTTTATTCCATAAGCCCTAGGCTCTCTTATATAGGAGAGTAGTCTATGGGTAAATTACATAAAGCATACAATGAAAAACTAAAATATAGAAGGGGTACAGACACTACTACTATATGCGTTAACAGTCAATGTTATAATCTTGATGCAATTAGAGTCATAATTGCACTGATCTGCAAGCCATTGTACTTAATATGTTTGAGTAGATTTACTTTTTTACTAGATCAACTTTTGATAAGTTGCATCTAATACAGAGGAAAGTGAATTGGAAGTCAAGAACGTAGATTAGAGGCAGATCGAGCTAAATCGGTTTTAGATCGAGAGAGATCTAGTTTTAATAAACTGAATGGTAAGATCACTTTGTAGATCAAAACAATCAGGAAGTTAATTGATCATATATGATAATATTCGTATTAAGATTTAAATTGACATAAATTTAATATTTTTTACTCCAGTGAATATGGACTAAATAAATATAGTATACTTGAAATTGCATAAACTCGAAGAGTAATCATTCTCCAAACTCATAACCATGCATCGTATCCATGAGATTTTGGTGCAGCTTAACCGCCATCAATCGAGCTTCTACTGAACTTTAAATTGTTGCAATCGAGATGGTCAAATCCAAAAAAAATCGTATATACATATCCACATCGATTTTCACTTGTTCGAACGATGTTTAAGGTATGGAGTAATATTTATGGGATGTTGATGTCATGAGTAGATTATCGATAATTAATTTAAGTTATCATAACCATTGTATTTTTAAATTTGTAAGTTTTTTAGAAGCTATTTGCATTATATTGATGAGTATTCCTATTTAATTATGTAGAATGACAGCATCCACAAGGATTACTCATCACAAGAAGATCTCAGTTGATAGAGATCTAAGACGTTTGCCATCTACCATCGATGATGGAGTTACTTGTAAGATATTATATATATAATGATATAAAGAATTGAATTGTACTCTAAGCATGCGTTGCTAACATGGAGGAACAAAGACAAGGTATTCAATTCGATGGTACTTGTCTTCTATCAAAGAAAATTTTCCAAAAGATATTCATCTACGACTCACGAGGTCTGCACATTTTTGTAGACTATTGAACATTCCCAAAGTTGATGTGAATGTCTATCTACTCGATGAACTTCTGGGTAGATATTTGGAGGACAAGTAGAGTTTACCAGCTTTGAGTGTGTTGCCTATCTCGATCTACCATGCAGTGGTTATTGTATTGAGTTGACCGGTATTAGGAAAATTATATGATTGGAAGAGATATTATTCGACTTAGTGGGAGGTGTAGATCTGTTTAGGGAATTTTTGGCGAAGAGAATGAAGTGCTTTGTAGAGTCGGATAAAGATGATGACATCGAACTATTTTATTCTTTGTGGATTTTGTTAATGTTTTCATCAATTCTTTTGTGCATCGCATCCTACACTTGTCAAAGGCACGTCATCGCATATGTAGCGCATTTGGATGACATGAAGTATTACAATTGGGGTGGTGTCATTCATCACTTGAGTATAGATAAATTGGATGATGTCAAACTGCATTAAGAGAATAAATGAGGTCGCGTTGACTAGTCGATGGGATATACGGTTGGCATGATATTGCTCTACTGATTAGTATATATCATCAATCCATGTAAACATTATCAATAGCATAACCATTTTAATAAAATATTTATTGTAGGTTTGGAGTTATGAGCATACCGCTTTTTGGACTCTCACATTCTTCACTACCTCTATATGACTGCAAAAATGGGCAAGCGGAGCTAATGATGACCAGAGAGTAAGGACCATTACTACTCTGCAACTTTAAGAGGTACATGATTGTTTTAATTTAACTGAATAAAGTTTAAGATCTTCTCTATTCAATTACATTTTGATATACAAGTAATTGTAGACGTGGAGTGATCCAAACATGAGATGAAGTTCATTTATCCAATGATAAATGATGTTCCATCACTCGTTGATGACTCGTTGGAGAATATGTTTGCATCTAAAGTCACTCCAAGGATTGTCACATGCTCATCATCGATAGATGAAGAGAATAAGTGTTTGAGAGAACACATTGTGGAATTGGAACATCTCCTTAAAAGAAGCAAGGAGCATGGAGAAGAAGGAAAATGTGAGGATCGAGGGAACCCTAAGAATCTAGAGGTAACCCTACATTTTGATCCTTGAAGTCTTATAAAGGACTTCATCACTTTATATTAACTTCAAGAAATTTACTTAATTATCCAAAGACATAGCTTATCATACATCTTCGGGTGATTACTACACGGAAACACAGTTGGAAGATGGTAGGAGGGGGGATTTGTCATCGATGATGTAAGTTATTAATATTAAGACATTACGATATATGTGTTAAAATACAGTAGCATGACATCTAAAATTTCATTTTTCATGTGATTGATGTATATCTTGGCAATCTTAAGGTCGATAATTACAACATGAAAATTCGGTAAGTGCGGCTTCTTGTTTGTGTACATTCAAGTAAAGTTGTTTTAGTTATTGATGTTTCTTATTTCTACATTAACATGTAATTTCATTACAAAATAAAAATGAAGGAGTTCCAACACATACTTCTCATGAGGAGGTGTTGGAGTTTGGTATCTTTTTTCATCGCGAGAACATGAAGATGTTGTCTTTGTATTTTATGATCGTTTTTTAGATGTGTATTGTTATCTTGTTGTCATTGATATGAAAGACAAATATTTTAAGATGTACAATTCTAGGACTGGGTGTCATGGGGAAAGGTAGGTCGTCCATTTTTTTAGTAAGTGTCGCTATTTCATTTATACATGTTGTAACCATTTGTTATTCTTTCTCATGTAACACAACTTTGCATAACTCAGGTTGGATGGGAAAGACGTTATATGATCGAAGCTCTAGCGATGACAGAGGTATCGGCATGGAAGATCTCCACAGTTGACGGCATACCTCATCAAGATTTAGACATCTTAGATTACACAATCTTTTCTCTTTAGTATGCCGAGCACCTTGCACGCTAGATGAAGATGTATTTCAAGCAAGCCGATATGATGACATTCAGAGAAAAGACTATACAGAGAATACACGAGGAAGGAGTGAAACAGTGGCATGAAAAGTTTGATAAGACTATTCAGTTTTATGGCTTTATTGTTCATAAATCCAATAAATGTGTGTATTCTATGATTAAAGATGATGTTTGTTGTCTTGTGCTTATATGTAGATGATATTTTGATATTTGGATCGAACATAATGATAGTGGAAGAAACCAAGAGATTTTTTAGCAGTAAGTTTGAGATGAAGGACTTAGGCGTTGCAAATGTGATTTTGAGGCTCAAACTAATTAGATTTACTAATGAGATAGTTGTGTCTCAATCACATTATACTGAGAAAGTTCTTGAAAATTTTGGTTGTCATAGCTGTAAATCTGTATGCACTACTTATGATTCATCTAAACCCCTCTGCAAGAACAAGAGTGGAGTACCTATAGCACATCTATAATATTTCCAAATTATAGGAAGCTTGATGTATCTTGTGAACTGTACTAGACTTGATATTTCATTCATGGTCGCAAAGTTGAGCCTTCTGTCTTACAAGGATATAGTGATACAAGTTGGATTGGTTAAATGGAGGACTCAAGGAGTAACGGTGTAACTGGATATGTGTTTATCCTTAGAGGTGGTGCAGTCTCCTGGAGGTTTGTGAAACAGACCATTTTGGCTCGGTCTACTTTTGAGGTAGAGCAGTGTGCTTTGGATACAACAGGTATAGAGGTTGAATGGCTTAGGGAGCTTCTCTCTGAGATGCCCATGGAGGGTAAGTCGATACCGATGAAATCTTTACATTATCATAGCATGACTAATATTACAAAGGTATAGAGTTCAAAGTACAACCATAAAACTAGAAGATATATCCAAGTTAGACTTAAGTCTATTAGGGATTTGATGTCTTCTGGAGTGATTGCCATGGAATTTGCTGGTATCAAAGATAACACGACAGATCCACTTACGGTGGTCCTTATGAGCTAATTGTTTTACATTTCTGACTTGGTGTAGCTTGCTACATGGGTCGTGATGGGAACTGAGCTTCCATTTGGGTATGTACCCTTGGATTGTTGTTGCATATTCTGCTCCTGTTGCAGTTGTTACTGTTGTTTTCTTGATCTACCCTATTGGTCAAGGAAGTTTTTCTAGCCTCTAGGAATATATGGTACTTTCAACTTGATGATTGTATTCCAGGAAGAACTTGATAGGTCTTTAATCCAAAAATCCAAACTTGGGATGGGGTTGAAATCCACTGAGAGTTTACCCGCAGTAGCAACCCATCCTAAATGAGTGGAGATCCCACAAAAATAGGTTCAATAGATAAACAAGCTATAAGGTGATGAATCTCGTATTCATCATGCTAAAGTTGGTCATTTAGGCTTTGTTTCCCATAATTCACTTGCAATTAATCATTAATAGAGTATTATTAGCCATCATGCATGTGTGAATAATATTTGCATTTCATCATGCATAAATTGCATTTAAAATCCCAAGTGTAAATTAGCCCAAAAAGCCGCTAACTTCTCACATTTGTAAATAATTCATCCTAACTCCGATTGATCCAAAACTACCTCCATTGTGTAGATATTACTAATCTTAATAAATAAAAATTACAAAAAAATTACTAACCTCAACAAGTGTCAAATAATCTCAAAGTCTAATATCACATCTGACGGACTAAAATGAGAATATCTCCACATACAGTGTTCGATTTTGGTCTATTCACTTTTAAAGTACTCCATTTTCAAATACCTTCAAAACAAGATCAATTTCGTAAAATTCGGAGCTCATTTGTGAAAGTTGGGTTTTAGGCCTCTTTTGCGCAGTTTGACTTTTTGCTATTTTTGACCTGAGTTTTTATGTATATAATTAACCCTTTTAATTTTATTTCTTTTTCATTTGCGTTCTTTGATGAAAGTTTTATTAAGAGACATAAAAATCCAAATCCAAATGAAAACCGAAATCAAAGAAACTGACTGAGTCCAAGTGTCTGTTGTCAGTCTGTAGAAAAGTTGAGTGTTTCTGACTTCTATTTTATTTTCCTATTTTCTTATCTATTAAAAATCCAAAAAAAATTAGATTAGTGTGTAATTAATTTTATTGTATTTTATCATATATTTTCTATAATTTTTATCTCCTTTAAAACCACCAAAAAATACAAAATCCCAAAAAGTCGGTTTTCTATACACATGGAGAGCCACCAAAAATACCACTTCGCACAGATGACCTCGTTCATGGGTCCTTCATGAAAGTTGTAGATCTCGTCGAGAAGAACAACTTTCAAGAAGGAAACTTTTCAATCCAAGGTCTTCTTCTATCTCTTTTCCCCTCTTCAAATCAAAATTTTTTTGATGCCATGTGGCAGCCCCTGGGCGTGCCACGTGGCACCCCACCTACTTCTCTCTCCTGGTCACGTGCCACGTACGTGCCGCCTTCCCCCTCCCGCGCGCACGTGCGCGGCACATGCCTTGCCCCTTCTCCTTCCCAGCGCCAACCCCCCTCCCCTTCGTCTCTGCCTTGCACGAGTAACAGTCGCGCCGCTCGCCGGCCGTTACGATCGCCATCCCTCATCGGCATTACACCCTCGCACCTCTATAAATACCCTCCCTCCTCCGCCATTGGGACCATCCGCCTTGCCCCTGACGGCTGGTGACAGCAGCCAACCGGCGTGATCCACGGGGCTCGTCCCTGTGCAGCTGCTCCTTCGTGAGCAGCAAAGCTTCTGGAGCTCGCCGGCTCCATTGAGGCGAGCATCGGAAGAGAGCCCTGCTCCTCCCGCTCTCAGGTACTTTCACTGCACACCGAGTGCCTCCTCCACGAACCGCTCGCCCAGCCGCATCTACGCCTCGCTGACCGCCCGTGCGGCGCCTCCTTCCCAGTCGCACCCGCCACCGCTCTGACGTGTGTCGGCCGAGCGCTCGAGCTCCACCTCCAGTCACCTCCGCCCTCGCGTCGTGTGTCGACCGAGGGGCGGCACCACCGCCTTGACCGATCTCGGCCACCGCCTCCACCGCGCATCAGCTGCACCACCTCCGCGCCTCCCCCCTCGCTGCTAGGCCGCTCCGCATCAGCCTCGAGGCTCGGGTCCCCGAAGCAACGCCAGCCATCCACGTAGGCTCGGGCGTCCGAGCCTGAGCCACACCCCCGAGCCTCAGCCTCGAGACCCGAGCCTCTGGTTCGGACTCCAAGCCTCAGGCTTGTCACCCGAACCTCGAGGCTCGGCCACCCGAGCCTCCGCCGCCGACCCGAACCTCCTGGGCGCACGTGCGTGGGAAAATTGCAACCGTACCTCTGAAGTTTCAAAAATTGCAGAAATACCGCCGCTTGGGATAAATTACATCCGGGCCCTTCTAACTTTTATTAATTATAGATAAGTCCTCCCAGGGATCTCTTTGCAAGGAAAACTTTATTTTATTTACATTTTAATCCCTGAAACTTCATGTTATCATATCTTTTTCATACAAACTCCGTTTTAAGCATACAATATGTCATTTTGAAGCTATTTTCATGCTCTATCACTTAGCATAGTTTGGATCAAATCTGAGGGTGTTTTTTGTAAATTATTATTTGAGGATCATTAGTGACTTTTGCAGGCTTATTTTGACATACCCGTGCCACATATTGCTTGAGAAATTATTGACAAATTTTTTGCAGGAGTACGGCTGAGGACTTTACATTGAATAATTCCCTTTGAATCATTGATTGCTATATTTGGGGATTTAAATCACACGAATTTTGAGGATAAATCCTATAGTTTGATATTCTCATTACTTGGAAGCAGGATAATTTATTCCACTTATGATTGCAATCTGGGATTAATTTGAATATTTTTCTTAATCTATATCGATTGATCTGTGATAAAAATCGAAGTCATTGATTTTTATATTTTGGAGCAAAAATCTTAATCTCAGATCCTGTGTTGAACTATTGTCTCTGTATTTTTTGCATCTAATTGCATCTCATTGCATTGTATATTTTATCAACACAAAAATTAATCGACCATTTATTAATTACTTGATTTAATTTAAAACCGTGCAACTAAAAATCTTTGTTCCCTGTGTTCGACCTTGGTACACTTACCAAGTAAAAATACTCCACAACATTCAAAGATTGTGGTATTTTGATCGACCGATTTTCGCCTCCTATACTACAATTCACAATTATTAAAGAGGTGGATTTAGCGTTCGTCAAATGGCGTCGTTGCCGGGGAACGACGAATTTTTAGAGTTTTGAATCATTTTTTGTAATCAATTTTTGTAAAATTAGTTTTTGTGTCTTTTTTTTTGCATTTTATTCTGCATTTCTCTCTTACTCCATATATTAACCGCAATTTCTCTCTTTGCAGACTTCTAGGAGCGGAATTTTAGATATTCATCAAGGATCTGCAAGGAAGATTGAATTTTAATTTTGTGAGAGAGAATTAGTATAGATTTACTTTTCTGCATTATTCAAAGGATCCCTCTCTCCTTGTACCCTGTTAATTTATAATATTCAAGACTGGACTCTCTGTGGCATGATGTAGAATTTAGGAGCACATACGCTAGATTAAGAATTATTTGATTGTGCTCGTAATTTTTAGGCACACATTCACTAACTATACGCACTATAGATCGTTCAACATTAGCCAAATTTCAATCAATTCTTCCCGCTAATAGAACTATCTGTTTAGGGTATTTTCCATCTGTGCATACCATTTAGTGCAAATTTAAATTCCTTGTCTTGCATCCCGCATGAAGAACGTGAGGATTCACTGTAAGTCCTTCTCTTAAGCATGCATCATTGATTTACGTTGCATCGGCTTTTCCGATCCTCCTTCCTCAAAGTTTTACAACTTAGGATTTAACAGAATTGGGACTGGTCGTTAGGCGTGAATTTCTGTGCTCACATAAACTACAGTGATAACCTTAACTTAAAACCGGGACTGCTAATCAAGACGACTGTAAATAAACTAACCTAAAATTAACCCGTGTTTGGTGTAGAGAAACTCACTCATTGTTTGTAAGGACAAGATCGTACACCTTAGGGTAGAGCCAAAAATCGAAATACTTCATTCTGATACTGATCTTAAAAATAATCAGCTACTTTTCAGTGAGGGTCTCGGGTAGCCGTTTACGGTCTGACTTCCCTTAGCAGAGTATGTGGTTTAGAGGACACCGCAAAAGGCTCCGTCCTCAAGTAACACAGGTAGTCGTTTAAACGGTCCGTACTTACACCTATATTGGTTGAAAGTAGGTGCAACTAGTTGTACGAACCCGGGACAGTCTTTGTGAAATATTTCGGTACCTAACAGCTCCGTTTAATCTTTAAGATTATTTTGTCATTAAATTAAAATTGAAAAGATAAGCGGCCGAACCCTAACGTGCCTTCACCAGTGTTGAGTCGGTGAATCAATGTGTTTGTTTTGTGTTTGAATTGTGTGTGTCAAAGACCTTGCAATCGCAAGCATATCGTGGTTCGTTGATCATTCCATCCCTCTTGACAAGATGTCGGTACAGTGGTCTTCTTTCCCGATCTCCACGACCATGTCCCGATATTCTTCTTCTCACACTCCTAAGGAGAACCTGCTATTCAAATTAAGTTCCCCTCAGCCACCATTCTCTTCCCGCTCATACATCCCACCCTATGAACACACTTCTTCTTGGATTAGCCCTCTCTCACATTCTGATAATCTTATGGACATGAGAGAGAGAGAGAGACCAGAGTCGAGGATGAACAATAGAGTGACCGATATTGACAACAGAACACGATTTCCGGTTACTATGATCTCACAGTCTCTTGAACCATCCTCTACTCAGGATGACTACCCTCTTGAGTACGATCAATCTTCCTTCAACAATCCACGAGAAAATCAAAGTCAAGGAAATATAACTCATGACCAGACTATAATGTTTATGAACAATCAATACTCTACTCGAGGTTACATGCCAGAATCACGACACATGGAGATTGATTATTCAATCACTAGTCATGAGATGTTTGAGGATGAGATTGCTCGGATTAATCTTAGAGCAGACACTTAAACAGAGAGAATATATGATCTCATCCAGTCCATGCAGAATTTAGAAGAAGTAAGGCCACCACCATGCGAACCACTGGATCATCACAATCAAGCACAGCCACCGCTAACCTATGACCCCCCGACTAACCATATTACAGAAAATACCAAAAAATTAAAAAATTTGAAAATTCAAAAAATTAGACAATTCTGAAATGGAAGCATTTTGTAAGAGTCTCATCTTAGAGCTTCCATTGACCAAAGCCATAGAATATGTGCCCGATCTTAAGAGATTTGTGAAGAGTCGACTATACCCCAAAAAGATGGGCAAGAAGCGATCCAGGACTGAATATCATGTTATATCTATGGCTGGTTCTTTGGTGATGAATCATAAAATCAAAAGCCGCAAAGTCAAGCGGTTGACTCGGATCACATGTGAAATTGAGGATTCTACATTCACTCATGTTCGGTTAGACGACGACTCCACATTAAACATCCTCCTCATGTCCGTCTTTGATCAACTCAAACTCGGACAACTCAAAAAGACTAGGGTGATCGTTCAGTTACCTGATCGATCTATCAAAAGACCGCGGGGGATCATTTCTGTCGTCGTAAATTTCCGAGGTAAAGATCATAAAGTGGACTTTATTGTCCTTGACATTGATCACCTCGGAAGAATGTCTGAGTCTTCTATCATTTTAGAAAAGTCGTTCTTAGCCTCCGCTAAGGCGATCGTCGATTGCGAGACTCAGGAAATCAAGTTCCCGAACTCAGACCACAATGAACAATTCCCCAATGACACGTCCTGTTCTGAGGAAAACCAACTTGAAACCAACAGTTATGATCAGGAGATAACTATTTCACATTATCAGACATCTCCGCAGGACACACTGATACAACCCCTAGGAGAGTCACCTAAAAGACTAACTGTTGGACAAACTTCGGATTTTCACCACCCTATCACTGCTCCTAGGAAAAATCATGATTTTGGAGCTTATGAGGAATTGGACCATATTATTGAAGATCAACACGATTATTTAAGTGGTCTAATCTTTGAGTCAGCAGTAATTCATGAGATACTTGAACCATATAAGGAACCGACTCCTGAAACATCCGATGTCACCAAAATTCATGATCATCCGGAAGTGACATCAACACCCCCAGCCATAAACCACAAGAACTGCAGGAACAATCTCCCTCGACCAAAGCAGTGCATGACCCTTCAAGAATTGGTCGACTTTTATGGGGATTCATCTGATGAGGAACTCACAAATGCCACACCGGTTACTCAAGACAAGGAGATGAAGACTGTCCAACTTTGTCCCAATACTTTCCAAGGAAACAAACCGATCAAGAAAGTCACCTTTGACCTTAGACATTAGGTGATTTCTGAAGAGTCCTCGTCCGATATTGATGAGGTTCATCAGATAAGTGCAATAGGTACAGCTCTAATCCATGGGCACTTACCTCTGATTGACAAAAGTTGGAGATCCTCTGCAGACGACTACTACTCTCCTGAGGATGACTCCGACGATGGCTGGACTTCTTCATCGTTCTCCTTTTCATCGCCATCCACATCTCCATACGATCTCCCTCCACACTCCCGCAAGAAGGTCCGTCGCAAACCTCCTTGATCTTGTACATCTGCAAATCTACCCGGTTCCCCATATGTAATTATACGATTATACTTACGCTAACCTGAGCTTAAATATAGGGGGACCGGTATCATTGTTGATACATCACTTCATTTCTTTATATTTTTGGCCCATCTATACTTCGTACGAGCTATGTCTACATTCCACTTTGTGCCATGAGGACATACCACATGCTAAGTATAGGGGGTGTGTTTGTATATATTTTATCTACTTTATCCATAGCTCGTACTTTAATCGTTTTTATCTAACATCGGGGATGGGTACAAGTAGTGTGTATTGCTTGTTTTTCAAAAAAAACACCAACAAAAAAACACCAAAAAAACTTTTTGCATTAAAAAAAATTCATCACTCATGGTCTTGCATTTCATCAAGCATTTCATGCATTCCTTTGTTGATATATTCCTGACACATTCACCATCACTAAAGGCTTGAGGATTTTTTAGGACACTTGATTTATGAGACCTTGAGATTCTGAGTTAGTCCGCCTTAGTCATTAGGGTTTTGAACTTAATAATCCACACTTCCCTAGTTTGAAAGATTTGAGTGCTATATTGCACTCTTCATCTCTACCTTCAAAAAGAATTTGATCAGCTTACTCACTTTCACAAGTGCATGATTGATGAGATGAGTTGAGATATCACTTGAGGAACTAAGACTAGAGATTTGAGTTTAGACTCGATCTAATGATATTCGAGGATGGGATAAAGTTAATGAAGGCTTCAGAATACCTGAGTGTCAGCAAAAACCTAGCCAGTATGTGAACAAGTTCATATGTTATCTTTTTTGATATTGACCTAAGTGCCAGGGTATGTTGAAACTTAATGAAAATTGTTGATCAGTGTGCGCCAACTTTTGGTAAAAGTAGTGGAGCTAGCCAACAAAAAAAGAAATAGGAATGTCAAGAAAAGCTCTATGATCCAAAGTCAAATTCTAAATGAGCTTCCACCAATGACGAGCACTCCCAAACATTTTTAAAGTGTCCACTTGGACCAAGCGCTAATTAGGACCAAGGAGTCGGGCTGACACCACAAAAAGGGCTATGCATCATAAGCGATACAAGTTTGGGTGTCGAAGGTATCTTATATACTCAAAAAAGACACACCCCGGTGTACTCCCAGAAAAACAAGTGCAGACGACTCCAAATTCTCTTGACGGACACATTGATGAACAAAATAAAATATACTTGTGTTGAGTAATAATGCACTCGAGAAGCACCTTGTTCCAATGTGAGGGAGAGAAAATCGGACACAATCATATGCCCTCCATCATCTGGCCGTCCATCTACACTTTCAAGTCTGACAAACTAATGAGACGGTTGATTGAAGCAATAATAGACTTATTCCATAGTGTTGAGGATTAGATCTAGAGGAGAGTCTCTTGGATTAGAACTTTGGGTGATGTCTCGACTTGACTCTCATGAATGCAGTACACTAAGAATCATATCCTTATATTATATGTGCAAATAGAGAGTCTGAAAATTAGAGAGGTTGGATTCCTTTTGACTAAAGCTTGATTGAGCCCAGAATTTTAGGATCACTCAAATTAAGGGTCTTCTATGAATTAAGCCTTGAAAATTCACATGCACAGTCAGGGATGTATTCAACTAAGTCATTCATTCATGCTCGGGACGAGCATAGTCTAAGTATAGGGGTATGATGAATCTCGTATTCATCATGCTAAAGTTGGCCATTTAGGCTATGTTTCCCATAATTCACTTGCAATTAATCATTAATAGAGCATTATTATCCATCATGCATGTGCGAATAATATTTGCATTTCATCATGCATAAATTGCATTTAAAATCCCGTGTAAATTAGCCCAAAAAGTTGTTAACTTCTCACATTTGTAAATAATTCATCCTAACTCTGATTGATCCAAAACTACCTCCATTGTGTAGATATTACTAATTTTAATAAATAAAAAATATAAAAAAAAATTACTAACCCCAATAAGTATCAAATAATCCCAAAGTCTAATTTCACATCTGACGGACTAAAATGAGCATATCTCCCACATACAATGTCCGATTTTGGTCTACTCACTTTTAAAGTACTCCATTTTCAAATAGCTTCAAAACAAGACCAATTTCGTAAAATTCGTAGCTCATTTGTGAAGTTGGGTTTTGGGCCTCTTTTGCGCAGTTTGACTTTTTGCTATTTTTGACCTGAATTTTTATGTATATAATTAATCCTTTTCATTTTATTTCTTCTTCATTTGTGTTCTTTGATGAAATCTTTATTAAGCGACGTAAAAATCCAAATCATATTAAAACCGAAATCAAAGAAACTGACTGAGTCCAAGTGTCCGTTGTCAGTCTGTAGAAAAGTTGAGTGTTTCTGACTTCTATTTTATTTTCCTATTTTTTATCTACTAAAATCCAAAAAAATAGATTAGTATGTAATTAATTTTCTTGTATTTTATCATATTTTTTCTATAATTTTTATCTCCTTTAAAACCACTAAAAAATACAAAATTCCAAAAAGTCGGTTTTCTATACATATGGAGAGCCACCAAAAATACCACTTCGCACAGATGACCTCGTTAGCTCATGGGTCCTTCATGAAAGTTGTAGATCTTGTCGAGACGAACAACTTTTAAGAAGGAAATTTTTCAATCCGAGGTCTTCTTCTATCTCTTTTCCCCTCTTCAAATCGAAATTTTTTTTGGTGCCACGTGGCAGCCCCTGGGATTGCCACGTGGCACCCCACCTACTTCTCTCTCCAGGTCACGTGCCACGCACGTGCCGCCTTCCCCCTCTTGTGTGCACGTGCGCAGCACGTGACCTTGCCCCTTCCCCTTCCCAGCGCCAACCCCCCTCCCCTTCGTATCCGCCTTGCACGAGTAACGGTCGCGCCGCTCGCCGGCCGTTACGATCGCCATCCCTCATCGGCATTACACCCTCGCACCTCTATAAATCCCCTCCCTCCTCCGACATTGGGACCATCCGCCTTGCCCCTGACGGCTGGTGACAGCAGCCAACCGGCGTGATCCACGGGGCCCGTCCCTGTGCAGCTGCTCCTCCGTGAGCAGCAAAGCTTCTGGAGATCGCCGGCTCCATTGAGGCGAGCATCGGAAGAGAGCCCTGCTCCTCCCGCCCGCAGGCACCCTCGCTGCACACCGAGCGCATCCGCCTCGACCCGCTCGCCCAGCCGCATCTCCGCCTCGCAGACCGCCCGCGCGGCGCCTCCTTCCCAGCCGCACCCGCCACCGCTCGGCCTTGTGTCGGCCGAGCGCTCGAGCTCCACCTCCAGACACCTCCGCCCTCGCGCCGTGTGTCGGCCGAGGGGCAGCACCACCGCCTTGGCCGGTCTTGGCCACCGCCTCCGCCGCGCATCAGCCGCACCACCTCCGCGCCTCCCCCCTCGACGCTAGGCCGCTCCGCCTCACGCCCCGCCCTCCATCACGACGCTCAGGCGTCGTTGGATTGGGCGATGGTGGCCCTTGATCCAACGGCCCTAGCGGCGCCACGTGTCATCCCCGAGGCTCGGTTCCCCGAAGCAACGCCATCCATCCACGTAGGCACGGGCGTCCGAGCCTGAGCGACGCCCCCGAGCCTCAGCCTCGAGACCCGAGCCTCTGTTCGGAGCCCAAGCCTCAGGCTTGTCGCCAAACCTCGAGGCTCGGCCACCCGAGCCTCCGCCGCCGACCCGAACCTCCTGGGCGCACGTGCAAGGCACGCGAGCGTGGGAAAATTGCAATCGTACCCTCTGAAGTTTCAAAAATTGCAGAAATACCCCCGCCAGGGGTAAATTACGTCCGAGCCCTTCCGACTTTTATTAATTACAGATAAGTCCTCCCAGGGATCTCTTTGCAAGGAAAACTTTATTTTATTTACATTTTAGTCCCTGAAACTTCATGTTATCATATCTTTTTCATACGAACTCCGTTTTGAGTATATAATATGTCATTTTGAAGCTATTTTCATGCTCTATCACTTAGCATTTTGTGATCAGATCTGAGGGTGTTTATTGTCCATTATTATTTGAGTATCATCAGTGACTTTTGCAGGCTTATTTTGACATACATGTGTCACATATTGCTTGAGAAATTATTGATAAATATTTTGCAGGAGTACGACTGAGGACTTTACGTTGAATAATTCTCTTTGAATCATTGATTACTATATTTGGGAATTTAAATCACACGAATTTTGAGGATAAATCCTATACTTTGATATTCTCATTAATTGGAAGCAGGATAATCTATTCCTCTTATGATTGCAATCTGGGATTAATTTGAATATTTTTCTTAATCTATATCGATTGATCTGTTATAAAATTCGAAGTCATTGATTTTTATATTTTAGAGCAAAAATCTTAATCTCAGATTCTGTGATGAACTATTGTTTCTGTATTTTTTGCATCTAATTGCATCTCATTGCATTGTATATTTTATCAACACAGAAATTAATCGAGCATTTATTAATTACTTGATTTAATTTAAAACCGTACAACTAAAAGTCTTCGTTCCCTATGTTCAATTTTGGTACACTTACCAAGTAAAAATACTCCACAACATTCAAAGATTGTGGTATTTTGATCGACCGATTTTCGTCTCCTATACTACAATTCACGATTATTAAAGAGGTGGATTTCGCGTTCATCATAAGGGGAACTGGATGCAATACTTTGCATGTGAGTCCTATCCCTGAAAATCGAGTGCCTGAAAACTGCTGGAAAAGATTGAGCATTATGCTCTTAATGGATTCAAGATTTTATAAGCAGGATGTACGCAGTGCATCCTTGGAGAATGCCACCTATATGAGTATTTATGTAGGTTGCAGATAAAGGATGAGGGTTTATCCTTAATATACTCATGGGTAGGGTGCATGGCCATTAATAGCACCAAAATCAGAAGATTATCACCATAGACCACTGTGTTGTTACCACTCGATACCATTACATCAAAGGATTAAAGTTCAAGACTTAGTTCACTTTTTTCCTGTGATGGTGAAAGGGGATAACTCAGGTAAAGGTTCAAATTGGAAGATACCTTTACTGAAAGCAGAGTGTGGAAACCCGAGATTTTTGGCTCTTCGTGTTTCAACAGTGAATTCGTGGGGGGTTATTGGAATTAACGTTGTTGAGATATTTTGATGTAATTTGATGGTCAATATCAAGTTGTATTAATGTATCTCAATTCCTAGAATTCAATATTTCAATCATGTGGGGTGTTGTTTAGTCCCACATCGTGGAGTGTCAAAACTGGCACTTGGTTTTTATATGGGAAGTCCCAGGACTAGTCTGGAAACATACTAGAGAGGACTTTGGACCACCACACGCGTGCGCGCGTGCGTGTGTGCTCGCCCGCTCGGCCTGGCCGGGCTGGGCACGGGTTTAGGCGTGGGCGCAGCCGCGGTTGTGGTTGCGGTGTGGCGTGGCGTGAAAACCAGGACCGTTTTGAGTAACTGCACATTTGAATTCCAAGGGAAGTGTCCCTTTATCCTCTTACAATGTGTAACCGCCCTGATGGCTTTAAGGGCTCGTTTGGTAATCGGGTTAACCCCGGGTTATCCCGATGTAACCCGGTTTACTCCCCTCTTTTGATGGGATGGAATTCTATCACAAACCATAGTGACATCACATTCTTTATTCCAACCCTCTCCAACCCTCATAATCATCCCAGACAGCTACTATTCCATTGAGGTTACCCCAACCCACTCCAACCCAGCAACCAAACGAGCTCTAAGAATCTCTCAAAGTCGTGGTTGAGGGTTATGAACATCCACAGTTCTCATTCCCACCACCTCTCTTCTCCCTCTCACGATCTCAGATTTTGTAAGGTGACTTTTAAGGATGCTCAAGTACGGTGCGCACCATCGACGAGCGTGGAACCGTTAGACCCTAAAAGCGGCACGTCAAGGCTCTGTGCACCGGTAAAGTGGGGACGTTATCTCTATAAGAGGAGTCCTACAATAGGACGCTTCGGTTGTGATCTCTAACTCTCTCTTTATCTTTGTCGCTTATTTGTCATGATGGTTGTTTCTAATTTTTTCCCTTGCTCTGAAATGTATACGTTCTTTAAATGGATGTTTTTCTTGTCATTAATGATATAGATGCATCCATATATTGATTTAAACCGGAAACATGTTGAAAATCCGATTCCCGTATGTATGTTGATGTCATATTTTTCTACATATCTATCATGGTATTAATTACAACCGCGTAGGCTTAATGTCATTAGCTTTTTTCTAACTTTCAGAAAGACACCATCTCATATACATATAGGGGTTTTCCAACGAGTTCAGAGTGCATTAAGATTGTAACGAATGTATTCATTTTTTTAGAAATGTTTACCAATATTGAGCAGGATATTTATACATTTACAAATTTTATATCGTATTACTATTGATCATCATTTTTAGAAAAGAGAGAACTTTAAGGTAGATACGAAATGATTTTATATTTATTTGTGTTACAAGTTTTTTTGTATTTCTTACCAATGATCATTTCATATTAATTTAATGTTTGCTTTATTGTGAAAATAATCGACAGTACTGAGAATATGATATAATATATGTAAAACAATGCATATTTTGTTCAAAATGATTATAAAACTGGTAAAAAAATGGGGGTGTTCAGTACAATTCTAATGGACTTAGCGGAAATTTTCCACGTGTGTGTAGCAACGTAGAAGAATATATTCCATGGCATGACATAGAAGAATTGGTTTTCAATTGTATACGTTATTATGCAGAGCTTAAACAAAGCCTGGTGGTTCTTATGGAAGGAAGGATCGATGCATTGCAGGTCAAGTTTTTGAATCCGAAAAGCTCTTTTTTATATCTCCAATCTGACCAATGACTCACAGGAAAGGATATACGAAGAAGCTTCAATTCAATGGTACAAATAAGATTCTGATGATAGAAATCTCTCACGAGAAGGTGCCATGATGCAGCTTCTTTCTTAGGAGGAATCTTTAGTTAGACTGTTGTTTGTGTTCGCGTGTGGTTTTGCACCAAAACTATATGCTCTCACCATCAGAGGTCCACCCCACCTGATGGGTCGTTTCGAATTTCGATGGCCCTGTTGCTCCTTCCCTTCTCCGGATCTCACCATTCATTCCTCAGGGTTAGGTGTTTCTCAACCAGTCTTAACACTTACATTTAAAGGTTTTTATGGTTGTGCCACTCTGAGATGTTGCAATATCAGTTATGCTTCTTTTCTGAGAATATTAATTGTGCCCCCGACTTCTTACCGTTCTATCAGTTGTACCCCTCCATTACTCTAGCCGTCAATAAGTTGAACTTAACCATGGTTTAATCAAACCGTGGTGTTGTTAAGAGGGTATATTTGGAAAAAAAAACTCACACCTCCATGATGATGGATCTGCACGACCTCGTGAAGCACTGACATCCCCGCCGACGAGAACGGAGGAGGTGGTGAGGAGGAAGCAGGAGGAAACAGGAAGGGGGAGGAGAGGCAAGGGGAGGCAAGTGAGGAGGTCGGGAAGGAGGTGGTGAGGAGGAAGCAGGGAAGGGGAGGAGGGGAGTTTGTTCTTGCTTGTTCTTGAAATTTCCAACATCTCCAGGCTTCTTGTTGCAGAGTTCAAGTCCCCGACATGGGTGTCTTAAGTTCTTGAGGCTCGAGGTGAATGATTTGGGCCTTCGGCTTGATGGATTGATTATGCAACTCCTCAGCTCGGTGTTGGGAGATGTTGTTCGTGGATTGTGAAAAGTAGATGATCTACGATCAGTAGCATCTCTTTCAAAAGGATTTTATTACAAATCTGACTCCAAGCACGATGTCCGATCTTGCACCAACTCCAGACCGACATATCTTGCATCAACCGCCCTCAAAGTTCACAATCTTGTCTTGCTTCTTAATTAGTTAAACCTCATGCATAGTAATGGTGTTTTATATATAAAATTATCAGATCTTTGCTAAGATATGATCCAACCCTCATCTCAAACTTTATTATAAAAATCAACCCAAGATTTCTTTATTCTGATTATACCTCAATGAATCTCTCCTAAACCAGAGTTATAGATCCAATGATTCGCTCCCGAACAGAAGGGTTTGAAAGAAAGAAACCATACATGTAGTTCTCTTGAAAAATACTAATGGATCACTGAAAATTCAAAAAATAAATCGACAATACAAGAGGATGAGAAGAAATCAAACAAGAACATAATAGGGAACATAATAGAGGAGGAAGAAGCAAGGAGGGGGAGGAGGGGAGAGGAGGCCAGGGCAGAGAAGGTGGTGGGGAGGAGGCGGAGGAAGCAGGGACGAGGACGAGGAGATTGGGGCGGAGGAGGTGGTGGAGAGGAGGCAGAGGAAGCAAGGAGGGGGAAGGGGAGGCTGCGAGCAGAGGAGGAGACTGGGCGGAGGAGGGGAGGAGGAGGAGAAGAAGACTGGATGGAGAAGGAGATTGGGTGGAGGACGAGGTTGGGCACAAGAGGAGGTGGGGGAAGAGAGAGAAGGGGATGATGAAAGACATTTTAGTTATTTTTAAAATTTATTTCCTTCTGTATCCTTAGAGTTAATGTCCGTTGCGTTAGCGATGGACGGCAACTAACCCGAGGGGTACAACTGACAGAATGACAAGAAGTCAGGGGTACAACTGATATTTCCAAAATAAGTGGGGCATAGGTGATATTGCGATATCTCAAAAGGGCACAACTGATAAAAATCTTACTTTTAATATAAAGATCCAGATTCAGATCTCTCGTGGATTGTGTTAGCCTTGTGAAGTTTTGCGCTAGTATATATTCTCTTATGTTCAGCAAAAAGATTTATGGAGTAAAAAAGACTATATGGATGTAAACTTAGCCCGCTTAATGGGTAATGAAAGTACTTATTAGATGTTAGTGAATTATCTTCCCAACTTATTTTCTATTTTTAGCGGAATTAGATTGTTTATATAATTCCATCTCTTCTCGTCTCATCTCATCAACATATATTCTTACCTGTATATGTATATTCATTGATCGGTGTTCCTCCTCGGCCTGAAAAAGAGAGTTCTTATTCCTTTCTAGCAATTAACCTTTTCTCTTAATATATCTGAGGCTTTTTATATTCATACTTCTCTCGTGCTTGTTCGGTTGATTTGAGAGATAGTGAAGAGATATAAACTACGGATAGAAACAAAATGAATTATGTAATCATGATGAGACCACTTAACATGAAATAGTATATCGTAAAATAGAGACCCTTCCTATCAAGGTTCAAACTTGGGTTGAGATTTTTGTCCATTCTCTAACGTTGTTTTGAAATTTATTTTCTCTATTATCACATGTACATTTTCTATTGAAAGATATGAATCATGCAAAAAAAAGGTGTGTGGAGATGTTATAAACATAACTTTTTTAAAATAATTATCAATTGATCTTAACTAAAGCAATATTAATTAAGTATTTTTTATCTAACGACTTGTCTTGATGCATGTACCATTTTTTTTCTATTTTTAAGTATTTTTTTAATAACATATGGGGGGATTTTGTTTACTAGAGGACAATATATTCTTATTTAAATTTCATGTAAAATACGCATTCATAACCCCCGTCCATCTAGAAGAGGTTAATCCTAGCAATTCTGATATCGTTAAAATTTGATAGGCTTGATAGATATGATATGTGTCTCGAATTTGGCCTAATTTGAATGGGATCATGTTGTTATACAACGATCTGAATTTCCTCATGTGTTATTAGAAAAAAATCACAAAAAAGAAAAAAAAATAATGGTGATAATAGCCAGTTGACATAACCACGGCAAATCCCTTAAATCTTTTTTTTATAATATAAGATTTTAGTTAGTATTGTTTTAATAATAACAAAATAATAAATATCGTGAATCCTTCTAAAACAAGCTTATTATGATTATTTAAAAAAACCTAAACGAGGATGACTGGGAGACGTGCCAGTCCTCACGTGAGAGGCATCATCATCAGCACGTGAGAGGGTGGAAGCACCTCTCCTCTTTTTTGTGTAAATATGTGTGCATGGACCAATATGAGCATTGAAGTGCATGTCATCAAATGTCAAGGATGTGCCATAAAGTCGAGCGTGGGCCAAATAGCCTCGGCATTAGGTTAGGTTAGGTTGGTGAACTTGATTGCCCTAGTTTTGGATCTTGCTTGGAAAATTAGATGAACTTAGAGCCCCTAGACATATGGGCTTGGGTCTTGTGGATGTCGTCTTCTTCTTCTCTTTCTCTCTAAAATGGTTGGGTTAAGCGGTTTAAAAAGTCGACTTCTTCTCTCTCTCTCTCTCTCTCTCTGAAATGGCTTGGTTTAAGCGGTTTAAAAAGTCGACATTTGTTTAGATTGTAAGGTGAATAGCACTTAAGAACAAATTGATTTTGGGCGTGGAATTTAAGCAAAATGAAAGATTTGATTGAGATAAATAAGAAGGAGAATTTAAGGTGAAGAACGATTGTTCAATTGAAGGAGAGAACTTGGAATTTCATCAAAAGAATTGTATGCTAACTCACGGAATTTGGACTAACTTTCAATAGAAGAAATGTAGAGGTAACTTCAATGCATTGAAGTTTGGGAATTAACTTTATCTAAGATTGTCATGTTGTAACACCAATGATGTCAATAAACCTATAGATCCACTTGTTTACCTCATTACCCATTAGATTTAGATCTAGTGAGTAGCATGACTAGACAACCAATTAATCTAAATCTTAATGGTTAGTAAAGTCAAAATAAGTATAATTGGGAAGAAAGTATCAGAACTGGCGTAAAATTGGTCAAACATATCTTGATAATTAAAGGTGGCCCAGTCAAAAGCAATTATGGGTGACATTAAATTTGTAAACAAGCAAATCAATTCTAAATTAATTAGGAAGAGTTGATGCCAAATGGGTGGTAGTATAATATGAATCTAATATAATAAATGGATAAATGGAGAAGAAATATGAAAAGAGGCATCATATTCTAGTTTTGAATCCATATTAGTATAGTAGGCACTCTTGTCTCTTGGGCATGAAACCTTATGAGAGAGGGATAGATAGAGGAAGAAATTAGATTGAAGGTGACCTTGAAGGAAGAACAATGTTGAGAATATTACTTTAGATCCAGATTCAATGAAAGATAAAACCCTTCTCTTGATAATTCTATAGATCATGTGTGGAGAGTATTTTGTATCTGTAGTTGTGATGTTTAGCATGAGAATCCATAGTTATACTATGGATTATAGGACTTATGGTTTATAACATTTCTTTTAGTTTTCTAGTTAACTGCATGTTGTTGATGATCATGATGGAAATCCGTGAAAAATGACACATATATATATATATATATATGGGAAAAGGGAGTATGCACCGGCGGGTGCAGCTAACTAGCTACACCCGGCCATTTTTCTTATTGGTTTTTTAATTTTTTTTGAAAAAAAACTTATGGAGATTTACTTAGTTTATTGACAAGAATATGTGTTTCAAATTTCATGCAAAACAACACTCCTAGCATGCCCATCCAGATATGGTCAATTTCAACAATTCTGAAACCGTTAAAATGTCATAGCATTGATGGAGATGATAGAAATGCCGAATTCAGTTGAAATTGGTATGATATCATGGTGATATATGATGATTTAAATCCCTCTAGGTTTCATTTCAAAAACACAAAAAACCAATGGAAAAAATGGCCGGATGCAGCTAGTTAGCTACACCCGCCGGTGCAGCTTCCCCAACCCCATATATATATATATATATATATATATATATATATATATATATATATATATATAAGGTAAATGGGGCTGCCTCTAGGGAGTAGCCAACTTGGCTACTCCCACCCCTATTTTTCTCTCATTTTTTTTATTTTTTTGGAAAATAAAAATTTGTATATTCATCATTATATCCCTCTCACATTCTGTTAAAATTTCGTCAGAAACAGAGACTCCTACGGCCTCCATCCAAACATGGTCGATTTAAAAAATCCTGCGACCGTTAAAAAAATGACGTCTGGATGGAGGGCTTAGGAGTCTCTGTTTCTGACGAAATTTTAATAGAATGTGAGAGGGATATAATGATGAATATACAATTTTCCAAAGAAATAAAAAAATGAGGGAAAATAGGGGTGGGAGTAGCCAAGTTGGCTACTCCCTGGGGGCAGCCCCATTTTACCCTATATATATATATATATATATATGGAAAAAATGGGGCTGCCCCCTGGGGGCAGCCAACATGGCTGCTCCCGCCCCATTTTTCGTCAATTTTTTTTATTTTTTTGAAAATAACACCGTGTATATTCATCCATATATCCCCCATATATGTCATTCGAATTTCGTCAAAAACAGAGACTCCTACGGCGTCCATCGAGATGATGTCGATTTAAAAAATTCTGTTACCGTTAAAAAATGACTGTCTGGATGGAGGCCGTAGGAGTCTCTGTTTCTGACGAAATTCGAGTGATATATAGGAGGGATATAGGGATGAATATACATGGCGTTATTTTTCAAAAAAAATAAAAAAATTTGGCAAAATAAGGTGGGGGCAGAGCCATGTTGGCTGCCCCTAGGGGGCAGCCACATATGACCCTATATATATATATATATACACACACACACACACACACACACACATATGTATATATATACATATGTATATATATATATATTATCACTACAACAAAATATACCTATAACAACGAATATTTTATAAAGAGGGCAACGAATAAATCGTCACTACATTGATTCATGACGAATAAGCAATTCGTTGCTAAAATCGTTGCTATATAAGCCGTTGTTAAAAATATAGCAACGATAGACTATTCGTTGCTAAATTGAAATGACAACAAATGTGCATCCGTTGCTAAATTAAAATAGCAACAAATAAACATTCGTTGCTAAATTCAAACATCAACGCATGTGCATTCGTTGCTAAGTTGAAACGAATAGAATCTTCATGCATTTATTTTAGCAACGAACAGAATTCGTTGTTATTTGGATATATTAATCAATATAATTAATTTCCATAGAAAATATGATAATGATTAGTTTGGTTTGATTGTACTTATGAAAAATCGATTCATAATACCACCACTATAATATAACAAACATCAAAGGAGTATGGACAGCATCTATCAAATACAATGCATTTTCAAGAAATAATTTAATAAACTCTATTTAAATTACATTTCATAAAAAAATAAAAAATATACAAGTACTGGTTGATGTAAAGCAAAGGAACACCATGCTTGCTTAAGATGCAACAATATAGAAGAATGTATATGTGGGTAAAATTATTATGTAAGTAGTGTCACCATTGACTTGTCCCTTGGATACAAAATGGTGTTGTCATGCATGACTTAATTCATCCGTGAGTGATTTTCTGCTGGTGATATGATCCCTTTGCTAGTGCTGAATTGATCTGAATAGTACCTGTCACTATATCATCATTGATCATCACTGATATCTCTTGTGAACACAACCCTGTATAAGGAAAATCATTGTGGAGAAACATTTCTAAGAAACTCGTATACGAACTTACTTTATGTACCCTACCTTTAATGATATTAAAGAATGCATGAAATGGTTAAAAATAATATAACTGAAGGAAAGATACCTTTCATTTACCTCCCAACAAGATTGAACTATTTTAACAGAATAATACCATAAATCAAATCACAAGTGAGCTCAAATCAACCATCCAATATCAAAACATGGTTTGGTTATGATACTGATAACATCGATTAGCTTCTATAAGTTAGGCATCAAATATATATAAAAGAAAAGAGCTTGAATATCTGCATACTTGAATCCAAGATTGTTGGCATTGTAGTGATGAACACCCTCTTCAATAGAGCTGGTTCTCATAATGAAAAGGACTGATACGAAAAATTCCTCTCATGTGATCGTCGTGTTGAGCCTGACGTGATCTTATGTGATGTTTCCTTCTTATTTGTACTCCAAGAAATATTATGCAATATGAATTTCACAAGAAAATTTATTTAAGATTCCATAGCAATTACACCAGTGACCAAATCTTTGGTTGCATCTATTCTGTAAAAATTGATATTCCATAAAAAGATTCAGTTACCAAGCAAACAACCAATTATCTCGTATGATGATATCAAACCAAAGATGAGGAGACTTACAGATTGTAAACAACACTGATCCTAGTGGAAGATCATCATGTAAAAAAAAGAGGATACTTCCAACAAATATTTCAATAATAGTTGCTACCGAACTTTGCACCCATCCACACAAAACTAAAAGAATAATAAAATATTTACACTCAATAATGGTGAAACTGATAATTTATCAACAAATATACTTATACTATATAAACATCTATTTTCTTTTTTAGGACGATACCTTGAGAACTTCTCTAGATTCTCTTATATCTATCAAGATGTAGATACTATGTACCCCATCTTCATAGTGAATCAGTCCAGTTCATCCCTGTTCTTTCAATTAGGTGATTGGATACACCATGCTTTCAGCGTCTAAGATGCTTTGATGCTGCAACATGATATCTGCATTATTGGAACTCTAATTATCAACATGGAAAAATATAGCACATCATAAAATTGATAGAACAAGATATGCCGATAAATGCAATCTAGACATCATTATGAAGTCGGGAATCAAACATAATTGAGAATAGTTGGTCAAACTACACATCGAAATTCCATCGAAATCCAACTGTAGATCTTGATCTGAAAAAAACTTCTATTCATGACAACATTTTCCATTTTAGATATAGATTAACTATAAAAATGCATTATCTCTCCATCCATTAATATCAATTTCATTATTTTTGCACAAAGAAATTAACTATAAACTACAAATCTAAACAAATGAAACATTTCATTATTCGTAAAATTAAATGCTATGGAAGAAATCTAATCATCTAACCTTCAATCAAATCTTAAGACTTATTTATCCATCCAAGAAAATCATTGTGGGTCAAATCCAGTGTCTTGTAAAAGAATGGTAGGATATGAAATTCATCCATCCAAATATGAAAACCTTTGGCCTGTGAAGAGTATAACTACAATATACTCTACCTTGTAATCTACCATCGTCGGGACAAGCACACATGCTATTACCACTACATTAGCTACCAGATACATTGCAACAAAAAAAAGCTTCGTGGGTAGGTATGCATCCGCAACTTTCACTGTCAAATTAAGAAAATAAAATCAATGTTAATATAATGCTTCTAGACATCCATAACAATGACTTTGGCAAGACTCGTATATATATATATATATATATATTATATTTACCACTATCATGTTCTCACAAATATTAATCAACAACAAAGCCGCTTCCCACAATTAAGTAGGTTCGACTGCATGGAGTTTTTGACTCTATTCAGATCTGTTTTAGATCATTCTCTGGTTTAAATCCAAATAACTAAGAACATTTCGGATATTCTCATTCCAACACTTCTTGGACCTTCCTCACCCTCTCCTATCTAACAAATATAAATTAACTAATTAATCATGGGGCAATGCATAATAAAACAAAACTCTTCTAATAATTTGTAACCATGGATTTTATTTATGCTTCTATTATAGCAACTCTAGCACTTCTATCTCAGTTTTCTTCATACTACACTTCTCATATGTTAATCTATCTCCATGGAAGTCATTAGTAATTCAACATGACTTCTACGAAATTGACTTACAGTTCATTTAAAAAGTGTCGTCTTGATAACAATCAGTTCAAATTAGTTGATTGTAAGTAAAATTCACATTATTGCTAGTCATTAAAAAAAGTTCACTTTACCACACATTATGTTGAAATGCACTTAGTCATGTTTAAATGGTGCACTTGACCAATAAAAGCATTTCATATTTTATTGACTATATATGTTCCCGAATAACACCATATTGAATTCCAAATTTCAAACATGAGGAATCTATTTGGAAGTTCCAAATATTTATCAGGAACATTATATTTACCATCTCGACTATCTAATCAAAAAATTAGCATGAGAAACATATGCAATGAGTTGGAAAAATGGCCTTCATTGCTTTTTTCTATAATTTTCACCATTACAATTGGTTCTTACAATAGAAGAAGACGAGTAGCACAAAAGTTTCCGACTATAGCACCGGTAGTGCATAGTAGAATACATAACAAAGGTTTTCCGTCGAGAACTAAAAATGATAAATTTGACAAGCGTGTAGATGATTTCTAACATAAAAATCAGATGTAATCAGAACTGCTAAGATCTTATCTAAAGGAAACCATCACAAATTAGATACAAACACAATACATTGACGGATTAGATCCGAGCGAAATCTTGTATGCATTCACATATGAGATTATGAATTTGATCGAGCAGAAGAGCTTACCTATGATCGAAGATCGAAGATGATAGATGATTTCCCGATGAGGAGAGCAGATTTGTCGTTGCCACAAAGAGAGAAGAAATTAGGGCAACGCTCCTGGAAGAAGAAGAAGAGAAATGATGTAGAGGTTGGGGTAGGGCTATATTTATATCTCGTAGAGGAGTCGGCGACATCCACAAGGAGGACGGAGAGTGGCATTGTTGTCGATGAGGACGGGGGTTGTGCGGGTAGGGTTTGGGCGAAGAGAGGGGAAAAGATGGACGGTAGAGAATTTTTTTGAAAAGAATATTTGATTAATTTACAAAATGTCGCTCTGACATTTTTCTGCTTTGTATTGGTTCATTGCTTTGATATTAGGAAAATATTAATATAAAAATACTCATTTGCGTCTATGCTACTGATCCGATCACGGATAAAATCTTTGATATATTCTCTTGTAACGAAATTGGATGTTAAAGTATACCAGTAAATACTTGTATTTATCTCTAAAGATTATATAATATTTGTTAATTAAAGTGGAGCAATGATTTATTCGTCACTATATGAAAATCATGACGAATGTAAAGAATCGTCACTATTTGTAATATAATTAGCAACGAATGGATACAATCGTTGTTATATTTATAAGTTTACAAATATAACGACGAACATTAATAATCGTTGCTATTTAGTCGTCACCATAGATCTAATATGTTGTAGTGTATCCACTTATTTATTGGTCAAGTAGTTGGAAAATCAACATAGAGAACAATGATTGAAGTATGATCTAAAATGAAGCATTTAGGTATTTTTTAGTATTTTGATTGATTGCAAAAAATCATGATACAACGTCATTTCTTGAGTTATACCATTATATCAATGGAAATGGGGAGGTTGATAATTGAGAATTGTGTATTAGAATCGTAGAGTACATTGATAATTTCATATAACCCTCTTTTAAACCTAACCTTAGAGTAGACGTATAAAAGTAACCAGGGACACAACCACTTATTATACTCCAACCACTGTTTTTTTTTTGAAGGAAATAGAAGAATTAAAGAACGGCTTGTGCAATGAATGTAGGCATATTGTTGAGCCATTATAAACTATGATTCAATATTCCACTTGTGTATTGTTAATTGCATCCATTCCCACCAATACGATCTCATATGGTGTATCATATCCACAAATTAAGGACATAACAACATGTCAAAGACATCTAAGAAGGAGTAGTTCATATGATAGTCAGAAGCTCAACTACTATATTTGGACACAGTATTTCTATAACTTTTGTTTGATGGATAGCATTTCTAAAACTACCCCTCCTCCTCAATCTTCTCCTACAACCAAGGGCGGACCTATGCTTTGGGCAGGTTGAGACCTTCCAAGTGCCTCTCTCTGTGTCCCTTCAAAGCCAACCTCTCTCTTGTTGACGCTCCGTCCCTCTGTCATGCCTCTCTCCTCGCCCATCAGTTGTCCGATCACCTTCCCTGCCCCCTCTTCAACGTAACACATCGTGCTCCTCCCTTGTGAACCTGCCACTCTGACCTCCCTCTCGAACACGTCGTGCCCCCACCTCCCTTTTGAACACACAACTCTGGCTCCATTATGGACCCAACTACACCCTCGCCTCCTTCTCAGGCATATCGCACACCCGGCTCCATCGCGGATGCACTACATCCCTGGCTCCCTTGCAAACACGCTACACCCCACCTCCCTCACCATTCGCAGACTCATTGTCTCTCTGTTGTATCCTCGCATGCCCAACCATCACAAGAGTTGTAATGTGCTCCAAGTGCAGGTAACAATATCTTTATGAACGAAGCTAAGATTGTCTAGTTGGGAGGGGTTGGTATTTAATCATCATTTATCTCATGTATATTGACGTTTTAGTTGTTAGTATTTATTGAATTTCACTGGTTGCATAATTGATCGACACAGACATTTTAAAAAGATTTTATAAAAAAATAATCATGTAAGGTTATAATTTCACATAAATATCGCTAGAAATATTGTATTGATAAAAAGATCCTTACAAATTACTTCGATTCAGAAAATACACTTTTATTATTATGATGTTAAATAGCAACATAAAAGCTAATATACTAAATAAATAACATGAGAAAAAAGGGGAAATGTGCTCATGAGCACATATAATTGCATGTTTTCATGGCTAAAATCACATACATTTTCAATTGAAAAAAATCAAGATTGTTGATCTTAATTTGTATTATAAAGTAAAGCATGTGTTAAAATTTTTGGTCATTTGGAGTTATGTAACCTATTCCTCGAGTAATGTAGTATTCGCTTCACATGCTCTGGTGATTTTTTTTATTAATGCATAATAATATTCACACAATGTATCTTAGTGGGCGCATAAAGATTCGTGTCTTCCCATGGGCATATACTCCAACATTAAATAATATTATACAATGCTTTATGTGTAGGGACGAAAAAGATACAAATATATGTCCAGATCCCTTATCATATGATATACATTTTTTGACATATGTATCTCCATCCATTCTTAAACGTATACATATACAAACAAGGGATTGTAAATTGATGGATGCAGCTAGAAATATATGTTGTACATATCCTTGTCCCTTTTATAATCAAGATACGCATAAGGAAACAAAAAATCTTATGCATAATACATATACAAAACTCGATAATTATAATTCTAGTATGATTATATAACATATATATAGATTAACTTATAGATTATAAATGTCTTCTAATACTTATATTCAGAAGAAATATTTATATAAAGTTCAAACTAATAATTAATTAAATCAAAATTATATAAACTACAAATACAAGAAAATAAGGAAATGAAGTAATACCCTAAATTAAGCAACTTTATAATAATTAATTTTAATAAATTAAAGATATATATATATATATATATCTTTACGCAATTGAAAATGATTTCAGTATGCAATATGCCACATGTAATTATATACTATAATTAGATATATGTCTTCATAAACTCTGATATATGTCTATACAGTATGCACATGTAATTTTGATGATACGAATATCTATATATGTCGGAAAAATATATAATTACATCTGTTTCCATATCCTAAGAAAATTTAAAAAGTATCTATATCCATACTTATGTCCGTAAAGGAAGAAAATCATATCTTCATTCGACCTCATATCTTTCAAAATAAGAAAAATTACATATTCATGTATGCTTGAAAATGGATATGACGGCATATGAATATGGATATGTCCATATTCGATTTTTTGTATCATGTGAATATTAATAGTTAATTCTTGTATTTTTGAATTTTTATTGCTATATGAAGGGGGATGTTTGGATATAAACAACATATGAGTATTACTTATTAAATCTTGCATAGATCACGTATGTTTTTGTATTTAGACATATATTTCAAGTATAATCTCCGGAACATGAGAATTTAGTCTAGAAATAACGAGCGTTTGGTGAGATTCTGATGGTGATATTATAACTTGTTTTCGTAATATTAAAATTAGATGATCTCAATGGACTTTTAACATTTCCTTTATATGTAAAATATATCTTTGTACATCTTATGCATTTGGATGTTTATATTGATCTTTTAAAATACGGCATGCTTTACTTGATCTATCATCTTGAGTCAGCCATTGCCTAAAACCCGCAATCTCCCCCTCCATACAATCACTTCGACTATCGCCAACCTCACGATCTATCGTCGGCAAGGATCCTCTTCAGTGGACGGTTCGATCACACGATCCACGCAGCCAATTGGGATGCGAGCCCATGTATCGCACCTTGCAAGTAGGGTGCAGCATTGCGCATGGCCGACCAGGACTCGACCTTGGCCCGACCCGCCAAAGCTCGATCTCTGGCCCGAACCTGATGTACACGTGGGTCGGGCACGGGTCCTAATTTTGTCGAATTTTCAAGCATGAGTCAAGTCCAGGTCGAACCCGTGGTGACCCGCTAAGGCCCAACCCCGACCGGCATATTTGCATATGTGGGTTTTTGCATGGCCATATCTATATCGCACAAGTTCTCCTTATTTAAATACCCCCATCAGCATACCACATATGTCATGCTCCCTATTACAAAATGGACTCTACCCATTTCCCTCATATTCCAATTGTAGCCCATACTTCACACGAAGGAACTCCTCGTATTTTTTGTTATCCCTGCATGCATTCACGTGGGTCTCCTCATCCTCTGTGTCATACACCAAACTTAGCAGCGAGTAGCGACCCTATGATCTTACCATTTCCCAATGTAGATCCTTGTCCGGATAGGAGGATCGATCCAGGTCACAGCATAGTAGAGAAGGCCGAGCCACGAAGGGCTCTCGCGTGTAGCTGTGACATCCCGCGACCCACGGTATCAACCACTATGCCATGTCTCCATCTCATATCTTCGTTGTGGAGGTTCTTTATCAGTGGTGGGTGACAACCCCTATTGTCGCGAGATCCATGGCCATAGTTATACCGTACAAATCAAAATGGGGGCGGATCGAGCCCGATCCAAACCCATGCCTGACCCTATGGGCCTAGGGTCGGGCTCGAGCCCTAGAATTACCTAAAAAATGAACGCAACCCGGTCCAAGACCCGAAGAAATTTGTCGACCATGGCCGAGCTATCCCGAGTTAGACCGGATTGAGCCAATGCTCCACCCACTTGCAAGTATTGCTAAGCTTTTGCTGGCGCTGACTAGGAGCAATTAAGTCCTTAAAAGAACGGGAGGAAATCAAACTTCAAACGTAGTTGGCAAATCAAATCCAACACGCCATATCCCGGTCAGATCATACACGTTTCGAGCCTATCCAGTGTCAACAAACCAATCACAATTAGCGGGCAAATTAATCAAATCAAATTGGCATTGTTCTGACATAGAACCCCCAAATAATCAAACAAATCCCTAATGCCCGGTGGACTGTGGGTTACAACAAAAGAAGGCACGCTGCTCTGCTGCACATCCCCAATTGGTCGTAATTTATGACGGATCTTTACAAAGATATCCATACAGATACTTGATATATTTACGCATTAGCGGCATTACGTAATAATTCGAAATATTTACAGGAATATTTGTGTAAAATTCGCGATCTATTATCTCTAGAGTTGATAAGATCCCCTACCTACGTCACCCGGCGAGAACCCCCACCTTAACCTCGATTAAAAAGGTTCAACTCTGGTTAAGTTGCACACACCACGTTCCACTATAAAGTCCGAGCACCCTCGTAGCGTCCACCTCCATCCCTATCCCCCCGTCCTCCATCGTTGCAAAGCTCCTCCCACGCACGCTACACTTCTACGTGTCGTCTTTGCGCGTCTTCGTTGGTGAGTGAACCACTTCTCCTTCCTAAAGAACGAAGTAACGGAAGAACGGAGAGGAACTCACCTCGAATTCGGGGTGAAAACGAACAAGAAACGGAGAAAAATACATAACGTGCGATTGATTATACCCGCTTTTTTTGTTTTGGTATTTAGGAGGGAGAGATGGCGTCAGGGAGAGAGGAAAACGGGAACGTGAACGGGAACGGGGAGTTCAGCTTCCAGAGCGGGATAGTGGTGAAGACGGGGCTGAGGAAGATACAGACGAAGAAACCGGAGAATGGGATATGCCACGACGACAGCGCCCCGCCGGTGAAGGCGCAGACCATAGATGAGCTGCACTCGCTGCAGAAGAAGCGGTCGGCGCCCACCACACCCATAAAGGGAGGGGGAGGGACACCCAAGGGGGCCTTCGCTCCCCCTCCCATCTCCGAGGAGGACCGCCAAATCCAGCAGCTCCAGTCCATCAGGTTCCTCCGCCTCATTCCCTCTGTTTTTTTTAAGTTATCTCTGCCCTGTTCTCGGGACAGAAATAGAGCATTTATTATTATTTTCCTGTCCATCTCTATCCTCTGTTTATTTATTTATTTATTTACAGAAAAAATGATTTTTATGCCATAATTCATATACTAACTCTTGCGCCGGAATTCTTGGACAGGGTCATATGTGTTAAATAAAGAAAGATTTTAGGGGTTATAATGTACTTGTAAGGATTATAGGGGGTTTCTCCTTGTTTTTTTCAATGTTTTTCTTTTTATAATGTTTTATAATTTCTTAACATTAAATATGTTGTAACTCTTTCTACGTTCATTTATTACCTTCTCCTGTAAATATTCATTTTTCTACGTTTCTTCTCCTCCTTTTATCCTAACCCCAGTGTGATGTTCTTCGCACATGATTTGATGGGTTTTTTTAGAGCAGACCTTGCACTTTTATTCATTGAAATCGGGCGGTTAAATTATTTTCTTAATTAATCATGCTACTCTTAAAATCGAGGAAATTGACGTAAATATTTTTATGATAGTAATGTAGAAAAATACGATTTAATGCTTATGCGCAAAAAGCAAGCAGGTATTTCTCCGCTGGGAATTTGGTGCGAGATTTTGAAGCCATGGAAAGTGACTTTTGGGAAATTACGATATAGTCCCTCTGGTGTGTTGTGATGCTGATGACGATGGGGCTCCTCACAAGGGGGGCCGATTTACGATTATGTTTTAGACTTCGTATAAAATACTACATCTCCACTAAATAGTAGACAATTTTCTGATCGAGATTTTGCCTTTCACTTTTCTAGAGAACGAACAAATTATATATAGAGAGAGAGAGAGTGTGTTCAATGGCTCCCTCCTCGAGGGAGCTAACTTTTCATCCATTATTTATTTATTTATTTATTTTTGAAAATTTCTTATGTAAATATTCATCACTATATCTCTATATTATGTTATTCAAATTTTGTGCGAAACAAAGATTCATAAACCTCTATCCATACAATCATTTTTTAACTGTAACAAAATTGTTAAAAGCATGCGAAATTTAAATGACATAATATAAAGATATATAGATGAAAATCCACAAAAGAAATTAAAAAAAAAACAACTGAAATAACGTGAGTCAGTCTCAATGGGGAGCCAGCTGAAATAAATTTATTACTGGCATATATATATATATATATAAATATATATAAATATATATATATATGCCGGTAATAAATTTATTACTTTTTGGAAAATTACAGTTATATCCTTTCTAGGATTATTCGTTATAGGAACATACATATTTTCATGAAGATTTATAAACTTTTCAGATGTTTGATATTATAAGAAGAAAAAACACGTAATTCATGATGTGAGGATAATGGAATTCATAGAATGAGTCTGAAATATTGAGTGATCAGTCCTGATCGAGTTGCGCGTGATTCGAATGCAGTGCATCCTTGGCGTCTTTGACGAGGGAGACAGGACCCAAGTTAGTGAAGGGAGATCCGGCGAGGATCAAGCCGGAGACGCCCAGAGTTTCCCACCACCCCCACTTCGCGCCCGCCCTCAGCGACAGCGCTCTAAAGTTCACTCATGTCCTCTACAACCTGTCTCCTGCTGGTAATCACGCACTGAATCACGTACCATTCATATCACTGTATTCTACATTAGCTTAGCTTATGCTGTATATACACGCAGAGCTATACGAGCAGGCGATCAAGTACGAGCACGGGTCCTTCATCACCTCGAGTGGAGCCCTGGCCACCCTTTCAGGTGCCAAGACCGGCCGTTCGCCTAGAGACAAACGTGTCGTAAAAGATGAGACCACAGCTGATGAACTCTGGTGGGGCAAGTAAGGACTAACCCGCATGCCAACTTATTTATTTACTTAATCATCTACTTAATCTCTTCTGACATGTACGTAAACTCGAATTACAGAGGCTCTCCCAACATCGAAATGGACGAGCATACCTTCTTGGTGAACCGTGAGCGAGCGGTCGACTACCTCAACTCCTTGGACATGGTACGATTTCCGTACGTTGACTATCATAATCTTCAAGATGGAAGTGTTTTGCCTGTTGTTAGCAGTATCGGTAACCATTATCTCTTTAATACCTATGCCCACACTCGGTCGTTAAGAAAACAAGCACCTGTTCCTGCTTTGATTCTTCTTACGGGTGTCGTGATCAGTGATGGGAACAAATACCTACTATAAGCAGACATTAAGAATCTTTTAGATCGTGATTTTGAAAATTAACTATGACTTTTATGCTCCTATTGTTTTATGGGCAGAGCATATGCTGAAGTCATATGCAAACATAAATGGGAAGCATATATTATACGGGAGCACTATGTATTGGGAATTTCTTGATTTTACGGGTATTTTCAATAGACAGTTCCTTTTTACTTGAAACTGTAGGTGTTTGTGAACGACCAGTTTTTGAATTGGGATCCAGAGCACAGGATAAAAGTCCGGATCGTCTCCGCGAGAGCGTACCACTCCTTGTTCATGTATAACATGTAAGTGAGAGCCAAGTTTACGTTTTTCTTTTCCGGCACTCTACTCTGTTGGCCTCAGCGAATTTCCCGCCAGATAAGTCCTTGAAACGTTGCCCCTGAAATTTGTTTCCTGATATAATGTGCAATGGATGAATTTCTAGATGTTGTTTGCGCATTTGCTTAGAACTGAATGATCAAGCTTGCAATTAGACGATTGTGGAAGCAGATGGATTTCCATCTGGTTTGTATATGGTAGCTTAGCTATAGTATATGCGTGATGACTGCGTGGGTGACAGGTGCATCCGCCCCACGCCCGAAGAGCTGGAGGATTTCGGTACTCCGGACTTCACGATTTACAACGCTGGGCGATTCCCTTGTAATCGATACACACACTACATGACATCGTCGACTAGTGTAGACATAAACCTTGCCAGGAGGGAAATGGTCATCCTCGGCACGCAATACGCCGGTGAGATGAAGAAGGGCCTCTTTAGCGTGATGCACTATCTCATGCCAAAGAGGCAGATCCTTTCCCTCCACTCTGGTTGCAATATGGGAAAAGGTGGCGATGTTGCGCTATTCTTTGGATTGTCAGGTAAGGCTGGATGCTTGCGTCGGGGACGGGGCACCGCCACCTGCTGATAATCGCTCTTTTCTTGATTTGTTTCAACTCGTTGACATCACATGATTAACAACTTAAAATGGCCGTTTTTTATTACTTTTTATTGAACTTCATGCTAAGACATGTCTATCTGGTTTCATTTCTTTCAGGTACCGGTAAGACAACGCTCTCCACCGATCACAACAGGTTCTTGATAGGCGACGACGAGCACTGCTGGAGTGAAAATGGTGTTTCCAACATCGAGGGAGGATGTTACGCGAAATGCATCGATCTATCGAGAGAAAAAGAGCCCGATATTTGGAATGCCATTAAATTTGGAACTGGTATATTTTCCCCCCTCCATAGCCTCTAAATTTTGATATTTCGAGCGTGATTTTGATTCTTCGTGTTACTTCCTTGACAGTGCTGGAAAACGTCGTGTTCGATGAACATAGCCGGCTCGTGGATTATGAGGACAAATCGGTTACAGGTAACTTTCTTTGATCATAAACTTGAGAACATGAGAATCAACAGTCTTTTACCAATGTATGTTCGTTGATTGTGTAGAAAATACTAGAGCTGCTTATCCAATTGAATACATCCCCAATGCGAAGATACCGTGTGTTGGTCCTCACCCGAGGAACGTCATCCTCTTGGCTTGCGATGCATTCGGTGTGCTTCCGCCTGTGAGCAAGTTGAACCTTGCACAAACCATGTATCACTTCATAAGTGGCTACACTGCACTGGTAAAAGAAACAGCCTGCTTTTTGCCCGGCAAGAGCATTACGTGATTGCGATGTATTGATATGATCTTTCGATTTTGTTTTATGCTGAAGGTTGCTGGAACGGAGGATGGTATCAAGGAACCGCAGGCGACATTCTCCGCTTGTTTCGGGGCAGCTTTTATAATGCTGCACCCAACCAAGTATGCTGCAATGCTTGCGGAGAAGATGCAGAAGCACGGGGCCACGGGATGGCTTGTGAACACCGGGTGGTCGAGCGGAAGGTACATTACATGATTGTATGCGAGAAGAATACTTGCGTGTGTGATATTCCATCGTAAATAATTTAAACAGTTACATAGAAATTGATGGAAGACGGGCAACAAGCTGCGCCGTCAAACTGCGTGTGTCATTGGTGGTGTTATATACTCTTGCTTTGTTGCAGCTACGGAGTTGGAAGCCGCATCAAACTGAAGTACACTAGGAAGATCATCGATGCTATCCACTCCGGCAGTCTCCTTGAGGCGGATTACGCAAAGACAGAAGTATTTGGGTTGGAGATACCGAAGTCGGTCGAAGGCGTGCCTTCGGAGATACTGAATCCTGTCAACATGTGGACCGACAAGGCAGCGTACAAGGAGACTCTTCTGAAGCTTGCTGGTCTCTTCAAGAAGAACTTTGAGGTGTTTGCGAGGTACAAGATTGGGAAGGATAGCAAGCTGACCGACGAGATCCTGGCCGCCGGTCCCAACTTTTGAGCGGAATGGCGGGGCGACGATACGAGGAAGTATAAGCGAAGATCTATACAAGTATATGGTTGAACCTGCTGGTCTCTGTCTACCGATGTAGTGATGTAATTCAAGTTATGGATGTGCAGTGTTCTACTTGATGTTTGTTGTATCCTTTTTACATATTGGAATTAGTTATTGGACGTCCCTCGGCATGTGATCTGAGGAGTTGAGCCAATTTCAGAGTATGTATCAGCGTGCTTTTATATGCGCAAAGGATACTATGTTAGATTATGAAATTTCTTTTAGTTATAATGCGAGAGGAAGGAATAGGTCTGATTTCACCTTTGAGAACTTGGATACTTAACTTACAAATATTACATATTACACCATCAATAGAACAACTAATGTGGCACGATCCTTCTGTGAGTTCTACTGGCTGAAAGAGAACTTGAAGGGAAAATGTGACAAAGGTCACAATCAAGTTCACCATGGAGCTTCAGATCCTCTGAGATTGGAGTATGGTGGCCATGAGATAATAGTATACATACTTGAAATCATACTAGTGCATGCGGCCATCGCCCCTTTCACCCCGCAGTTGTCTCCACCGCCTTCACCTGTCCACTAGTGCATGCCCATGTCGTCCAGTACAATCTTCACCGGTTTACCAAGTTTTGCCCCCATCATCATACCAGATCGTTGCCACTACCACCGTCTTCTCGGTTGCCGTCTCCACCATCCCCTCCTCCCCCTCGGATGCTTCCATTGAGCTTGCCATATGAGTTCCAACTTCTTATCTAGTGTGCCCCCTTCTGATGGAATATCCTTGTTTGTCTCCTTTGAGAAGTATGGCTATTATCAAATGTGTGGATATTGATGGATCCGGTGTCGTCTCCCCTCATATACGGTACCAATCAGAGGCGGACCTACACATGAGCCGAGTGGGGCACGTGCCCCCTTGGAATTTTGAAATCCCATTTATTGGAATGTGGGCTCAAGTTGGAGTCGAGTGAGATGCCCACCATAGATAACGGGAAACGTTTCAACCGCTCCATTTGCAACGTTCGTGCCCCTCCTCTCCGCAGAAACTTCACAGCAAACAACTCGGCACAGAAGTCTAACGGTTGTTCATCTAACCCGGTAACCATCGCCGTGTGCGACTCGCACTAACCATTTGCAACCATTCGTGCCCCTCATCTGGCCAGAATCTCCGTCGGAGCACGACTCGCACCGGCTCCGTGTTCGTCGAATCGTGTCCCTTCCTCCCCCGCCAAAATCACCAACGAAGACTCGAACAATCTGTCACTCATCTGATTTGGAGTCTTCAGATCACTGTCGCGGCGGCATACAGACTCTTGAACTTGAAGACTTGATACCGGATTCTTGAGTCGGGTCTCGGACTCTCGAAGCCGGCCACGCAAGGTAAGGTAACTACTAATTAAGTCCTTATCTCATCTCATCCACGGTTAATCGATGACAAATATTAAAATTAAATACGGTAAAGATGCAGAATTCTTTTTGTGAATCTTTGATGTTCGTTTATTTGTTTCTTGTTACATGCATGTCATTTGACATTGATTTTATATCATTATAGTGGCATAGATCTCTAATTCTAATATAACTAATATATATTGTGTCATAGATATGATAAATGATTAAATGGTGAAGATTGCAAGAGACGAGTTGTACGCAATCATCCTTTACCTTCACGGTTTCACCACTACAGAAGATCAGACATATAAATATTGTTCTTGTGAATTTGTATGCGTGTATGGTTTTTAAGTGTTTTTTTCTAATAATGTAGGAATGGATAAATTTCTTATAAAAAGGCTTACGGCTCCCTCATCTCATATTCCAATAAGCAATCCAACCATGGGACCATCTAAGGAAAATAAAGTTGGAGAATCAAGTACAAAACGATGTTGTATTGATGTGAATGTCTCCGAGCTGCCTATTGATCTTGGATTGCATGTTCCAATTTCAACCTATCACCCCAATATTAAAGATGAAGTTCGAAGAGCATATATGCAAATGCATCCATGCCAACCAGTGAATCATACGTTTCTATTTAAGAAATTTAGAAAGAAGGAACGAAGATTTAATCATGTGTGGTTTCAAAGATATCCTAATTGGTTGGAGTATAGTGTGGTAAAAGATGTTGCTTTCTGTCGATATTGTTATCTATTCAGGACAAATTACACAATGCAAGGTGGTAGTGATACATTCATTTCCAAAGGGTGGAATAATTGGAAAGATAAAAGTGAGCTAGATAAATATGTTGGAGGTCCTAACAGTGCTCATAACTTGGCTCGTGAAAAATATGAGAATTTAATGAAGCAGGTTCAACATATTGAGACGACAATGCATATGCATGATGATCGTACTAAAAGAGATTATCGAACACGTCTTTTTGCAACCGTTAATGTTGTTCGAGTTTTACTTTCTCAAGGATTAGCTTTTCGAGGACATGATGAATCTGAAGAGTCATCTAATAAAGGCAATTTTTTGACAATACTAAAAGCTTTTGCAAAAGTCAACATTGATGTAAAAAGTGTTGTACTTGAAAATGCTTCTGAAAACAATAAGCTTACATCTCCTCAAATACAAAAAGATGTGATGAAGGCATGTGCTATGGAAACACGGAAGATCATTCTTACAGAACTCGGTGACTCTTTTTTCACTATTTTACTTGACGAGTCGCGAGATATATCGAATAAGAGCAAATGACTATTGTCTTGAGATTTGTTAATTCAAAAGGTCAATTAATTGAGAGATTTCTTGAACTAATCCATGTTCGTGAGACTAGTGTTGTGGCACTTAAAGAGGCAATCGATGAAGTGTTTGCAAGATATAGTCTAAGTGTAGCAAGACTTCGTGGTCAAGGTTATGATGGAGCAAGCAACATGCGTGGTGAATTCAATGGTTTAAAAAGTATTATTTTGAAGGAGAATAGTTGTGCTTATTATATTCATTGTTTCGCACATCAACTCCAATTGGCAATGGTTGCAGTTGCGAGAAATCATGATCTGCTGGATATGTTTTTTACCAATGTAGCAAGGCTATCAAGTTTATTTACAACTTCATGCAAGAAAACTGAATTACTGAAGGAAGCGAAAAATATCAGAATTGTTGAAGCACTTAATTTGGGTGAACTTGAAACAGGAACATGTGTAAATCAAGAGAAAAACTTTGTACGTCCTGGTGATACACGTTGGAGTTCGCATTACAGGTGCTTGATAAATTTACTTGACTTATATCCATCCATGATTACAGTGTTGGAGTTCTTGAGAGAGAACAAGAATTTAGGCAAACATGGAGAAGCACTCGAATATTTGCGTAAGTGGCAATATTTTGAATATATTTTCTGCTTACACTTAATGATCGATGTTTTGGGTGTTACATATGCACTTTCACAATCACTATAGTGGAAAGACCAAGATATTATTAATGCAATGTCGTTGGTTTCTGTGGCAAAGCAATGTTTGCAGGAGATGAGAGATAGTGGGTGGACTTCATTAATGAAAAAAGTTTCTTTATTTTGTAAGAAAAATAATGTCGATGTTCCAAGTAATGATGATTCATAAACAGTTGCAGGGCGATCAAGACATAAAGTTGATAAAATTACAATTTTACATCATTATCATGTTCAGGTTTTTATACTATTATTGATATGCAAGCTCAAGAATTGAATGACTTCACTGAGACTAATACTGAATTACTTCTTTGTGCGGCATACTTAAGTCCAAAGAATTCATTTGCAGCTTTTGATGTTGATAAGCTTATCTGTCTTGCCCAGTTGTACCCAATGGATTTTTCTTCGACAGATTTATTTCTTCTTCGAAATGAATTACTGACATACATTAAAGACGTAAAGCATAATACGGGGTTTACAATGTTAAATTTTTTGACGGAACTTACAGAAAAAATGGTGAAAACACAAAAGGATATTGTTTATCCTCTTGTGTATTTATTGATGAAATTATCATTGACTTTACCAGTTGCAACGGCAAGTGTTAAAAGGGCATTTTCAGCGATGAGTATTGTCAAGACTTGGTTGCGCAACCGAATGGAAGATGAATGGATGAGTGACGCTTTACTCACATATATTGAAAGAGAGATATTCGATTCCATTGACGATGACGATATTATCGATTGTTTTCAAAATATGAGATCTAGACGAGGTCAACTTTAATTACAGGTATGAATTTTCAAAATTTTATTTGTGTAAAACTTCTTTTATATATATATATATATATATATATGCATGTGGATATTTATAATGATTTGTTTTTTTAGTTTTGCAATTTTAATTATTTTGTCTCTTCTATTGATGTGCCCTACCTAATCTGTATTCTTGGATCCGTCATAGGTACCAATCATGCTCTCATACTAGTTGTTGAGACACGAACCAATGGAGATGGATGCAGATGCATAACAACCACCATCACGGAAACACGTGAAGAAAAGAACAATAAGATATACCGGTAGTGTAACGTCCCGAGCTTAGGTCTCCGGTCTGTTATTGAGGAAAACTGACCCTGACAACTTGTTGGGTTCGGGCCCAAATGGACCCGTTGACAACCACCCAAAATGCTTAGGCCCAAGTTGTCAAGTAGCAATCCCCACCACTTATAAACCACACCCACACTTTGTGAGTTTTCCATGTGGTACTATGTTTGAGGTTAGGGTGTTACAACCTCCCTCACTTATATTCGTAACGTTCTCGTTGCGACATGGCCCAACACTTACTTCCAGTGACAGTGGCGGTTGCACGCTCCGGGTAGCCTTTTCCTCCAACTTCTTTCTAGGGGCGGCTCCACCTCTCGGGTAGCCATTTCCACTATCAGAGGGAAATTGGCTCTGATACTATTTGTAAAGTCTCGGGCTTAGGTCCCTGATCCGTTATCGAGGAAAACTAGCCCTGACAACTTGTTGGGTTCGGGTCCAAATGGATCCGTTGACAACCACCTAAAATACTTAAGCCCAAGTTGTCAAGTAGTAATCCCCACCACTTATATACCACACCCACACTTTGTGAGTTTTCCATGTGATATTATGTTTGGGGTTAGGGTGTTACAACCTTCCCCACTTATATTCGCAACGTTCTCATTGCGACAAGGTCCATCACTTATTCCCAGTGATAGTGACGGTTGCACGTCCCGGGTAGCCATTTCCTCCAAGCCTTTTGTAGGGGCGGCTCCACTTCTCGGGTAGCTCTTTCCACTATCAGAGAGAATTTGGCTCTGATACCATTTGTAACGTCCCGGGCTTAAGTCTACGGTCTGTTATCGAGGAAAACTGGTCCTGACAACTTGTTGGGTTCGGGCCCAAATGGACCCGTTGACAATCACCCAAAATGCTTAGGCCCAAGTTGTCAAATAGTAATCCCCACCACTTATAAACCACACCCACACTTTGTGAGTTTTCCATGTGGTACTATGTTTGGGGTTAGGGTGTTACAGGTAGTCAGACACCTCTCGCGGCCACCGGAGAAGAAAGATCACTATTATTAGAATGCGTACAACTTTCTCTATTACCTCGCTCTCTCACATCTATCTATCTCTTTCTCTCTTTTCTCTTGTGGTATTCCCTCTTGTTGTGATGTAGAGGCAATGCCTCCACCCCCTCTATATATAGTCTAGTTACAACCTCATAGTTATATTTGTAATATGACTATAATTATAATACAACTCAACTATTATTAGGATTAGGAGTTCAATCCCATTTGGATTCCTAATTCTAATTTAACTCTAGTCATAACAATCTTCCCCTTATGTTGAATTCCATCACGATCTCTTCATTGTGTTAAGTCTACACTGAGCCATCATCGTCATTTACATGTCTCGTTAGCAAGATTTCACTAAATGTGGGATGACGCACCCGTCACTGAGCACCTTCGACGTGCCCCAGCTCGGGCACTCGCACAACTCAACATTGTGCCTCATGACACGACACCACAAATCTCTTATGACTAAAGATTGTGCATGCATCCTCTAGTAAAGAGAATCTCACTCGCTTCTCCTTGTTACCCACTTCTGCAGCAAAGATGCTGATAACCTACCGTTCTCTCATCGCATTGCTCGTCTTGGGAATAACTTAAGCTCCATCACCTGTCAGAACCCTTTCCTCAAGCATATACACTTTGTTCGACATCCTCATCCCACACATCACTAAGCATGTTCCATTGCTCACTTTGAGGACTCCCCTTTCGTGGTGACTCGATGTCATCGTGGCTCGATCGTTACCAGTGAAATTAGATTCTTCTTGGATGTAGGAATGTGTCTAACACCTGTCAGAGTTCGTACTGCTCCATGAAACATGTGGAATAGCACTGATTCAATCATCTTGATGTAGTGAACCTCTCCACCTCTCATCTTGATCGTATCATTACTACATGCCTAATATGTAATGAACTGCTCTCTAGATGAGCACAAGTAATTTGAACATGCTAACTCCAAAAGCCATCTTGAATCAGCCTGTATCTCCCTAAAGCATGCTAGCAAGTATTTCTCCTAGATTGGGGTGGAATCCTCTTAGTCGGATTCAGAATCACATTCACGAGATCCCTCATCTCCTTCCACTCTTTCTCTTTCATCTTCGTTGGATTCTTTTCTTTTTCCTGAAGAACTTTCACAAGTCCTTCTCATGTGAGTATGTTCTTCACTCTTTGTTGTTATAAGGTGAAGTCATTCTTCCCGTTGAAGGGATCCACAGAGAACAGTGCACCTCTTGATTAAAATTTTGCCGTCCTCTTTCATATCATACCTCCTTGCACAATCTGAAAAATCAGAGTAGAATATTCCCGATCCAAACCATTCAACTCATCTGGAGTGCGCAAGACTCCCTTATATGGACTCTTGAATCACCTCAATCGAACTTTGATGCTCTCGATCTCAACGGTTCACTGTAATTGGTGGTTCTTCAAAACCTCTAAAGAAGACACACTTGTTGTGTCATGTTGTTCCTTGATGTTGAATCATGCTCTAATCTGTCGCGTTGTATCCCTCGTTATCATCGAACCAAAAACTGATACCAGTTGATGTGGATACGACCCGATATTGTCTCCTCTCTGACACGGTACCAACTCTACTCTAATGCTAGTTATTGAGACATGAACCATTAAAGACGGATGCAGATGCACAATCAACCACCACTATGGAAGCACGTGAAGAAAAGAACAACCGTATATAACAGTGGTTGTCCACCTCTTGCGACCATCGAAGAAGAAAGATCACTATAATTAGAGCGAGTACAATTCTCTTTGTTACCCCACTCTCTCACCTCTCTCGCTTTTCTCTTGTGGTATTCCCTCTTGTTGTGTAGAGGTAATGCCTCCACCCCCTCTATATATAGCCCAGTTATAATCCCATAGTCCTATTCTCAATAGGACTATAAATATAATATGACTCAACTACTATTAGGATTAGGAGTTCAATCTCATTAGCATTTCTAATCTTAATTTAACTCTAATCCTACCAGATTCGTCCATCAAACCTCATAACAAAGCTTAAGTTTTATGATCTACATGAAAAGTTGATGGTATCTGTTTTTGTCCATGTATGTCATTGGCTTGTCCCTCAAAAGGTTGACCTCTTGACAGAACGTCCACCTTTAGTCGATGTGATTTTGCCCCTGCGACATCGTCCATTACCATGATTTTTAAAATATCACAAGAGATGATTTTCCTATGTGGAGATTTTAATAGAGATGTGGGAAAGGATGCTTAAGGGTATGCTAGTGTTCATGGAGGTCATGGATTCAAGGATAGAAATGAAGAGGAAAAAGACATTCTGAATTTTGTAACAGCTTACAATCTTTTCATAGCAAACACTCTCTTCAAGAAGAGAGAGGAACATTTAATTACTTGTAAGAGTGGCTCGACTAAAACATAGATAGATTACTTTATGATGAGGAGAATAGTTGGTTGTGTTGCAAAGAGTGCAAAGTAATCACAGGAGAGAGCTTGACATCTCAACATCGCTTGCTAGTCATGGAAGTGCAAGTAAAAGGATTGGTAAAAAAAGATAGTTCCCAAGGTCATTAAAACTAGATGGTGGAATCTCCGATTGAAGCAATTGATGAACTCGATTTCATCATGTTTATTTTCCCATATTAAATTGGTATCAATAAAAATCAGATTAATTGTTGTATATATCTGAGTCTTGAAATAAATTAAAAATACAAAAAATGACAAGACCCAAAATTGTAGTATTTTTATACCTCTAAAAATGCTCACAAAAATATTTCTCCCTTTGTTTGACCTCTTTTGTATTTTTGGACAACATTGAATTTTCCAAATTCAGCCTCCTTCTCTTTCTTTTTCGTGTTTTATTTCTGGATAACCTGATTGGGACACGTGGCTCTTTCTGGTTGAGCCATGTGGCCCATTGACATTGGACCAATCGCCTTCATTTCGCATCGTTCGATCATCTCTGGCGCGCGTCAATCTCAGCCGTTGGTTCCTGCTCCATCCTCCGTCGTCCAATCTTCTCATGGATCTTCAATCTCCACCGCATGTACACGCCTCACTTCCAGCCCTCTGATCTTCCCCTACGCGTCTCAATCTCCGCCGCCCATTTCATCTTCAATCTCCACCCTTGATCGCCTCTCCATAGAACATCTCGTACGTCCGCTTCCGCCCACTTCTCCTCTCACCACGTGTCACCATCCTGCACTGCCCGAACTCCTCTTATGCGCTTTAATTGTGGCCGTTCTCTTGCATTCTACTCCCAACCGTTGGATCACAAGATCCAACGGATGAGGACTCATCTTCTACCTTCCACTCCCCTTCTCCTTCACGCTCACCATATTGCACATGCCGCACCCTTTCTATTTTCCCGATGCCGATAGCTATTCCCACCACTCGTTGACCATGCCCATTCAAAGACCACTCCTCCTTCACCCTCACGAGACTCTTGGCCAACCACGCTCGTCTCCCTCTCGCTCCACATCTCCCTCGCAACCCACGACCTCCACCATCTTTTGTTCCAGCCTATCCCCTTGAAATAACCCATCTCTGCCCACCTTCACGCTTGTCCACCTGTACGCGGGCAATGGCCCAGCTCCACTCCGCCTCTTCGTGACAGGAAGAGGTCGGATCGACGACACAATGACGACCATGGCCCCGGTTTTGACCTCTGGCCATGGTAGGTTAGGCCTCTGGCTCTCACCTCCTGGCTAGCTGCTCCAAGGGGCCGTCAAAGTCCAACGATGACCCGAACCCCCCTTGGAGCTCAGCCTAGGTCACTGCATTCATCCAATTCTCCGGGTAAATCTTCCTTGATCTTCCTTTCTTTTTCTTCTATTTTCTTGTAACTTATTAGGCTTGCACACACTCTTTCTCCATCAATTGATCATCTCTTAAGCTTCTGCACGCTTCTACCATCTTCGTGTGCCCTTCGATCACCTTCTCGCTCTTCAGCAACCCCAAACCGCTCCGCCTCTCGCTTCTTCGACTTGCCGGAGAAGACGACTAGGGTCGGCCACCTTCTCCGTCCGTATGGCCTTCCATTCTCCCGCACCTCACTTGCACTTGTCACCTGCATGCTTCAGGTATTATCACTAACAAAGTGAATGCCCTCATTGGCCAGAGCATCATCAGAGCTAGCTTCGCAAGCTCTGTCACGAGCATCGATGGCCTCCTCCAGGTAGTCCTGCTTTACCTATGTGCTTCAACCCTTACCTCAGCTCTTCCAGGGACCTCCAAGGAGTTGCATAATGAACAGAAGATGGTGGCGGAGCTTGCCCAGCGTTGCTGGAGACCCAAACGTGTCGCCACCATTGACGGAGGAGGAAGAGCTTCCAGGCATATAGTTGTCATTGGATGGCACCCTCTCGATGCTCATCCAACGACTTACATTTGTCCATGTCGAGGCCCTTGAGAACATTCAGCTGACGTCCGATCTGAGTAAGATCGGATGGCCTAAGAGAAGCCACATCACCGCCCCGAGCCTCCATTCCGAGTCTCCGGGCTCGGGTCATCGAAGCCAAGCCAGAGCACCTTCCATCGACACGTGACCCGAGCCACCTTCAAGCCTATGCCGACCACCGAGCCTAGTATTTTATTCAATTAATAAAAAAGAGTTGATTAAAACTCAAAATATAAAAAATTTTTTATTCAATATAGTATTTCATTATGAATTTTATTTATTTTTACAACTTAATTTATTATAGGTTACTTTTGTAAGTATAAATATATGTATTTTACCTATATAAGATGTATTTTATTTTATTTTTGTATTTTGAATTTTATTATTTTTATATATATTTATTTTATATATTTCTAACTTGATTAAATATACATAAATATATTTTTGTTCATTTTTATGAATTCATTTATAAACTAAAATAAATAGATGTATTTATTATATAAGTATATGTATAGTTTTCATCTATGTATTTATGTATATTTAGTTTTTGATTTATTTTTAATGGTTTATTTTATTCTAACTATGTTCATGAGTTATAAATATTATTTAAAAAATAGTAAAAATATAAATAATAAAAAATAAAATTAATATTTTATTCATTTATAGTTTACAATAGGATTCTAAAGCCTCACTTTTACATTTTTACTTCAAATCAAATGAAACCTCTTTCAGTAAAAAGTTATATATAATTAATATGATTTTATGAATTTGGAGTTCATATGGAGGAGATACCAATCTGGGAAGTTTGTATTTTGGATTTTTATTTTGAATATATAATGTATAATATGAATTATTTTTGTGTAAAAAATTTGTGTATTTTTCTTATTTTTATCTATAACTTTCATGTACAGAGTTTATCAATTTGAGGTATAAATAAGAAAGAATAAAATATATTCTAAAATTAAATTATTAAAGAATAAAATTAGAGTTTTATTGTATTTTTGGTCCTTATCTTCCCCTTCTTCATTCTTTGTCGACCCATTCATCATGATGTCTATGTCTCGGGGTTTAGGATCATTCAATACTTTTGATATTTCATTTCAATTTTTTCTTTATTTTTTATTTTGGATTTAAATACATTATTTTATACAATATCTATACAATAAATAATGGATGTTATTTTATGCAAAATAATGTTATATACGTGTATTTAACTAAGGTTTAAAGGTCAATATGAAAGAATAAAGGTGATGAAATGGAGATTCATCAGTGCCCCATCTTGACACACACGTAGCAGATGCGTTGGCCCATAGAGCCAATACTATTATTCTGATCAGGTTGCTTGACTTTCTTGAAAGGTTGTTTGGATTTGGGGTGGAATTATGCGATTTCTTTTTAGGGTTGACATGGTCTACAAGATTGAAAGGTTGTACTTTGTGCACTTTGCTCTGTGATGATATTCAGTTTGAAGGGGCTTTACTGGAGAAGTCACGTTCATTTTTTCTTATCCATGATAGAGAGATTTAGCAAAATCTTTCAAAGAAGAGGGGATTTTTTCGATTAGAACTGCTACTTGCACATTCTTCTCGAGCTTATAGCCATTGGCAATATACTTAGAGACAATGTTTTGATATTCAAGAACTTGTGAGGAGACTGGCTTGTTTTCTATCATCTTATAGTCAAGCCACTGGATAAAAATATCGTTCCAAATCAACATTTTACATCCCAAGCGTATCGTTTATAAAAGCTTTCCAAAGCTCGAGAGTAGTAGGATGCATATGGCAGATGTCGTTAAGTTCATATGATAATCTGGAAAGAATCCTACCAGGATAAAAGGTAATGTCAGAACCCCTTAGGATCCGGGTACCCGTTAATCACACATTTGCACTATTATTCACATGAGATCGCAGAAGTTATAGAAAAGCAGAGAAATTTTTTTCACATCCACATTCATAACCACAAGCTAATACAACAATTGGCACCAAAATCTCATTTCATTAATTTCCATATACTTTACAACATGTACAATGACTGACAGTACATACAGAATTCCCAAAAATCTAACTGAAGAGAAAGAAACATAATACATGAACAAAAACTGACACAAAATAACCATACCATCGGGTATAAACTCTATCTCCTGGAACCATGTATAGCTACTGAGCTGCTACTGAACAGCAGGCTGTTTGCCTGCCAAGCGTGCAAGGAAGAAAAGGCGTCAGCGGGGCTGGTACTTCCCATAAATTTATAAAACATAAACAATGATTTAATATGTTCAAAAGTAACAAGTAGAAAGGTAGGAGCAACTCAATTTAATTTTATTTCTACTAGCAAATGTAAAAGGTTCCAAATTTCTACTAAGCACCTTCTCATGATTAGCCATTAACCCAACATTTCCCACATAAGCATATTTATATTGTAATTAATTGATCATAAGTAAGTATATTTTATTCTCATTTTACTTAGAGACTATATTTGTGGATTTGATGATGGGAAAGATGAGATGAGAAGATATAATGATTTATTAAATTCTTAAGTCTAGTGGATAGTCTGTGGTCTTGGTCCGTGTGAAACCTCACACTATGACTCTAAGACTTGGAGAATGTCTTAGGGTTGGGGTGCTTCCGTAGGCATGCGGTGTTGTATAATGCATCCTAACTAAGTTCCCAACACGTCCACTAGCTTAATGAGATTTCGAATCAGATTATAGTTACTTCCATTTACTCAATTTTGATTGTAAACCCTTCAAACCTCAAGTGCAACTGTTTCAGATGTAACCTTAGATGATGTAGATATGGATATACACGATCTGGATGTAAAATCGCCAAGTCTGTTGGCGAAAGTAAAACTCAGGCGGTGAAGAAGCCAATAAAAGGGCTCTTCCATCTTGCCCCTCTAATTGGAAGGGCGGTCCAATAGAGGGATAGGTCTACTCCCAAACTACGCCACTGAGACGGGTGAGAGAGACTTCCCGGAAAAGTTGCTCTAGAAAACAGCCCGACTAGTACGGGCAACCAAGCTCGTACGTAAAACTGAAAACCAAGGATCCCCCGCCTGGGTATCCTAAACAACGGGTCAGCGGAACTGGTCTAAAGTCGGGTTCCCAACGAGGCCTAAAAATACTGCGAGTTCGCGTAAAAACCGAAAGAGGACTGGGATCCTAGACCCGCGCACTTGGCGGCCGCTGCCCTAACTGGGCTTCCTATCTCCCGCCCAGATGAGGGTCACCGCGCCCTCGCACAATCAGGTGTAAGGGTCACCATGACCGGCACATATGTTCGTCCGATGATTCATGACAACCAGGTGTCCCACATATTTCACATTGATGTACTTATAATGGGGATCGTCATGATTCTATGTGTATGGATCTTTATGTACTTTGGATAAATTGATTAAGATTAAGTCCTCAAATCGACATACATCAAATGTTGATACCTGCACTTTGGTTTCATTTCCTTTTAGAATATATATATATATATATGGGCTTGAAACTTCTTATGTCTAACCGAGTCTTACCATTATATTAATCAACAAATTTTCGAATAAAATGTTAAACATAGCCTTGTTCAGTTTAATTGAAAGATAGCATAGGCTAATAAAATCTTAGATATAACCGCAACCTACATCTTATTTCCTTTTTTGATTCCCAACAAAATTATCAAATAACCAAAACTTAATGCTTAAAAAAACCCCCTTAAAGCATCAACCAGACTTTTATGTTGTTAAGAAATAGGAGTCTGGTATAACCTCCATAGCTACGGAAGTATCGACAAATCTAGTCAATCTATTTCATAAGATATCAGTCGGTATGAGCATCTTAAAATTCCTTATAATATACTTATCTAATTCTATGTCTTTGTACCTTATCATTTATATATAGGAACATTTTTTTAGAGGTTGGATATATTTTCCAATCATTTTAACAGAACCTGGATTTCCAAAGAATAGTTTTGTGGCTATCTCTTTAATAATGAATTATATTACAATTGTTAGATACTAATCTTAATCGTATCAACAGAATCTGGACTTCCAAATAAATCATAATTTCCAATTTATTTGGGATGAATAGAGTCCAGAATTTCAATCTCAACTTACATTCTTCAAATTATATATCATATGAGTTTCAACTAAACAGTAGCTACATAATTCTAAAATCTAATCTGGTTAACGGTAAATCTACATATATTTCACCTAAACCTGAAATTATAAAAAAAACCTATAATCTAACCTCCCAGGTCACATCTGTGCAAATCTGAAAATAAACAATTCAATTAGGAGTAGATTTAAATTCTTGAAATTTTTTAGAGTTTCTAAATCTTCATAAATCTGCAATGCGGAGGACACCTTCATCTCTCAAGATATTAAGATCAAAATGAACATCATACAAAGAGGGCAACAAGAGAGAAATTGGCTTGTAAATTTAGATCTTAAGTTTACATGCAAGGCAGCAAAGAGAATGGAAGGGGATTGTGCCTACTTGATCTCTCCAATTTGGAGAGAATCTTTGCATGCAAGGTTGGAATTTGGAGCAAAGAAGTTGCAGCTCCAGGGATGTTCTTGAATCAAATAATTATGACTCCACAAGATATAACAGTTTCAGCTTAGCAGAGAATTTTAGATCAGACTTAAAAATTAACTTTTCAGAAGTTTATTTCATGCTATAGAGTCCCAAACTCTCAATAAAGAGGAAATCCATGATGAGAAACTTATGCATGGCAGCTATGAGGTTAAGGATTGTAATTTGATCTTGTAATTATTTGGATTCCATAAAATGGTAGTAGAAGAGGAGTGTGGAACTCATGCATGGCAGCAAGATGAATGGCTGAGGATGTACCTTGGATTTCTGGCTTGGATCAAAGCATGCAATCAGCTCTAGAGCTGCTTGAACAGTAGCTCCAGCAGTTTCTTCCTTGAGTCTGATAGCAACAAAGCTGCTGCTATGTAAGGAGTAGCAGGATCCTTCATCTTCTTTGTTTGTTGCATATGCTGGAGTTCAGAGCAGTACTCCAAGGGTGCTGGACAGCAGCAATGGCTGCTGCAAATGGCAGTAACAACAACCCTCAGTCCTTGCTGAAGTGTTGCAAGCAGCAAGAAGAAAGAAAGGGGCTGGAGAGAATAGAGAAATTTGAGAAGAAAATTAGGAGAGGAATGATGGTCTCGTTGGAAATGGAAGGGGGAAAATGTAAAGGATATAAAAGGAGGATATGGGCGTTACTTGTAAGGGAGAGATGGAGAGGAAGGTGTGGAGGAAGCTTCCTCTTCATGACATCATTTGTGACATCAGCATGCTGATGTAAGCATGCTGATGTCATATTCTCATTTTTTTTAAACAGTTGGAATCCAGCAGACTGTCGGTTGTCTGCTGCTGCTACAGTAATTAAAATTTTATTTATTTGAATTGTATAAATATGCCCGTACTTGCTCAACGGATGTCAGATTTCGACGCACAATATCCCGATTTGATCGTTTCTGAACGACGATCAATATGAGTATAATATTGATATGCTTTTGATTGGGTTTTGAATACCCGAAATTTTCGGATAAGGTTTCGATTTTGGATTAAATTTCACGATTTTTAAAATATCAATCGGCCTCCGATTGACGAACGGTCAATTCCGTTGGTCTTCTTTTGTCGAATCGGATTTTTAGGCGATCTTGTTTCATTTTGAAATTTTCAGAATTTGCGTCAGGGCTTTTCATGGCGCGTATTATGAAGCGGCCGATTTTTTTGTCAATTTCGCCCGAACAACTTTCGATTCACGATCCGTTGATCGTTTTAGGTTGTTTGGTATTGATCAACAACTTTATTGGATTCATCGGACTCAAATCGGATCGGGTTCGGGTTTTCGCAAATCTCGGATGTTACAATTATAAAAACCTCAAAGGGAGTCTTGTCCTCGAGACTCGAGTCAAGGTCATTAGTGTTTATTTTGATTTCTTAAGGTCATTAAAAACTCAAAGAGTTTTGAACCCATAAAAACCTCAAAGAGAAAACAAGCCATATATTTTAACATGTATTTAATTACAAAAGCTTGTTTTGATGATTACATCAGAAAAGCTGCGGGTATTGTGCCCGCATGTCGGCTTCGGTCTCCCACGTTGCCTCTTCGACTCCGTGACGGTGCCACAAAACCTTGACCAATGAAATTTCTTTGCTGCGAAGCTTATTCACAGCACGGTCAAGTATCTGGACTGGCTTCTCCTCATAAGTCAGATCTGGCTCCACATCAAGATTCTCGTAACTGAGGATGTATCGAGGGTCGTGTACATATTTCCTCAAGTTGGATATATGGAAGACATCGTGGATAGCTGATAGATGTGGAGGAAGAGCTACTCGGTATGCAACCTTTCCCACACGAGCCAGAATCTCAAAAGGTCCAACATATCGTGGCGCCAACTTGCCACGAACACCGAATCTCTGCACTCCCTTCATGGGAGATACACGGAGGAATACCCAATCTCCCACCTGTAATTTATAGGAATGCCATTAATATGAGATTTAACCAATTTGCAAAAGGAGCAAGAGGAATTTATTGTATACCTGAAATTCCAAATCTCTTCTCCGACGGTCTGCATAGTTCTTCTGGCATCTCTGTGCCGTCAGAAGCCTCCGTCTCACAAGATCAACAGTTCTCGCGGTCTCCTCCAAGAGATCCACGGAATAGAGAGCATGATCACCTACCTCCCGCTAACTGAGAGGTGTAAGGCATCTCCGCCCGTATAGGGCTTTGAATGGTGACATGCCAATATTGGAATGATAACTGTTATTGTACGTGAATTCCACTAATGGTAGATGGTCCTTCCAGGACCCTTTCCACTCCAAAGTTCAAGCGCGAAGCAGATCGTCTAATGTCTGAATGGTGCGCTCACTCTGCCCATCTGTCTGCGGATGATATGCAGAACTCATCTTCAGCTCTGTCTATAGTGCTGACATGAAGTGGTGCCAATAATGCGACGTAAATCTCGAATCCCTGTCAGACACCACCTCTCGTGGTATACCATGAAGTCTAATGATATTCTGCACATAAATATTGGCTAATCTAAATGGAGTGTAAGTCGTGTTGATAGGTATGAAATGGGCTGACTTAGTCAATCTATCAACAACGACCCAAATGGAATCATGGCCACCTGGTGTTTTCGGCAAACATGTGACAAAATCCATAGAAATGCTCTCCCACTTCCACTCAGGAATGAGGAGAGACTGCAGTAATCCCGGTGGTCTCCTGTGCTCGGCCTTAACCATCTGACAGGTCATGCATCTGCTGACATGTAGCGCCACATTGCGCTTCATTCCATCCCACCAGAAATGTCGGCGCAAATCACGGTACATCTTCGTGCTGCCTGGATGGATAATAACCGTGAACTGTGTGCCTCATCAAGAATATCTCTGCGTAACTGCTCGTCGTTGGGCACAACGACTCGGTCTGCCTTCCATAAAATGGACTCTGCCACAACAAAGTCGTCAACCTCGTCCTTGACGGTGCGTATGTATATATCTCGAATCCAAGGATCTGTCTTTTGGCCTTCGACAATGCGATCCCACAAACTGCCGAATCGTGGAGGCACGACAGTAGAAATGGATGCGCTCTCCTGAGGATGCCAATCAGTCAAAGATGCGAGCATATCCCACGTGTATAGCCAATTTGTTGTATCCTCCGCATGTGCTCTTCTGCTAAGTGCATCGGCTACCACGTTTCCCTTACCGGGATGGTAAGAGATTGTGCAATCATAATCCTTCAGTAGCTCGAGCCATCTGCGATGTCTCATATTCAGCTCCTTCTGATCAAAGATGTACTTCAGACTCTTGTGATCCGTGAAAATCTTGAAGTTCACCCCATATAAATAGTGTCGCCAGATCTTCAGAGCGAAGACAACTGCCGCTAACTCCAAGTCATGTGTGGGGTAGTTCCGCTCGTGCGGTCTCAACTGTCGTGATGCGTAAGCAATAACCTATCCTCTTTGCATCAACACTGCTCCTAGACCTTCTCCAGATGCATCTATATAGACTGCATAGTCCTGAGTACCTGAAAGAAGAGCAAGAATATGTGTTGTAGTCAATCTCTCCTTCAGTGTATGTAAGGCATGCTCACATGAATCGTCCCAAATAAATGTAACTCCCTTCTGCGTCAGTCGTGTCAGAGGGCGAACAATGCGTGAAAATCCGCTGACAAAGCGTCTGTAATAGCCCGCTAATCCGAGGAAACTCCGAATATGAGTAACTGTCTTGGGCTGCTCCCAAGACATAACTGCCTCAATCTTCGCAGGATCAACTGCGATGCCTGCTCCAGAAATGACATGCCCTAAAAGTGAAACCTGGGATAGCCAGAACTCGCATTAGCTAAACTTGGCATAGAGCTTGTGCTCCCGTAATGTATCTAAGACGGTCCGTAGATTATTAGCACGATCCCCTTCATTCCGTGAATAGATGAGCACATCATCGATGAACACCACTACAAATTTGTCCAAGTATGGACGGAAAATCCTGTTCATCATATCCATGAAAGTCGCAGGTGCATTGGTGAGCCCAAACAGCATCACCACAAACTCGTAGTGTCCATAACGAGTCCTGAAGGCAGTCTTCAGAATATCAGACTCTCGAATTCTCAGCTGATGGTAGCCTGAGCGAAGATCGATCTTCGAGAAAACCGAAGATCCCAGGAGCTGATCAAACAAATCATCGATACGTGGCAAAGGATAACGGTTCTTCACCGTTCTCTTATTCAGCTGTTGGTAATCAATGCACAACCTCATGGATCCGTCCTTCTTCTTGACAAATAGAACCGGAGCACCCCAAGGTGAAGTGCTCGACCTCATGAATCCTAAATCAAGTAACTCCTGTAACTGCACCTTCAGCTCCCGCAACTTAGCTAGTGTCATACGATAAGGAGCCATCGAGATCGGCTAGGTGTCTGGTAGTAATGTGATCTCGAACTCGATCTCTCTCTCAGAGGTAATCCTGGTAGCTCATCAGGAAACACATCTAGGTATTCTGATACCACTTGGATGTCCTGTATCATCGGCTCCTGATCAGATACCTCCCGAACAAATGCAAGGTATGAATCGCAACCCTGACCAACAAGTCGCTGAGCTCGCAACACTGAAACGTACTCCATGGTGGAGTCATGTATAGTACCCTCAAAAGTAAACTCGGGTAGATCTGGAATCCTGAAGACAACCGTCTTCCTAAAGCAATCAACAAGTGCGTGATGAGCTGATAACCAATCCATGCCTAAAATCAAGTCAAACTCGTCAAGCTGTAGAAGTAGACAATCTGCGAGCATCTCGTATCCGCCAATCAGTACAGGCAAGTGCCTGACTATCAGAGAAATGACAAACAACTGGCCACCTATCCCTCGAATGTGATATGGAGACGATAGCGTCTTTGCAACTTTATCTAAAGAAACTAGTAGCATCGAAGCAAGAAAAGAGTGTGTCGCACCGGAATCGAATAAAACATGGAAAGGTCGGCCCAAGACTGAGACCATACCTTTCACCACAGTGGCGGCTGAACGTGCCTGCTCCTCAGTAACTGCACGTAGCTGCCCCTGCCTGGCTGGTGCGGTACTGGAACCAGCCACACTCTGCGTGTGCCTCTGTTGCTGTCGCCTAAGGTTGGAGTTCCTGCCACGGAAACTCCATGAACGTTGTGTCTGAGGCTGTGACTGTGAAGGTTTGGCTGAGGCTCGCCAGAAGCCTGTGGGCACTGTGCTCGGTAATGTCCCCACTCGTGACATCGGTAACATCGGACTGGTCGAATAGATGGAGTAGTTGTGTCCGTGCTCTGAGCTGGTCCTGCAGGTGGTCTGTCTGCTTGCTGCGACCCAGATGGTCGAGCAGAATTTGTGCCTCGTCCCGCAAGTGTTCCTCCTAAAGTAGTCGATGGAGAAGAGCGAGCACTGCCAGAGAATGTCGAACCTGTAGGTCGGAACCGTCTGGCTGATCTCTGCTACTGGAACGGTCGACGTATCGGTCCAAAGGATCGTCGTGGTCTAGGCGGTGCTCCGGACGAGCTCCTGAAACGTCTCCCTCTAATGTCCTCGAAGTTCTCTACTGCATCGGTAGCCTCGGAGATGGATGTGAAGTGCAGTCCAGCCAGCTCCTGTACCTCCTCTCGCATGCCGCCAATGAATGTTTCCAGATTCTCCTCTGGAAATGCGCCAGCTGCTCGTGTATGTCGTGACAGCTCTGTGTGTCGGATAAAGTAGTCTCTGGCTGTCATCTGTCCTTGACGAAGCTCTGCAAAAAGTCGGCGCTAGGACTCCTTTCACTTCGTCGAAAAGAAGTGGGCTCTAAACCTCGTCTCAAAATCACCCCATGTAGGCTCTCGGCCTAACTCAGATACTATGGCCTCCCACCATCTCTCAGCAAAGTCTGTCAGTGAATACTCCATGAAAGATAGCCACGTGTTTTGTAGCGTATGAATAATCCCGAGCACCTTCATCACTCTCTTCAACCACTGCTCAACAACATCTGGTGGACCTGTTCCCTCGAACAAGGGTATGTTGGCCCGCTGATAGGAAGTGAAGACCGATTGGTGCCTGTGAACAGCTGAATACTCGTGTGCATCCTCGTCAGCAAGGTCAACGGGGTCCTGCTCCCTGTCAAATTTCACATCATCTGCTCTAGGCTCAGGTACCTCCTCAAGTGGATCATCAGGATAAGGCTGCTCTACCTCAACAGACTGGTGCTGGCCCTGTCGTGTTCCATCCTGGGATGGATGGTACGTGAAATCTGATAGGTCCTCAAACCTCATCTATATATCTGTCTGTTTATCGGCAATCTCAGTCTGCTGTACCAATATCTGCTCCTGCTGACTTCGCATGGCAGCCTGCTGCTGCTGGAGATCGGTGAGGGCAGCCAGAATGCGTGTCAACTGGTCAGCCGTCTCCTGACCGGGTTGGGATGCCATGGCTCTGCATGAGAACCATCTATTAGACATAAAATTTATTGTTCACATATATTATGATATATGCTTTCTCTTCATGGGATATAATATAAAACTTAATGAAATCGGTAATATCTGTGGTGATTGAATCTGAATGTCATATTTCCCTTCTCAGACTCACGACTAGTCGGAAGACTGCCGCTATCCGAGAACTTGATGCGATCAGAATTGAAATACTGCGAATGTGTGTATCGGGGTACCACTGCTCTGATACCAAATTGTCAGAATCCCTTAGGATCCAGGTACCCGTTAATCACACATTTGCACTATTATTCACATGAGATCGCAGAAGTTATAGAAAAGCAGGGGGAAATTTTTTTCACATCCACATTCATAACCACAAGGTAATAGAACAATTGGCACCAAAAATGTCATTTCATTAATTTCCATATATTTACAACATGTACAGTTACTGACAGTACATACAGAATTCCCAAAAATCTAACTGAAGAGAAAGAAACATAATACATGAACAAAAACTGACACAAAATAACCATACCGTCGGGTATAAACTCTATCCTCCTGGAATCATGTATAGCTACTGAGCTGCTAGTGAATAGTAGGCTGTTTGCCTGCCAAGCGTGCAAGAAAGAAAAGGTGTCAACGGGCGCTGGTACTTCCCATAAATTTATAAAAATATAAACAATGATTTAATATGTTCAAAAGTAACAAGTAGAAAGGGTAGGAGCAAATCAGTTTAATTTTATTTCTACTTGCAAATGTAAAAGGATTCTAAATTTCTAGTAAGCACCTTCTTATGATTAGCCATTAACCCAACATTTCCCACATAAGTATATCTATATTGTAACTAATTGATCATTAGTAAGTATATTTTATTCTCATTTTACTTAGAGACCATATTTGTGGATTCGATGATGGGAAAGATGAGATGAGAAGATATAATGATTTATTAAATTCTTAAGTCTAGTGGATAGTCTGTGGTCTTGGTTCGTGTGAAACCTCACACTATGGCTATAAGACTTGGGGAATGTCTTAGGGTTGGGGTGCCTCCGTAGGCATGCGGTGTTGTATAATGCATCCTAACTAAGTTCCCAACACGTCCACTAGCTTAATGAGATTTCGAATCAGATTATAGTTACTTCCATTTACTCAATTTTGATTGTAAACCCTTCAAACCTCAAGTGCAATTGTCTCAGATGTAACCTTAGATGATGTAGATATGGATATGGACGATTTGGATGTAGAATCGCCAAGTCTGTTAGCGAAAGTAAAACTCAAGCGGTGAAGAAGCCAACAAAAGGGCTCTTCTGTCTCGCCCTCTAATTGGAAGCGCGATCCAATAGAGGGATAGGTCTACTCCCAAACTAAGCCACTGAGACGGGTGAGAAAGACTTCCCGGAAAAGTCGCTCTAGAAAACAGCCCGACTAGTACGGACAACCGAGCTCGTACGTAAAACTGAAAACCAAGGATCCCCCGTCTGGGTATCCTAAACAACGGGTCAGCAGAACTGGTCTAAAGTCGGGATCCCAATGAGGCGTAAAAACACTGCAAGCTCGCGTAAAAACCGAAAGAGGACTGGGATCCTAGACCCACGCACTTGGCGGTCGCTGCCCTAACTGGGCTTCCTATCTCCCGTCCAGTTGAGGGTCACCGCTTCCTCGCACAGTCAGGTATAAGGGTCATCATGACCGGCACATATGTTCGTCCGATGATTCATGACAACCAGGTGTCCCACATATTTCACATTGATGTACTTATAATGGGGATCTTCGTGATTCCATGTGTATGAATCTTTATGTACTTTGGATAAATTGATTAAGATTAAGTCCTCAAATCGACATACATCAAATGTTGATACTCGGACTTTGGTTTCATTTCCTTTTAGAATATATATATATATATTAGAGAGAGAGGAGTGATCCTATGAGAGAAAAAAATAGTGAGAGCATGAGAGGGGTGATTCTGGACCACATGATTCACCCAGGAAAGAGAAGACTAGGAGAGAGAAAATAGAATCATGTGGTCCAGAATCATTCCTCTCACGCTCTCCACAAATTTTGGCTCTCATAGGATCACCTCTCTCTCTCTCTCTATCTATCTATATATATATATATATATATATATATATATATATATAGGGCATATCCAGAGAGCACAGTGCCCATTTGGTGTTTTTTAAGCACCACATGTCGGCTTGCCACATGTATTTCCATTTGGGAGGTTGCCTATTTCGAAGGACACGGTTTTGGAAGGATATTAATATGTTTGAGTCTTTTGTATTTCCAATTATACCGAGTCCTTAAAAAAAGGAAGACGGTTTTGGAAAGATAAATTCAAATCCTTAATTTCGTTTCGAATAAATAGTCAATGTACATTTGATCAGTAATGTATATATTGTACATAAGTAATTATGTGTTGCGAGATCAGTAATATTGTAACAGTTGTCAGTAAGTTACAGATGTAATATTACATTGTACTGAGATCAGTAATTCATTCATGTTACTCAAGTAATACATATTCAGTTCTCAAGTAATTATTGTTGTGAGATAAGTAATTAAGTATGTAAATTAGTAATGTCCATACAAGAAGTACTGATTACAATGATCCATTTTACTGTACTCATTTTGATTGTTACTAATGTCATAGTTACTTAATACTTTGAGTGTTATTGATGCACCTCTTATTTACATATATAACCTTTTTAATTACTTATAATGCATCGAATGTTACTGATAGCAATACATAAGTTACTGGTTACGTGGTTTTTTTATAACTATTCCAACTTACTGATTCTATCGTCTTCTTTTACCTACAATTTGTTACATGTTACTGATGCTTCTTTATATCTTACTTATCATATTCTCTGTTTTAAATTACAATCGAATCCTGCCTTCTTTACTGATGTAGTCTATTTAGTTACTTGCAATACGTCAAGTGTTACTGATAGCTACGTATAAATTACTGATGTAGTCTATTTAGTTACTTGCAATACGTCAAGTGTTACTGATAGCTACGTATAAATTACTGATGTAGTCTATTTAGTTACTTGCAGTACGTCAAGTGTTACTGATAACTACGTATAAATTACTGATGTAGTCTATTTAGTTACTTGCAGTACGTCAAGTGTTACTGATAGCTACGTATAAATTACTGATGTAGTCTATTTAGTTACTTGCAGTACGTCAAGTGTTACTGATAGCTACGTATAAATTACTTAACTTGTATTTGATAGAAAGAACTTGTATTTTCTTAAGATACATAAGTAACTATGAATGGATTTTAATCAGTAAGAATGATAAAATAGAAAAGTAATACATGATATATTATCAGTAACATATGCAAATGTCATCAGTAACTTGGTATAATTTTTTGAAATAATGATTTCGCTATCGAAGTGTTACTGCATCCATCTTTGCTCCTTTTGATACGATCTTTTCACGATTCAAATCCATCCACGAAGCATCGTTCATCATTGCTTCTTTGGAATCCTGATCAGTTTCCATTCACAGATGATCCATTGCATTTGAAACTGAAATGAGAACTAAAAAATAAATGATCAAATTCTACAAGAACAATAACTAAATGTCTAATAAACAACCAAAAAAACTTACAAATCGCGGACTTGAAGACGATCTTCTTTCGTCGCTGGAGATCTTGAGATTTCGCAGCAAGAGCAAGCCATAGATGATTTTGGAAATTTCGAAAATAAATAAAATGCAACATCGGATAGACTTAATTGCGAATCAAAAAAGGAAATCAGTCACGAGGAGAATGCGGAAGGAGTTTATTATGGTAAGGATTGACGCTAAAAAAAGGGAATGGACGAGATTAAATAGGATCATTAGATCATAATCCGAAGGATGAAAGCACGGGCTCATTTCGACTCAAATGGGCACAGTGCTCTCTGGATAAATTCCCTATATATATATATAGGGTCATATGTGGCTGTCCCCGCAGGGGCAGCCAACATGGCTGCCCCCACCTTATTTGGGCAAATTTTTTTATTTTTTTTGAAAAATAACACCATGTATATTCATCCCTATATCCCTCTTATATACCATTCGAATTTCGTCAGAAACAGAGACTCCTACGACCTCCATCCAGACAATAATTTTTTAACGGTAACATGATTTTTTAAATCGATACCATCGAGATGGAGGCCGTAGGAGTCTCTGTTTCTGACGAAATTCGAATGGCATATAGGAGGGATATATGGATGAATATACATGGTTTTATTTTTCAAAGAAAAATAAAAAAACGCTGAAAAATGGGGCGGGGGCAGCCCCATTTTTTCCATATATATATATATATATAGAGAGAGAGAGGTAAATGGGGCTGCCCCCAGGGAGTAGCCAACTTGGCTACTCCCACCCTATTTTCCCCTAATTTTTTTATTTTTTTGGAAAATAAAAATTTGTATATTCATCATTATATCCCTCTCACATTTTATTAAAATTTCGTCAGAAACAGAGACTCCTACAGCCTCCATCCAAACATGGTCGATTTAAAAAATCATGCGACCGTTAAAAAAATGAAGTCTGGATGGAGGGCTTAGGAGTCTCTGTTTCTGACAAAATTTTAATAAATTGTGAGAGGGATATAATGATGAATATACAAATTTTTATTTTCCAAAAAAATAAAAAAATGAGGGGAAAATAGGGGTGGGAGTAGCCAAGTTGGCTACTCCCTGGGGGCAGCCCCATTTTACCCATATATATTCATCATTATATCCCTCTCACATTCTATTAAAATTTCGTCAGAAACAGAGACTCCTAAGCCCTCCATCCAGACGTCATTTTTTTAACGGTCGCAGGATTTTTTAAATCGACCATGTTTGGATGGAAGCCGTAGGAGTCTCTGTTTCTGACGAAATTTTAATAGAATGTGAGAGGGATATAATGATGAATATACAAATTTTTATTTTCCAAAAAAATAAAAAATGAGGGAAAAATAGGGGTGGGAGTAGTCAAGTTGGCTACTCCCTGGGGCAGCCCCATTTACCCCCCCCCCTCTCTCTCTCTCTCTATATATATATATATATATATATATATATATGGGAAAAATGGGTCTGCCCCCTCGGGTAGCCAACATGGCTGCCCCCACCCCAATTTTTGGCAACTTTTTTATTTTTTTGGAAAAATAAAATCATATATATTCATCCCTATATCCCTCCTATATACCATTCGAATTTCATCAGAAACAGAGACTCCTACAGCCTCCATCTATATGTCATTTTTTTAACGGTCGCAGGATTTTTAAAATCGACCATGTCTGGATGGAGGCTGTAGGAGTCTCTGTTTCTGACGAAATTCGAATGGTATGTAGGAGGGATATAAGGATGAATATACATGTCAATATTTTTCAAAAAAAATAAAAAATTTTACCAAAAAATAGGGTGGGGCAGCCATGTTGGCTACCCCCATTGGACAGCCCCATCAACCCATATATATATATATATATGGTGCACTTGAATTGAGGTGGCACCTTTCTTTGATTATGGAAAGGTGCCATCTTAGGCCGTTGGATGATGGATGTACATGCGAGATTGAAACCACTAGGTGGTTTTCATGACAACTAACATTCGTAATATGTGGGTGGATTAATTAGTAAAATACACGTCATTAATCATTCTATATCTAGGAATAAATTGAGTGATGTACGAAATTTTCCAGAAATATCTTATGTAATAAATGTTCGTATTTTGAAATAACTGTTATCAATTTACCAATGTTTGAGATATTTTACAATTCTGTGTCGTAAATTACAAAAGCGTAACCCCTTGTATTCGTAAAAAAGTCCAAATCCGACGAAAATTTGAATTTTTGTATAGATGTGTTTCCTAAAATACAGGGTGCTTTGATCATTTGCTAATTAATTGATGTAAACGTGGAAAACATTCCTAAAATTATGGGATTTTTGTTACAACTATATTTCCTAATATATTAGATGAGGTAAATTGCGAACACGTTAAAAATGTTAAATGCCATTTGCATATTAATTTTAAGAGGTATTAAACCCACTTTGTAATGAATGGATCTATATTAAACAAATAGTCCTTAATTCACATTCATCGAGTTTATTTTACATTCCATGTACAAACTTTACATCCATCCAATACCATGTTACAATGTCAAAGATTCCAACAAAGTGAAGACTTGTAATAAATGAATCCATCATTTTATCAACATATGTTACAATTGTAATTCATATTTTACATTTCTCTCATTCTTTTTACATTCGTCTCATATTTTTCTGTACTCAATTCCAAATTGATGACATCCGTAAGATATGGTTGTCTCGATCTTTACCCTTCTTCCTCTCATTGAAAATTATCCAAGTGGCCTACATAATATAAAAATAAAATAAGATATTGTAAACAGAATATGGAAGTATAAAATGACTGTAAGTAATATAAAAATAAATGGAATGTTTTGCACAAGTAGTACATCAGTCATTTGAATGTAAAATACATTCTGATAATGTAAAATGAGACAGAAAAATGTAAAATGATCAAATGTATTATAAATTTGTGTACTGCATTGTAAAATGATGTAATAAACATCACTGAACTTAAAACAAAATGCGTATATATACGGATCATGCAATAAAAGCAATGAACCTGACATAAAAAAGAAGTACATGAAAAGTAATAGAACAGGAGTGCACGAAAATAAAATAAAACAGAATTTTACAAATTGAAAATGAACAGATGAAAATATAATGAAGCCACAAACGATATGATATTAGTATGTAATCGAGAAATCTTCCTCATCGTTTGAAATCTGATATGAAAAGATATAAAAACATATAATCGAAGATTGGATCATGGAATCTTACAAAAAATCATGAATTGAAATATTACCAGAAACATGGAATCTGATGTTGAATACTTCACAATCGTCGCGTCATAAATCTAAACAGAAAAATAGAGGTGTATTTAGGAGAAATGAAGACTGGATACATAGATTGAAAAACAAAATATATGAGAAACAATGATCTCCGTTCGAGGATAATCGAAGATTGGATCGACATGGAATCAAATGGATCGTAAAATAGACCAAATCAAATCACACTAACCCGGGACTTTTTCTAATGGATGAATACAAAGAAAATGAAAAAATAACTAAAAATACACATCGTCCATGCGCAACCATCTCTTGTCGCTCCATGCATCGTTGTCGTCATCATCACGCACCATTGTCGCACACCATCATCATCTCCACATAAAACTACCATCTTTCATCCATTGAATTGCGTGGAATGATTTATTTGGTGATTAATGGAGCATGGCAATGATTACGCATGAAACAAGGGATGCAAAATGAAAGAGAGAGAATAGTTGCTAAAAATAGCAATTATATACGGATGTGATGAGTGGTTTTGACGTCACAAAGTGGTTTTAATGAGAGCCGTTGATCTTTAACGGAGGGCTGAAATGAGGTGTCACACCGTAAATGTGGAAAGGTGGCACCTCAATTCAAGTTTTTCCTATATATATATATATATATAGGCTTGAAACTTCTTATCTCTAACCGAGTCTTACCATTATATTAATCAACAAATTTTTGAATAAAATGTTAAACATAGCCTTGTTCAGTTTAATAGAAAGATAGCATAGGCTAATAAAACCTTAGACATAACTGCAACCTACATCTTATTTCCTTTTTTGATTCCCAACAAAATTATCAAATAACCAAAACTTGATGCTTAAAAAAACTCCTTAAAGCATCAACCAGACTTTTGTGTTGTTTAAGAAATAGGAGTCTGGTATAACCTCCATAGCTACGGAAGTATCGACAAATCTAATCAATCTATTTCATAAGATATCAGTCGGTATGAGCATCTTAAAATTCTATATAATATACTTATCTAATTCTATGTCCCTATGCCTTATCATTTATATATAGCAACATTTTTGTTAGAGGTTGGATATAATTTCCAATCATTTTAACAGAACCCGGATTTCCAAAGAATAGTTTTGTGGCTATCTCTTTAATAATGAATTATATTACAATTGTTAGATACTAATCTTAATCGTATCAACAGAATCTGGATTTCCAAATAAATCATAATTTCCAATTTATTTAGGATGAATAGAGTCCAGAATTTCGATCTCAACTTACATTCTTCAAATTATATATCATATGAGTTTCAACTAAACAGTAGCTACATAATTCTAAAATCTAATCTGGTTAACGGTAAATCTACATATATTTCACCTAAACCTGAAATTAATAAAAAAACCTATAATCTAACCTCCCAGGTCACATCTGTGCAAATCTGAAAATAAACAATTCAATTAGGAGTAGATTTAAAATCTTGAAAATTTTTAGAGTTTCTAAATCTTCATAAATCTGCAATGCGGAGGACACCTTCATCTCTCAAGATATTAAGATCAAAATGAACATCATACAAAGAGGGCAACAAGAGGGAAATTGGCTTGTAAATTTAGATCTCAAGTTTACATGCAAGGCATCAAAGAGAATGGAAGGGATTGTGCCTACCCGATCTCTCCAATTTGGAGAGAATCTTTGCATGCAAGGTTGGAATTTGAGCAAGGAAGTTGCAGCTCCAGGGATGTTCTTGAATCAAATAATTATGAACTCCACAAGATATAACAGTTTCAGCTTAGCAGAGAATTTTAGATCAGACCTAATAATTAACTTTTCAGAAGTTTATTTCATGCTATAGAGTCCCAAACTCTCAACAAAGAGGAAATCCATGATGAGAAACTTATGCATGACAGCTATTAGTCTAAGGATTGTAATTTGATCTTGTAATTATTTGGATTCCATGAAATGGTAGTAGAAGAGGAGTGTGGAACTCATGCATGGCAGCAAGATGAATGGCTGGGGATGTACCTTGGATTTCTGGCTTGGATCAAAGCATGCAATCAGCTCTAGAGCTGCTTGAACAGTAGCTCGAGCAGTTTCTTCCTTGATTCTGATAGCAACAAAGCTGCTGCTATGCAAGGAGTACCAGGATCCTTCATCTTCTTTGTTTGCTGCAGATGCCGGAGTTCAGAGCAGTACTCCAAGGGTGCTGGAAAGCAGCAACGGTTGCTGCAAATGGCAGGAACAACAGCCCTCAATCCTTGCTGGAGTGTTGCAAGCAGCAAGAAGAAAGGAAGGGGTTGGAGAGAATGGGGAAATTTGAGAATAAAATTAGGAGAGGAATGATGGTCTCGTTGGAAATGGAAGGGGAAAAAATGTAAAGGATATAAAAGGAGGATATGGACGTTACTTGTAAGGGAAAAATGGAGAGGAAGGTGGGGAGGAAGCTTCCTCTTCATGACATCATTTGTGATATCAGCATGCCGATGTCAGCATGCTGATGTCAACATGCTGATGTCATATTCTCAATTTTTTTAAAACAGTTGGAATCCAGCAAACTGTCGGCTATCTGCTGCTGCTACAGTAATTAAAATTTTATTTATTTGAATTGTTTAAATATGCCTGTACTTGCTCCACGGATGTCGGATTTCGACGCACAATATCCCGAATTGATCGTTTCTGAACGACGATCAATACGATTATAATATTTATATGCTTTTGATCGGGTTTTGAATACCCGAAATTTTCAGATACGGTTTCGATTTGGGATGAAATTTCACAATTTTTAAAATATCAATCGGCCTCCGATTGACGAACGGTCAATTCCGTTGGTCTTCTTTTGTCGAATCGGATTTTTAGGCGATCTCGTTTCATTTTGCAATTTCTGAATTTGCATCGCGGCTTTTCACGGCGCGCATTATGAAGCGACCGATTTTTTTATCGATTTCACTCGAACAACTTTCGATTCACGATCCGTTGATCGTTTAGGTTGTTTGCTATTGATCAACAACTTTATTGGGTTCATCGGACTCAAATCGGGTCGGGTTCGGGTTTTTCACAAATCCCGGATGTTACAGGTAATCTGTTTCTTTGGATATTTTAAGACGACACGAGGTAAGAGAAGCAAGTGGATCACTGTAAGTGGAACCTATTACGAATAAAGAATTAATAACATAATTGACATGGTCTACAGGATTGACAAAAGATTCAAGTTCCTTAGGAGGAGTTATAGCAGAGGCCAATCCCAATAAAGTGAGCCAAAATTTTATTTTTTTTACCATCTACGGAACTGTAAGCCTACAAAATTTTCATTTCTAAGACTAGCAATATCTTCCATGCTTATCATTGCTATAGGATCCATCTTTAGCAGATGTTTAATTAACAAAGGTGATAACGAACAATGGATAAAAAACTTGCAGATATGACTTCACAATGTTGGAAAAATGACAATAATCTACTACTGGTTGTTAGGTTATTTTCAATTTTAGATTGACAAGCAATTGTGATCAAAATAAAACAAAGGAATCTTAGTTGCAAAGAGCCAACCTAGGAAATGGAGGCACGCCTAAATACACTGTCGTGAGGTCACATTCCGTCGCTTCTATGCATGAGCTTGGTGGCATCCTGGCTCCCGGATTCAATCACCCCAACTGGTTGCTGCCTCCCGGTGCTCGCAAGAGAACAATATTCAACACACGTTGGCTCTCATCATCGTAGATAGAAAACAAAATAAAATTGCGACGTTTGTGAATCCACAATGAACACACAAGTGGTGAAAGGTAGATGGAGGTGGAGAACTAGAAGAATGTTGTGGTTTCTTGTTGTTATCAAAATGCATGAGGGTACAACTCTTTATATAGACAAACTGTCAAATTAACATGGAGCCCAAATGAGCCATTTTTTCCTCTAAAACATTAAGAAATGAACGAGTTTCCGTAGTATTGTTGATCGCACCCAACATTATCGAGGCGACTCGTTTAATGTCCAAACAACTATCTAAACGACCAATGAATATGGATGTAAAAGAGGGATGGTGGTTGTTCAATTGACTTTAATGGATATCATTTCCGAGATCATAAACTGACTAGGAACTTATGCATCAATTGGAAATCTCGTCTACTTAAAATAAAACTCGGCTAAAATAAAATTTATTTAAAAATTAAATTTACACGCAGGTCACAGACACGGACACGGTCCGGACGAGGCGAGGCGAGGTAAGGCGAGGCGAGGCGAGCGCGTGTGTGTGTTAGATGCACCAAGGCACACCGACCATAAAGAAGCCCACATGAGCTTGGGAAACACTCATACTTATAACCTCACTGTTTTCCTCTTATACATAGAGGATCCAACATACTTCACAAGAAGACTACCTTTTATATTTGTTCCCTTTTTAAATACTTTTTTAAATATATTGGCAAAGGGACAGAATTCAATTCATTAGAAGTTACTAGGGTACATACCCGCGCTTCGCGGCGGGGACAATTATGACAAAAGTAATATCATGAATTCATTAAGGAATTAAAATGAAGCTGAAATGTTAAATTTAGAAACAGTTGTAACTGGTGACTGAATAATATGGTCATAGGTAAAAAGTACTTGCAATCATATAATAATTTAAATAAGCTATCGAAAGAGATTGTAAGCATGTTGTAAGATCATAAGTATGATCATTTGAGGCATTTACATTTAACTTGATGCATATAAAATTTTAGGAATAAAATTTATCAATTACATTAATTGGCTAATAAGATATGTAATATAAAGCTAGAGAAATATTAAGCACTTTACAAATATATTTATATTTGCAAGTTATTTTTTTTAAATTTAAATCTAAGTTTCTGTATATTGACATAAATTTTAGTTTATGATTTTAAAATATATCGTGTGTTTAAAAATCCAGTGACAGATAGTATTTTGTATTACTTGTAACAAATGATAGTTGTCATTATATATTCAAAATATGAATGAAATAAAAAAAGTTCATAATAGTTTTGTTTGGTAGATGTTATTAACGTAAACTCAAACAAATATTATATTAAAAAATTTATCTACAACCAAGTATTTTGGTACTATTTCATACTACACATATATATAAGTGTATGGGGTAAACTATATTTAAAAAAGTCTACTCTTGACAAAAATATGCACAAAGTACCAATATAAATTAAACACTTATTTTCTAGAAAATGAATCAAATTAGAACAAAAAAAACTTTTTTCTTAGTCCTTTTTATGCATTGATATATGAGAATATTTATAGGTACTTTTTAATTTAATAACCTATATTAAAGAAAAGGAAAAAGAATGATATATTAGAGAGGAAGAGAGAGAGAGAAAGAGGGAAGAGAGGAGAATGAGAGAGAGGGAGAGAGAAAGAGGGAGAGAAGAGAGGGAGGGATCGAGACATCTAGTTGAAGGAGAAGGAGAGAGAAAAGGAGAGAGAGAGTAAGTGGAGGGAGAGAGAAAGGGAGAGAGAGAGAGTAAGTGGAGGGAGAGAGAAAGGGAGAGAGAGAGAGTAAGTGGAGGGAGAGAGAATGGGAGAGAGGGGGGCGTGGGGACCATTTGACCGAGAGAGAAAGGGGCGGGAGTGGGAGAGGATGCGGGGTGACAAAAAAGAAGGGACACGTGGCAATGAAGGGGGATAAAACCCACTAATAGTAGTAGTATAGATGTTCTGCATGTTAGGTTTCTCAAGAGAAAATGCTTAATGGAATAATAAATTAGATTATAACTATTTGTTACAAAGATCATACACTAAAACGTCTCATATTCTTTTCATTTTTTAAAATTAAAGCAACTTCAGAAAATTTTTCGAAGCACTCAACTCTCTGCATTTAGTACGTGGGTTCAGTGAGATCAATCTCCCTTCATCGGTCAAGAAACCCTAACTCTAAAACCCCATCCATCACCGTCGTATATTCTAAAGCCCTCCCCCTGCCCCGCCATTGCTTCCCCGCTGTCCATCGCCTTCCCTTCCTCCGCAGCTACCCAAACCCACAGGCGGCGCGAGAAGAACAAGTCCTCCTCTCCCCATTTCATCTCACTTCCACATATCCTATCTCCGTTCATGAGGGGCGGCGGAAGGGGAAGGGGCAGGGGAAGAGCAAGGGGAGGCGGTGGCGGAAGGGCAAGTGGAAATGGAAAGGGGAGAGGCGGCGGCGGTATCCGGAAGAAGAACAAGTCCTCCCCCGATCCCTTCTTCGAGCCCTCCGACCCGATGAAGCGCCGCCGCCTTGCCAATGACGAGGACATCGAGAGCGATGAGGACGATAACCTCTACGGATCGGAAGGCGAGGACGACGCCGGAGAACGAGTTGCGATCGATGAAGAAGAGGAGGAGGAAGAAACGGCCGCGGAGAAGAAATATCGGATCGCCAAAGCTCATCTCGAGAAGGTCCACGCTCTCACGAAGAAAATGCAGGACGAAGAAGATGAAGATGACATCGGGGGAAGCGATGGCACCGGAGAAGAGAGACCCGGAAAGACGGACGCCCTCGTGGCCGATTTCCTGCAGAGGGAGCAGCTCGAGAGGAGCGGTCGCGCCCGCCGGCGTCTTGCAGCGCGGTATGTCCCGTCTCATAATTCGGCTATTTCATGCTCCAGGAAGTGTTTGATTGGTGATGGTTTGCAATTTCTTCTGATCCTTAGGATTCTAAGACCTGAAGCTGCTGATGAATTCCGGATTTTGCAGAAGCACAGACAGCCTGTGACTGCATTGGCACTGAGTGGAGACGATTCCATGGGGTTCTCAACGTCCAAGGATGGAGTTATTATGCATTGGGATGTGGAGAGCGGCGCAAGGGAAAAGTACCGGTGGCCTGATGAGGAGAATATCTCTGGTGGTAAGAAGCAGAGCAGGCATGTTCTCGCGCTGGCGGTTAGTTCCGATGGGCGATACCTGGCTACGGGGGGTATGGACCGTCTTGTTCACCTGTGGGATACTCGGACACGGGAGCATCTGCAGGTTGTCCCTCTTGCACTGCCCATATGCGTTTTTAGCTTTAGTCCATCTGTTTTAAACATTGTTTCTTATGCGTGGAATGATTCTGACATATTTTGCCATAATGTGGTTCTTATTTTAGTAAAGGAGCCTCTTTATCTTATAGTTGATCATTCCGTGGGAATTGTTGATCCTTGACAGGCTTTTAAAGGGCATAAAGCTCCGGTCTCATGTCTGACATTTAGGGAGGGCACTCCGGAGCTTTTCTCCGGTTCTTTTGACAATTCGATCAAGTGGTGGAATGCTGCTGACAGGACTCACCTCGACAATCTCTTCGGCCATGAAGCTGGTGTATTAACTATAGATTGTCTTCGAAAAGAAAGGGTCCTCAGTGTTGGCCGCGACAGGACAATGCGCTTGTTCAAGGTATGGATTAGAGTGAATATGACACAAATATACGTCATAGTTAATCAATAGAAAATCATAGATCAATGCAGATAGCAATTATATTTCAGCTTTTGAAAATAAATATTCTTATGTATAAGTCTCCAATTGGAGTGTGCTGAATTTAGTAAATTGTTGGAATTTATCTTTGGTCGAACAAGCCATTTCATCTAGACCCTTTTAAACCGCAACTCCTTGGGATTAATGGTAATTCAGAATTTTGGTTTTGGAGGAAAGCTTGATGCAGAAAAGATTTTGCAAAGATGGAGAAATTAATTTGATGGTGGATTTTTCGGTGGAGAAGAAAATTGAGGGGTTGAGAGGAGAAGACTCATCGGAGAACGAGGGATTTTGGAGAAGAGAATCGCGGAGATCGCGTGTGAGAGGGAGAGAGACAAGAGAGAGATAAAAATCTCAATTTTAATTGTAATCTTACCAGTATAAACAATAAACTACCTTCCCCTTTATATAAGAGGGGTGGGGTTACAAAGATAGAATAAAAATTCAAATTGACTCTAATTGTTTTGAATCAACATTAAAATCTACTTTATCCTAATTTGACTCTAATTTGAAATTCAAAATTCAAATCGAAAACCGACTACTAATTTGAGATTACACGCGATCTCTTTTATTTAAATAAAAATGCCACGACTTGAATCAACGTAAATAAAAATCAGCCTCTAATTAAGGGATAAAAAGTAGAAAATGAGGTCCTATTTATCTGTTTCACGCTGCATCAGTTCTCCTCCGCTTGAAAATTTCATCTCCCGATGAATTGCTCTATGAATTGCTTGATCTTCGATCTGTTGGTGGAGAATTTCATATAGATAGATTGATCGGACCTCCTAAGTTTGCTCCTTTTCCATGTTACGTTTATAATTTCTTCCCACCGAGGGGTACGACTGTAAAATTTCTACCCCTTCACTTAAATTAAAACCCACCCATATGTATAATTCTTTGACCTTTATATAAAGAATTCTTGGTGGGAGGGGTTTCTTATAATATTTCGAAATGAACCAATTATCCCCCTTTTCATGGGATACGAGTTTCCTTGGGATGGAAAGAAAAATAGGGTTGTCATCTTCCGCATTCAACAGCGGTGACGGCAATAAAATGAGAGGGAGGCGCGGAAGATGAAGGCGCGACTGCAGCGGGATTGGGGCAAGCGGGAGTTGTGGTGGCAGTGCAGGGCCGAGACGGAGGATTCGGCGGTGTGCTGGTGGGATGAGAAGAAGTGTGAGGCGGCATCGGGTAGGGAGGGGAGGGCGGCGGCACGGGCAGTGGGGTTTAACGATGGAGATGGAGAGGATTTTGGGGATGTCGTTGGCACTGGTGGGGGCGATTGTGCGCAGATGTGGGGCTGGATAGCAACTTTGGAATTGGATTTGGGGATGGAAAGGGGCTACAACAGTGTCGGAGGGGTTGCCCGAGGTACGGGGGAATCGTCAAGGAGCTGCGGAGGGTTGAAGACATTGTTGGAGTCAACTTTATCGTTGGTGATTGATCTGAAACAGCCTAAACAACAGGCTCAGGGGAGCTTTTTCCTTCATTTTCTTCGTTATTGCCCTCAAATTTGCCTTGGACAGCAACTTCTTCAGCTAAAGATGGTGGCGGGATTCGCACTGGAGGTGCGGGAAGGACGAGGAGGGGCTGTGAGGGGGCTGGACTGGTTGCTGGAGGCGTGAGGGTAGCGGAAGGGGCCCACGGGAAGGTCGTGGGTGGCACTGGAGTCGCTTTCTCCGGTGACTGCAGGTCTGAAACGGTCTGGACTGCGAGCAAATCGTCGTTGACAGTGTTGTTTTCTTCGTCAAAAATCTGGACAGCGGCTTCGGTTGTGGGAGGCTTCGATTTGGCGGCATTCTCTTTTAGTTGGCGCGTCAATACTTCAACATTTTGCGGCTTTTGCATCTGTGACGCTAAAGCTTGCATATCGGCACAAACTTGGAGCATATTAGATAGCGCCTGTCTAACTTGGGCACGCCATGCATGGTCGTTGGAGCGAGATCCTTTGGACTTTTCGCGTGAACGACGGGAGGGATCGCCAGATTGTGAGGACGATCTAGATGCCATGACCTGATACCAATTGATGCAGAAAAGATTTTGCAAAGATGGAGAAATTAATTTGATGGTGGATTTTTCGGTGGAGAAGAAAATTGAGGGGTTGAGAGGAGAAGACTCGTCGGAGAACGAGGGATTTTGGAGAAGAGAATCGCGGAGATCGCGTGGGAGAGGGAGAGAGACAAGAGAGAGATAAAAATCTCAATTTTAATTGTAATCTGACCTGTCTAAACAATAAACTACCATCCCCTTTATATAAGAGGGGTGGGATTACAAAGACAGAATAAAAATTCAAATTGACTCTAATTGATTTGAATCAAAATTCAAATCTACCTTATCCTAATTTGACTCTAATTTGAAATTCAAAATTCAAATTGAAAACCGACTACTAATTTGAGATTACACGCGATCTCTTTTATTTAAATAAAAATGTGACGATTCGAATAAACGTAAATAAAAATTAGCCTCTAATTACGGGATAAAAAGTAGAAAATGAGGCCATATTTATTTATTTCACGCTGCATCAAAAGCTCCTCCCATTTTAAAGGAGAGGGTTGTAGTTTATTATATAGTAGAACATATGTACATGTTTTCGAAAAATAACAAATTGGGACAATTACACAGCTCCAGTTCCTGGCACAACAAAAACTTTTTTAGCCCACATTGTTGTGTTTATTATAGTAATAGCCTATTATAAGAAATGTCTTACGGAGATAGGATTTATATTTATTTTGAAGTTCCCATTAATCTAATCATTCCTATTTCTAATTCATATTCAAAGGTCTCTTAATTCCGTTTTCATTTATATATTCGAAATAAAAATAAAAAAGTCGGGACTTTCAAAAGAAATCAAGAAGTTGGACTTAAAGTTGATTGACGTTTCCGTTTTGCTTTAAAATCTCTTACTGGTTTTCCGCACTTGCAAATAGTGTCATCTCATGCTTATATTAACCGACTCTTTTCCTTTTTTTGTTGGATGGCTTGCTAAAAAGTTTAGTTTAATTATTGGTGGTTTCCCTAGAATGTTACCTTGAAGGGACAGTCCATCTTGTATGTTATTTTAACTTTTTCCCTCTTTTCTCTCCCTGTGTGCTTTAGGTTATTGAAGCAGTGTCATTACGGTACAGCGCTCCATCTTCTGCCTTGGAATGCTGTTGCTTTATCAACAATGAAGAATTTTTATCTGGATCTGATGATGGAAGTGTTGAGCTTTGGAGCATGTTGCGGAAGAAACCCATATGTATTGTTAAGAATGCACATTCTGTGTCGGCTCAATCAGATTTGTTGCATAGTGAAGATGGGGAGATGCTATCCAATGGAGTCGATAGAGGTCAGGAATCATATATATTTGAAGATTCAATTAAAAAATGTTATAGTTTAATTAATATATGCTATTTGGGTAACTATACAGTTATGCTATTGTACACACTTTAAGAAAACAGTTAGGCATTGCAATATACATCTAGTGAAGTGTTATTTTAAAAGTTGGAACTAGTTAGGGTGTCCAGACTTTCTTCCATAGTTCTGCTTATAAAAAAATCATCACAAGTTACCTTGTCCACAAATGATTTGCATTATAGCATATGAAGAGGGTGGTCGTGGAAGATATGATTACGGAGAAGAAAATGTACGGTTATGGTAAGCGGAGAGCAGCCACTGTCACTAATAGGTAGGGATAGGCGTTCTCATTAGCTTTGTATGAAAAAACATTCTCGTTCTAGAATTAAGAGTGGTAATTTGGGAGCGATGCGGAATTGACTGACCTCTAAACAACTGTCTGTGGCTGATTCTTTTGTGAATGCCACATGTTCACAATTCTATTTCCTATGAAAGTGTTTTACATGATTGATTAAAGGAGTATGGCACCATGCTCAATGCTACTTTTAACGACCGGTAGTAAGTTCGGCTTTGTCATTGTAGAATCTAGACAATAAATTACCTTCAACTGCGGATACTTTACACGAAGATGGGCCGGATTGCAGCGATCATTTTACGTGGGTCGGGGCGAAGCTCTCTACAAAGAACATTTACATCCATCTTCGTAACCGCGCGGACGCCCCAAGATTGGAGGTCACCCACGATCTGTGCCTCATCTGGGCCGCGAAAATACCTTTGAGGGTCAAATTTTTTCTGTGGTGCCTTCGGAGGAATCAGATTTGTGACAAAATGAGAAGGGCACACATTTTTTGGATCTCAAGATATAATTTGTAATAGATGTAATGACCATCATGAGGATGCTGACCACATTTTCTTCTCTTGCCGCCACTCTACGGAAATTTGGCAGGCCTTGAATCTGCCTTGGCTGCGGCACGAGACCTCATCCCTCTTTTGCCAGTCCATCAGGAGGGTCGGCCTAGGATCTACAGACGATATCTCTACGGCGTTTGCTGCGCTATGGGCGATCTGGCAAGGAAGGAATGAATGTATCTTTAGGAGCATTAGATTCTATCCCGAGAATGTTTTGATTCATTGTAACACCCTTTATAATTTCTGGGCATCGAGCTAAAATGTAAAACTCTTCATCAATATATAGCGGTAGCTCCCACCTTGGGAGTTCACCCATCTTATTTAAAAAAAAATGGCCAAGGATTCTAAGTTGACACACACAGACCCAAATGTGATCAGCAGATGATACATCGTAGTTCGTATAATTCCTTGGATGGCCCTTCCATGTGAATGCCGTATGCCCACCAATCTATTTGTTAGGATGATATCCCAGATGATTGATGGAAATTAACATTGAAATATCCTACCTTCAAAGATGGACGTTACTTTTTTTTTCCTCGGTGAGTATTGCCTTCTATTTGACTCACGGGAAGGCACAAACTAATAATGATTGTTATGATTTCAGTTGTGATAGTTTTGTTAATTAATATTTACTCTTGTAAAGTGAATAAATGGAACCTGGCACAAAAGTCAATGTATTGGTTGCATTTTTCACAAGTCCTTTTTTGGATTAAAATATATGAGGCCAATATTTTTTCCATTGCATATGCAGCTCTTATTGATGGTCCTGTTGGAGAGACAAACGTGTACTTATTATCCAGTGATCACAGCTATATGCGCGACTAGCCATGTTAAGATATACTTGTTTTATAACCTCTGATAACTTTCTAACCAATGCAGAGTTAGGTCACCCGACTTCGTGCTCTCTTGCACAATCGTGGGTTAGCTATGTTACTGTTTGCAAAGGAAGTGATCTTGCTGCATCAGGGGCTGGCAATGGTATAGTTCGTTTGTGGGCAATTGAAAGTGATGCTAGAAGTATCAAACCATTGTATGATCTTCCTCTGGTATGTTCTGAATTTTCTTCCTCAAAGTGCTCCATTTTTGTCACTGTAAGTGTTTCAAAAGAACCCACTCAACAAAATGAAGCCGAAAATGATGAAAGTTGTAGATAGGTTTTGTCAATTGGCTTGTGTATATTAGTGAGACAGTAGCGAGTGACACACTGTTTATCTCATAAATGAACTTGAAGTTGGATTACCACATTGTTATATTCTGTTGAGATGAAGATTGGCTGGCTAAATCAGATGAAGATTGTCTGGCTTATTTAGTTAACCACTCAAACATATTTTATAGAATACAGTTTAATATGCAAGCTGTAACGACAAGTTGTGCAAAAGCAGATTCAACACTGTGATTCAGAAATAGCTCCGATTCTCTAAAAGGGAGAAATGTTGGGAGGTAGAATGGCAACAGCAATTTATCTTTCAGGTGATCTACGAGTGCTGATTCCAATAAGCCAGCCAGCCATGTGACTTGGAGGTTTGCCGTTTACAGGAGCAAGAGATGAGCCTTGATCCGCTTGGTGTGGGGGAGATTCAAATTCTCTTCCCTCAGTTCCCTTATGTGATTCAGGGCCCATTGGGTCCTCTGGCCTGGAGGATTTTTGTTTGGGATGGCGATTATGTGAGCGCAAGATCTGTCTAAGCATGCTGAGCTTGTATCTTTGCTGGGGTTGGGTCATTGTCTGCATGATGTTGGAAACTGGAGGTTCATCATTGAAGTTGGGTTTGGTAGATGGTAGGCTTTCCTTTCTATGGGCATATGGGGGGACACTGTAGGTTCATCATTGAATGGGTTTGGTATATGGTTGGCTTTCCTTTCTATGGGCATATGGGGGGACAGTGTGCTAGCATTTGTAGGTTGCGAGCAAGTATGGTTGGCACAAGGAGGGATGATTCTGTGGGGATTTCAAGGTTGTAAGAAGGGATCCTTTGCGGGAAGTGGGGTGATCTCAATAGGTCGACATGTGCTTGAAAGCGATATAGGTTGAAAGTCTCCTTCTCTTCGGATGCTTTACTAGGATGATGCAATGGGCGTGCATGGGTTGGAAGTAGAGGTGTAAACGGAACGTACCCAATTAATGGTCTAGTGGTAGTACAATGTGTCTACCACCAAGGGTTTAGATATCGGTTTCGGATATCGTATTGATACCCTGTCGATATGAAATTTCGATGAAGTTTCGATGACATTTCGCCCATATCGACCACCATTTGTGAATAAATGACCGGAAACTGCTCTCATATCGCCATTTCGCTCGAGATTTCAGTTCCTTGTCGAAATCGAAATTTTGCGAAATCTGAAACCATATCTACCACACAAAAGACCAGGGTTCAAATCTCACTCTTGCAGGGGTTGCGTTAGGTAGTCGACGACCAACGTAAAAAATAGTCGAATCTTTCAACATGGATTTGAGCAAGAATCCGTGTAGCCGACCCTACTTATAGTGGGAGAAGGCTTAGTACATTTTTAATTCGTTTATTTAATCGAGCCTAAACTTGTGTTCATGCTCGGTTTTTTTATTTTCGAACCGAATCGGAATCGAACATCTTTTTGATCGAATAGAACCAAGCGAATATCGAACTTGAGAATTCTTTAATAAGAGGGAAGGAAAAGAAAAGAAATAGATATATGTGTGTGCGCGTGTCTATAATTAGAATAAACATTCATTTAGCTTTTTCTTTATCTTTTTTTAAGCCAAACAAGGGGAAAACACTCAGAGGTGTCCACCCCACAAATGCATTAACAAAACAAAAATATCAGATACAGAGTGAGCGTCTAAGAAAGCCACAAGTATAACAATCCACTTGGAAACAAACATTCTCCCTATAAAACCTTTGGCCAGAGAACAATAGAGCATTCCTAGCCAACCAGATGGCCCAGAAAACGGCGACAGGGCGGAGCAGATCCCTCCTCGGACGGTTCTTGGCTGCCACCAGCTATGACAGAAAGACGCAAAGCTCTCCGTACTGACCTAGCCCATATCATGGTCATCCCAAATAGGCGTCGATCCCTGACAAAAGAAGAAGAGATGCTCCACTGACTCAATCCCACTCCCTCACAGAAGGCATCTGTTCGAGACCGCCCCAAGCATCCTAGCACATCGGTCTCGCATAATCAGTCTCTTCGTCTTGAACATCCACATAAAAAAGCCAATCCTCTCGGGGAGGCCAAGCCCTCCAAAAAAACCGCAGTCTCCTGCAAGCTTCGTCGACTGAGAAGGTGGAGGCCCCAATGATCCCGTTCCTCAGAAGGGCCTCCAACGCACCTAAGGGCGTCAAACAGGAGTAGAAAATCTTCTTCCATGCGTCGATCCGAAAAATTGGAACGAAACAATAGCATCCAGTTCCCATCCGCCCAACAGGAGGCAAAGCGCACCTCCGGATCCGCAACCAAAGCAAACAAACGCGGGGAGCGATCACACAGAGCACAACCATCTGTCCTGTCATCCTTCCAAAAAGCAAAGGTCTCCCCGTTCCCCAGAACCGGTTTGAAAAAAGTCCGGAGGCGGGGGATGACCGCCATAATGCCCTTCCAGAAAGGTGAGGGCATTAATCCACGACTGCGGACCTACGATGCATAACCAGATATAGCGTACACCCGACGAATAAGAGAAGTGCAAAGATCATCACCGCTCCCCCAGATCCGGCCCAACCACTTCAACAAGAGGGCTTCATTCAACGCGTCCAGATGCCTGACCCCGAGACCACCCTTGCACTTCGGAAGCATGATAGTTTCCCAATTGACTAGGTGAACGCTAACAGTCTCCTGGCCGCTCTTTCCCCAAAGGAAACGTCACATCAGCCCCTCCAACCTCCTCCTAATACCGGCCGGCATGAGTCTCGTGGAAGTGAAGTAAACTGGTATAACAGAGAGCATCGCCTTTAGGAGCACCAGACATCCCCCTAGAAAGGATCGAGGACTTCCTCTCTCGACGAGCATCTTTGTTCTGCTAACGACCAGAGGAACTCCCAGATAGTGCATGGGAAGATCGGCGCACACCGTTCCCAGCACTTGACCATAGAGACGCGCCTCCTCATCAAATAAAGCAAACGGGACCGCCTTAGACTTGCTGATGTTTTGGACCAACCCTGACATCTCCCCAAAAAGCTCGAGCGTGATCGCCATGCCACTCGCCTCGCCACTACCTCCCTCAATGAAGAAAATAGTGTCCTCAACGCACTGAAGCAGAGGGGCCCTTAAACCATCCCTTGAGTAGCCACTAGTGATACCACTGCTTGCACCCAAGGGACCATGCAAGCAAGAACGTCAGAGGCCGACCCAAGGGACTACTTCAGGGCGTTCTCTTCGGTTCGTACGCCTCGTCGCTGGTGCTGGCTGGGGGAGGATGTCTCGAGGCTCTCGTCCGCGCGTTGTGAGGAGCTGATTAAGTCGATCTGCATTGACGAGGTCAAGGGTGCTGTCTGGGACCTTAATACGGATGCCTCGCCCGGTCCCGACGGCTTCCCGATTGCTTTTTACAAAGATTTCTGGGAGGTGGTGGGGTCCGAAGTCTGTGAGGTGGTGGCGGAGTTCTGTGCTGGGAACGTGGGCTTCGATGGGATCAATAGGGCTCTTATTGTTCTTATCCCTAAATCTCATTCTCCCCATTCCATTGATGAATTTCGACCGATTGCTATTTCAAATGCTTTATATCTGATTGTTGCGAAAGTGCTGGCGAGAAGACTTGCGGTGGTGCTGGATGATCTCATTCATCCCTCGCAGGTGGCGTTCATCTCTGGTCGCCAGATTTCTGATGTCACGGCGCTCGCATCCGAGATGGTCGCCAGCTGGGTGAGGCGCGGGAAGCGGGGCGTTCTTTGGAAGGTGGACTTCGCGAAGGCTTACGACTCCTTGGACTGGAAGTTCCTCTGGTCTGTGCTGCGGGCTCGTGGTTTCCCAAATGTTTGGATCTCTTGGATTCGCCGCTGTGTTACCACGGCATCCTTCTCTATCCTGCTAAATGGCCGCCTCGTTGGGGGTCGCTTTCAGCCCAGGAGGGGTGTTAGGCAGGGGTGCCCTTTGGCACCCATGCTCTTCGTGATTGCCGCTGATGTTCTTCCGAGGATGACGGATAGGGTGATCTCGCGTGGCCTATCCTCGGGGTTCTGCTGCAACTACAATAATACTCCAACCCTCCAATATGCGGACGACACCATCGCATTCGTCGAGGGGGGTTTGGATGAGGTCAGAGGGATGGCGGTGACTATGTCCATCTTTTCTGAGCTCTCGGGGCTCCGGATTAACCAATCCAAATCAAAGATGATCCCTTTCGCGTGGGATGATCGGTCTGCGGCGGCGTGCAGCGTGATTCTGGGATGCCCCCCGTCTTCTCTCCCGATCGATTATCTGGGTCTACCGCTGGGTGCGAGAAGGCCGAGATTGACCCATTGGAAGGGGGTGCTGGACAAGGCGGAGAGAAGACTTGCTGGTTGGAGCGCGGGTATGCTTTCCCGAGGAGGCCGACTAGTGCTTATTAGGTCGGTCCTGGCCTCTATTCCCATCTATTTTCTCTCTAGCTGGGCTTTACCGGTGGGGATCAAAAGGAGGCTGGAGGGCCTTATGCAGAGGTTTCTTTGGGGAAAAAGGGGTCCCGAGTCGCGGGGCCTACATCTTGTGGCTTGGAAGGAGGTGGCGAAAAGGAAATGCGATGGGGGGCTCGGCATTCGAAGGCTGGATCTTGTCAACGACGCACTGATGCTTAAATGGGTCAACAAGCTTTGGGGTAACGACGCCGGGTTCTTTCCCTCCATGCTGCGGGAGGTCCTTTCGATTGGGGTGGACATGCTGCGGGACGCTATCTCTCTGCGCTATGGAACTCCTTTTTGGAAGGGGATTGCTTCGGCGGTTAGGCGATTCTCTCATTTGTTCCAGCCGGCTTTGGGGGATGGCACCTCTTTTCTGTTTTGGCGCGACGCCTGGACGGGAGATACCACTCTCGGTAGCTCTTTTCCTCGGCTATGTGCGTTGGCTTCAGACTCTAGTGCGTCGATGGCTTCAGCTTGGAGCGGGGAGGACTGGTTCCCTTCCTTTGCTGGAAATCTTGCCGACGAGCGTTTTGAGGATTTGCTCAACCTGCTGCGGCGGCTTAGGGAGGCGCCGAAGCCCTCCACGGGCAGGGACCACTGGGTATGGCGCGACGGCGCCTTCTCTTCGAGAAGGGTGTTCAAGATGCTCTCGCAACAACGCACCCCTGTCCGAGACATCCTTTGCAATGATCTTGGCTGGCTGTGGCGCATAAAGTTGCCGGAGAAAGTGATCTTCTTCCTTTGGCTTCTGAGGCGTGGGAGGATCGATCCTCACGCGAGATAGATGTGCGAGATTTCTCTCGGGGGTTGACTCCCTGATCTGTGTTTTGTGTGAAGGCGATGGGGAGACTTTGCAGCACCTCTTCTTCTGTTGTCCGAGTTCTGCCTCGATCTGGGCGGACGTCGGCGTGGCTTGGGTAAACGCTTCCTCGGCCGACTCGTTTTGGGACTCTTTGCGCTCAAATGCTGGTCGACCAAGAAGGGAGTTGCTTCGACCCTTCGCTTGTATTTGGGCGCTTTGGCTCGCCAGGAACGCGAAGATGTTCAAAGGTCAAAGGTTCTACAAGGAGAATGTTTTAGCACATGTGGATATACTTTTGAATGACTGGCTCCTCATGTAGTGCTGTGGCCGTGTGATGTTTGTCTTTTGTTTTGGGGATGGGATCCTCTCGATCCTTGGTGTTTGTATTTCTTCCCTTCCTCCTCCTCTTCTTCGCTGCTTTTTAATAAAATTTGGGGCGAACACCATGGTGTGCTTCCCCCGAAATGTTTTGGTTTCAAAAAAAAAAAAAGAACGTCAGAGGCAATGATGAAGAGCAAATGGGCAAGAGGGCAGTCCTGCCTCACCCCGCTCTGTGGTTGAAAGAAGCCCCCCTCCGGACGCCCATTCACGAGGACCGACATAGACGTGGTAGTGACACAACGTTCCATCCAAGAAATATAGAGCTTCGGGATTCCCCTCCTATGCAGCGCCGTCCAGAGGAAATGCTAGTCCACTGTATCATAAGCCTTTGCAAAATCCACTTTCCAAAGCAATGCCTTCTTCCTTCATCTCTTCCAATCAACAATAATCTCCGACGCCATTACCAAGCACTCCACGATCTGTCTCCTTGGAATGAAGGCCGACTGAAAAGGGGAGATAATGTGGTCGAGCACCCTACTCAATCTGATAGCGAAGACCTTTGCCACAATCAAATATAGTGCGTTGGAAATCGCAATAGGCCTAAATTCCCCAATCATGTCAGCTCCCTCCCTCTTAAAAAGAACAACTAGGACCTTATTGTTCCACTCAAACCCGTGTTGCAGCGACAACACTCCACCACAACTTCAAGCACCTCCCCGCCAACCAGATCCCAGAAGTCCCTGTAGAACACCGGGAATCCATCTGGTCTCGGTGTGCCACCCCCGTTAAGATCCCAAACCGCCGCCTTCAGCTCCTCTAGGGTCACCGCTTGACTTAAGCTAGATGCATTAGCGACCGACAGCTGCGTGGTGCCCAACCTAGTCCACCTCCATCTCATGCCTGAACCCCTCGTGGAGAACACCAGAAAATGGTCTGCAATCGCCCTCACATCTCCTTGTTGCCATCCACTCTAACACCACCAACGACCACAAACCTGATGGTATTTCCTCGACGCCTCTCACTAGCCACTCTATGAAAGAAGGCCATATTCGCATCGCCCTCCCTGATCTAGTTGTGCCTGGAACTCTGCTTCCAATCAATGACTCTTTCTGTCCTCCTCAAGAATCTTCCTCTAAGCCTCTGCTCTCTGCCTCAGCTCGACCTTAGTTAGAGGTCTGTCGTCCTCCAGGGCGTCCAACACGCTAACCTCCACCTCAGTCACCCCTCTGACCGCGCGGCGAGCCTCCCTTGATTCTCTCTTAAAATCACACAGACGAGCCCACAAGGATACCAACTTCTGAACAAATCTTGATGCTGTCGTCCCAGTAGTAGGCACAACAGCCTACTGCGATGTCACCAAGCCCTGAAAGAATCCTCCAACAGCCAAGCCTCTTCTCGTATCGGAAGAAGCCCCGCGGGGATGAAGGATCACCGGAATCGCACCGAATGGGATTGTGATCCGACCTTGTTCTCGGTCTGCAAGCCACAAACGACATAGGGAAAAGCTCTAATAACTCCGTCGAGGCCACAAACTGATCAAGACGAGAACGGGACCTAGAGTTTCTCCAGGTGTACTTTGTGCCCGTAGTGTCCATAACCTCCAACTCCAAGGAATGCACCACCTTCACGAACTCCGCAGAGCCGGGGACTTGCCCTCCCCGCATCATCGGCCTATGTGAAAAGAGCATCGTAACAGTAAAGTCCGCTCCAACTATCTAAGGGTTGCCCTGGAATGCAGCCCTAGAAGCTCGCAAATCTGCCCACAAATGATGCTGCGTGGATGTCTGACACGGGCCATACACACAAAAAAGAGCAACCAAAGAAGTCGAGCGAAGGCACTCCAAAAGCACCGTAAGGACACGAGTGCCTCTCAACTCTGCCCGTAGAGTGAAAGCCGATCCCTTCCAAGCCATAAGCATGCCCCCAACGGAGCCTACCGCTCCGATCGAACTGTACTCAAATAGAGAACCCACATCAAAGGATCGCTAAGCCGCACTTGAAACAGACTCCAATTTAGTTTCTTGCAGAAAGACAATATCACAACCCCACTCCACAACCTCGACCCCCAAACACGCCTCTTCTCCGGATCACCCAGACCCCTCACTTCCAGCAAAGAATCTTCATTTAGATCTTCCTTTGACTCCCCCCAATCCTTACCACTCCCGTCACCTCCGTGATTCTTGCTTTCTGCTCGGAGATAGTTGAAGGTTCCACCGATACTACCTTAGAACGTTGCCTTCTTCTGTACCTTTTCCCGGATCTCTTATCTGCTATCGCGCCGGCGTCCCCACTTGCACCAGCACGCCTGGTGACCGCAAGCGCCCCACCTTTGACAGTAGCGGGATCCTTCTCTGAGCTCGTGAACATCGGGCCAACCGCAACACTAATCGAGGAGGCCTGTCAAAAAATACCATACCCTGAGAACGTCGGTATTGGGTTTCCAGCCGAGTACAAGGGGGCTCCTCCCTACTGGATAAGGGGTCTCCTCCCCACCGGTCACAACCCGAGCGAAGAGGTTCCGAAGCCCCCCAGACTGGGGGCAAATCGACGGTCCCACGTAAAAGACCGCCCAAGAAAGGCAGACACGGGTCCAGCCTTCGACCCGACCAAAAACCACCCCTAATCGGGAAAGGATTGGCTGCCATAGCAGCCCGAGCGAGAATCGGGCCCTTGCTCCCCTACGAAAGGAGGAGATTCTCCTGGAGGATCCGATTCACATGCCCCACGCCCAATGGACGCGAGGGGAGTGTAACTGCCAAAGTTTCTTTTGCAGTAAAGGTGGGAAGCGAGATCGATGTCGCAAAAGCGCAGAAATTGTGACATGGCGATGTGATGGGTCCCCGACCCGTAGATTCAGCGCCTGCCATGTCCGCATGCGACCGTTCCCCTCCCCGAGGAGAAGTGGAACCAACGACCCCGATCCCCGCCCAGCACACGGTGGTGGAGGAGGAGCAAGGAACCGGATTTGCAGACGGAAGGAGAAGCGGCCAACGGCCAAAACCGCCTCCGAAACCGAAGCCACGCCAATTGGGCACTCCATCAGGACCAACATCGCCTTCGGGTCAGCACCCAACGCTGTACCATTCTCCAGGACCCGGACCACCGTACCCAAGTGCTTCAATAACAGTCCTAGCGACCGGACACTTCGAGAGAGGAAAGGCGCACCGCAAATGTACGCGACCCGAACGACGGATCGCTCAACAACCCCATCGGCAAATCTAGGCAGCCTCCAAGCAACGACACCTCCAACCTTGGAATCCAGCAACGCCTCCTCCTGTCCCGTCAAACCGCGAGCACAACACCGCCCGATTCCCAACAACACAATGTCTCTCGCGAATTCGCCAGCAAAATGACGCGAGAGTTCTGCCTCCACCGATAGCTTAGTCTATGCACGTTCCGAGCCCTCCACTCAAGACCCCATCAATAGCCCGGCCAACCCTTCCTTTGCGAAAGATCCCCCCCAGGCGGATCCCACGCCTATCCGCCCATCAACTCGAGATAGGTCGCGCTGCTCCCCTCTCATAGGGCATTGCGTCGTCGCTGTCGAGCCACCAGGGACCGCCCTACCACCTGCCGCCTCACAGGAGCTGCGGCGGTGACCCGCTCGACCACATGAGAAGCTCATGGGAGGGAAAGCACATGCCGATGCAAGATGGCCCTGCCCTTCGCATCTGAAGCACCGACGCCTGGGCTTCCGATGAGACACCACCGTCCACACACGACTCCCATCCCCAGCCCGACCCTCCTATACACGAGCCTTACGCTGCTGAACACCCGCTCACACCTTCGAGCCTCCCACCTCACGTACTTCCTCCGAAAGCTCTCTCGCCTACACCTCACCTCCCTCTTTCCCCGCATTTTTCCTCTTGAAATTCTGGATTCAATTTTTTATCTAACTCTTCTTCATCATCATCATCAACAACAACAAAGCCTTTTCCCACAATTAAGTAGGGTCGGCTATATGGATTCTTCGCCTTCATTCAGATCTGTTGTGGATCAATCCCGTGCTTATATCTACAAAACTAAGATCCCTTCGTATAGTCTCTTTCCAACACTTCTTGGGCTGTCCTCGCCCTCTCTTAGCTGGCTCAACATCCCAACACTCGCATCTCCTAACTGGTGCATTGATTGATCTTCTTTGCAAATGACCAAACCATCTTAAGCGGTTTTCTCGCATATTATCCTGGACCAGAACTACACCAACTTTCCTTCTGATTGCATCATTCCGAATCTGATCTTTACATGTGTGTCCACGCATCCACCTTAGCATTTTCATTTCTGCTACAACCATTCTCTGCACATGTCTATGATTCACAGGTCAACATTCCGATCCATAGAGCATATCAGGTCTCACGACTGCTTTGTAAAGCTTTCCTTTAATTTTTAAAGGAATTTTCTTATCATAAAGGGACAACATAGGCTCCTCTCCACTTTAGCCAGCATGCATTTATTCTATTTGTAACATCTCCATCAATTTCCCCATCATGTTGCAAAATAGATCCCAAAAATCTAAAAGAATCTCTCTTCCGAATGTTATCGTCACCGATCTTCACCTCTATTCCTTCACCATTGCTTCCATCAAAGGTGCACTCCATATATTCCGTCTTAGCCCTACTTATACGAATTCCTTTAGTCTCCAACTCATGTCTCCATACCTCAAGCTTCTCATTTACTCCATCTCTAGTCTCGTCAATCAACACAATATCATCAACAAATAACATACACCAAGGTACCTCATCCTAAATGTGACTTGTCAACTCCTTCATAATCAAAGTAAAAAGAAATGGACTCAAAGCTGAACCTTGATGTAAACCAATGTTAATGTAAAAATAGCCAGTCTTCCCAGACGGGGTCCTTACACAAGATAAAGCCCTATCATACATGTCATTTATGAGGTTGATGTATAGGACATGTACTTGTCTCTTCTCCAAAACTCTCCATAATATCTCTTGTGGGACAGAATCATAAGCCTTCTCCAAATCAATAAAGATCATATGAAGGTTCTTCCTTTTAGCTCTATAAATCTCCATTGTTCTCTTTAGCAAATGGATGGCTTCAATAGTTGAGCGACCTAGCGTGAATCCGAATTGGTTTTCCTTTACGTTGGAAACTTGCCTCAACCTTCTTTCGATCACACGTTCCCAAATTTTCATAGCGTGACTCATCAGTTTGATATCTCTGTAATTTGAACAATTTTGAATGTCTTATTTATTCTTATAAAGAGACACCGCGATACTCCTCCTCCAATCTTCAGGCATTTTCTTAGCTTTGCCAAATAACATTGAATAGATTCGTAAGCCAAGTCAAATCGCGCTCCCCTAAAAACTTTCCATACTTCTACAGGGATGTCATCCGGTCCTACACCTTTCCCGGGTCTCATAACCTTCAAAGCCTCCTTTACTTCCTTTCTTTGTATCCGTCTATAGCTTGCACGATTCAAGAACTTTCTCTACTAGCTAGATCACCCAAAGTGATCTCTCTATTTCCTTCTCTATTGAAAAGTTTATGGAAGTACTGCTCCCATCTAGTCTCTATATCATTCTGAGTAACAAGCACGTGACCTTCCTCGTCCTTAATGCATCTCACTTGAGAAAGGTCTTTGGTCTTTCTTTCTCTTTCTTTGACCAATCTGAATATATCCTTCTGGCCCTCTTTAGAGTCGAGATTTTTGTACAAAACTTCATAAACTTTTGACTTAGCTTCGCTTACACCATAACTCTTCTTCATCTTTTGAAAAAACTTGATTAATAAGGATTCGTCTCTTTGAAAAAAGTATAATTATAATATATTTTTATATCTGTTCATATGAGGATAAATAATAATGCAGAGATATGCAATAAGTACAGTTTATACTTGTTCAGTTGATTTGAGGATAAAAAAGAAAAAAAAATAGTAGACACATATGATGGATGTTGTAACCATGACTGTTCATTTTGAGATAATTTATATCGAGGCGAAACCTATTTATCCATAAATATTCAGTTATCTCCCGACAAAGTTTACTTATCCTGGGACGAAATCCACTTATCTCAAAATAAGGTCCATTTATGTGGATAAGGATCTGTAAATATGTATATATATGTGTGTGTGTTTATCGAGATTTTAACGAATTAAACATGAGTGAACTTATGATTTTTAGGTTCGGTTCGTTTATTTAATCGAGCCTAAACTTGTGTTTAGGTTCGGTCCATTTATTTCCAAACCAAATCTTAATCGAACTTTTAACGAGCCGAACCCGATATCGAACTTGAGAATTTTCTGGCACTCCTAGTTGGAAGAGATGGATCTTCTTTTTTGAAAGGAAGAGATGTATCTTCTCGGGAATTGGTCGAAGTATGACGTGTCTGAGGAGTAGATAGGTTATATGAGAAGGGAAGAGCATGCCACCTTCGGCCTACGCGGTGGGGGGAATTTGCAACAATTTAAATTTGAAGTGTTTGATGTGGGAATACATGTGAATTTTGTGATAGGTAGAAATGGAATGTTCTCATTGATTTTGTAATCGAATGGGGGATGGATATCACACTTTTATGGGAGATGAAGCTGTAGCAGTGCAGTGTGGAGTCCTGAGGCGTATGAGGGGTACATAACTAACTAATTTTGGCATGGTGGATGCCAACGAGAGGTAGACGCCATCTTGCTGCGGAGGAATGATGACCTTTTCATGTTGGAAGTGATGATAAGGAGATATTGTTGGTGGTGGTGGTGGCTGATGCTCGTGGTGGGCTAACTGGAATTGTGGGAGGCTCACCTTCCATTTCTGTTTTGGCCATGTTAGTAGGTTGGGACTTCCATTTTACTTGGCTTTGACCGTCTCTATTGTAATTGAGGTTAAGATTTGAATTTGAATTTACGAATACTTCCAACTCCATCTTTGCATGAAGAATCTTGTTGTCTAGGTCGCCACTGAATAGTTTTTTTTTGCTTAATAGGAACGCTCCATGGGTTTATCTACCCTTGGTGAAGGGCGTGTATGCCTGTATGGTACCATATTAGGCCACTCCCCATCTTATTTAGGGACTTAGGTACGGGATTGCGGCAGTTGTTTTTCTCAGGTTTGAGAAATCTTGGTTGGCAGGGGTGCGATTCAAGGAATGACATAACAAGGGAGGTTGCAGACATGTGGGGTGATATGTGGTTTTTTGGATGGTGTCCTAGCTCGCAGAGCTTCGAAGGGATCTTGAAAAGCTACATGAGTAGATGATATGCCACTTGGAAGAGAACAAGAGATCACCATAGAAAGTGATGGATATGCTGGATATGATTGAGAACAATCATTTTCCGGAGCTGAGGAGATGGAACACAGAACAATAGAGGACTGTCTACGAGAAGGAACACAAGCATGGTATGGAATAATGATAACACTCTATGCATACTTGGATTAAAGAGGGAGAAAGAGACTAGTAAATGTATTTTTTATGCAATGGTCAGAGGTTGAAGGAGAATGATCTTTATTCGTTCAATTAATGAGGTAGAAGGTAGATGATCAGAGTGTCAAAAAAAAAAAAAGGTAGATGATCAGGTAGGCATGACGACTCATGATCATTAGCACTTCAAGACGTTCATCAGATGTAAATTGTAATACATATATGTGGGTGGAGATGGTTGAGAAAGCGATCTAATAGATTCATTGTGGAACATGCAGTCTCTTGTGCGTGAGTTCTCTGTGGGGGGAGATTTGGGTACCTATCAAGCAAAATATGGATGGTTCATATGGATTGAATGGTCTCCTGATTTTTCTTTTGAAGGAGTTTTGGGATGAGGTCTGACACGCCATTGTTGAAGTGGTTGAGGAGTTTGGACATGGGTTCATTGGGTTTGATAAGATTGATCAGGCCCTGTTGCTATGCAAAGGGGTGACATTATGGGTGGGCTACTGTCTTATTTCATTTCCGAATGCCATTTTTTTATTGCAGTAAATCTCCTAATTAACAGACTTAAAGGGGCATCAGATTCCCTTGTTCAACTGGCGCATACGATCATCATTCTGGTTAGTACGATGGTGTATATGGTGGTTATTGCATCAGGGATTGCAATTGAGAGGAGGTCCCGTGCTTGATGTGGAAAGTTGACTTCTTTCATGATGGTCAAAATATCTGATATCGATATCATATCAGTCAACCCGAAAAGGGATATATCAAGAATATATTGAGATATATCGATGATATATTTAGAAATCTCATAAATATCTCAAAAAAGTGATTTTCTCATAAATTTAGATCATCCTACTTAAAACAATAAATAACATATAATACCCATTTACATTCAAGAGTGAGATGTATTTAGCTCATCAATGCACACTATATCACACCTATCGTTGCTGTTAAAGCTGACTACTGAAAGGTATTGGAAATAAAATGTTGAAATTCAAATAATAAGATTGTAGAGGCATAAAGGAGGTTTATTTATCATAATAACATTATATTACTGATGTATAAAGTTATAGACAAAATGTTGAAATAAACCAGCAAACAAATATAATAACATATAGTTTTTAAAGAATATCATTCATAATAAGCACATATGAATGAAAGAAGATGAGTTAAAATATATTAGAAACACAACTTTATAACAGAATTAAAGAAAATCACTAGCAATTGGGGTATGTTGTGAATATGTAATTTTGTCTCATTGGATCACTAATACTTAGTATCAAGTTTTAAATATTAACACAGTAACATATACAACATTTGTATGCATGCAGACATTCCTTGATCAACTTTACAATTGTTTCATATCCATTGCTTCACCCCCATTCAAAATGGTGGTGTCACTGTCCGATCAACGAGTGGCATGCAGAGGTGCATAGGCAATGCCTATGATCTCGAAACAAAATTATAGATCATCTTGTGTTTTTAATTTTGAAAGTACCTATACAAACGAAATTTTGAATAAATCGATCATTAAAGGTGAAAAATGGGTTATCGAGCAATATAGGTCCAATATTAATGGTGCCGATATATATTGGTCGATATCAAGGGGAAGTTACACTGAAAACCCCTAATTTTGATCGATATAGGTCGATACATCGATATTTCATTGATATATCAGTCGATATCGTTTGATGTTTGAGAAAACGATATATGTTGGAATATAGATATACCCAACCCATCGATACTCAATATATCATTGATATATTGTTGATATATCACGATATACCTACTCGTAGGCATAAAACTTTGTTGACTGGAGACTCCTTCAAAGCTCCTTGGGGTTTCCCAAAGTTATGGATTTGCTTGGATGAAATATTTGTTACCACCTATTTTTCAGTTCTGATAAGAGGGTGATCGGAGGGAGATTTTTTCCGCTTAGGATGGTGTGTGGCATGGGTGCCCTTTGCAGCTTTTTTGTCCCGACAACTGATGCATTAGCTATAGCCACAAAGGTTTGAAAAAAAATGAAAAGTGAAATGAGATGATTGCCTTGGAATCAAGGCCAAGCATAGCCTCGAGATGGTCGAGGTGTAAGCCTCAACATTCCTATTAGAAATATGTAATTTAATAAAATAATATTGTAATAATATTAGTAAGACAATATTACCTGTTGGAGTATTTGGTTAATTGGTTATGCATCACTTGAGTTGTAGATGGGCTAATGGATCACTTCAGGATCCATCCAGTTGTTTAGTCCCACATCCACCACTTGTGGGATGTGGAGACTAAGTGAGGGTTATATAAGAAGCTCCTCACCCCCTGTATTCAGATGAGAATGTGCAATAGACACATCAGCCCTTTGAGGCATTCTCCCATGATTTTATCCTGCTCCTTAGGGAGTAGGGTTCCATGTTGAATCACATGTTCTTGATGTTCTTATTATTTTATTATGATACGCTTCCGTATTCCTATTTTCCTACATGGTATCAGAGCAGGTTCGATTCTCGAGGAATTATTTTTCTTCATTTGTTCGAGATTTGATTTTGATATTTTGTTTTTGAAGATTTTTCAGATTGATTCAAGTTTAAGATCTAGGGTTTCTTCTGAAACCCTAATTCAGTATGTTCCGAAGATCATCACCAAGTTCTAGGGTTTCTTATGCCCTAAGTTATGCTCCATCACAGAACCTCCAAGTCCATAGCGGTGATACTCCAGACCATCCAGGATGGCGATGCACAACCCCATGGTGGAGGTACCCAGTCCTGCGGCGACGCAACAAGCCATCTCTAGGCGATCCCAATCCAGCACCGCATCCTTGGTGCACAACAACAAAAAAAATTAATGTTCCAACAATGACATACTTCGGCTATTCATGATTCAGGTGGAGCATCTCCCCTCCAGGAGGCATCGCTCCTGTAACCGCACCTTCGTCGCTACACCTCTCCAACACCATCGCGCCTCTCCAGCATCATATTTTCCAACTCCTGGCGGAGCCTCCCGTAGGCAGACCTCCCGTAGGCGGAGGTCGCATGACATCCTCCTTCCATCCCAGATGACACCACTTTCCTTCAGGAGCACTTCTCCAGATCTAGGGTTCCAGGAGGAACTCCTTACGTCACCCCTCGATGATCCTAGGCGATAAAGCTCCAAGCGGCCAAGCGACACAACCGTACTTCGACCAAACCTAAGCATCACGTTGGCGATCCTCGCCTCTCCTCTTGAGTAGCCTTCCCTTGGCATGCGAGATTATCACACATCCTCTTCTCTCATCGATCTAAGGCGGCCTCCTCCATGCACGAAGCCCGCACGAAGCCCCTTCCATGGCGGCACAAGGCAAAGCCTTCAGCGACTCCAGCTCCATACAGATCCACGAAGCGGCGACATCGTTCATGCTTGGATGAGAAGAGGGCTCCCATGTTGGGAACCCTAAGGGGGGCGGTGTTGGTTCTAAAAAACGGGGGTGTGCTTTTTATGTTCGAGCCCAAGATTTTTTTTAAAAGGAGAGGAGGCGTGCAAGGTTTTGGGCCTAAGTTGGCCCGTGTGTTTAAAAAAACATCTTTAGAAAAAGGCACGTACAATAAAAAGTCGTACATAAAATTTGCAAAAAAAGTGAGAAGAAAAGTCGAAAAAAAGATGATACAACGTATTAAAAAAATATTATCGAATATTTAAAAAAATGACGATGAATGAAATATCCGCAAAAAAATGCATGATTCATGTTTCTCCCCATATCTTCTTTTCTCCCAACTTGATCGATGTTGATTTTCCGCTCAACATGGGAGAAAAGGGGAATATTGTGTAGAGTCACAGATCTGTTGTCAGATTCCAGACTGGCTAGATTATTCAGATTCTACAGATTTTGTCAAACTCGACGTCCAGATATTTTCCGAGTCTTCAGATTCAGACATGCACTTGTATGCGGTCTTTTGTTTGTGGTCCCCATCTTTTGTGTTTCGGCCATAGTTTTCATGTGTTCCGTAGGGACTCCAAAATAGAGATCCCATTCCCTATGCCATGTTGGTTAGGATTTTTTTTCATGTGGTTTCGTAGGGACTCCAGAGTAGAGTACCATTCTCTGAGCCAGATGGGAGAGACCCAGTTTGCTGACGAGGAAACTTTCAGACTTCATTCTTCAGTGTTCGTGAACTCCAGTACGAGATCCTTCTAAGGTTCCTATGAGAGAGAACCCACTTTGAGGGCCTATGAGAGAGATCCATCTTCAGAGATCTGCATATGGATAATTAGCGCTGCTCTTTGTTCGGCCTTTTCAGAGATGGAGCAGTTGTCCACATGGTGTGTTGGGCCAGAGTTCTCCATGTAGAGACTCATTCTTCAGTTGCAGTGACTATGACAGATGCAGTAAAGAGCACATACTCTCCTACGAGGAGATTCAATTTGACTCACACTTCAGTCTTTTCATCCTCCTCACCTGCACGGCATGAGAAGCAACGTCCTCGTCAACAACCGACAGTTGTACGCGTTGAGTTGATATTGTTCGTAGTGTTCTGTATTGTGAGTTGAGATTTCTTTCTGTTTGTCTAAGCTGAGCATTGCATGCTCCAGCTTGAGATGGAGTGTCAGAGTATTTGGTTATGCATCACTCAAGGATCTATTTACCACATCCAATTGTTTAGTCCCACATCTATCACTTGTGGGATGTGGAGACTAAGTGAGGGCTATATAAGAAGCCCCTTACTTAGATGAGAAAGTACAATAGGCACATCAGTTTTTTGAGGCGTTCTCCCATGGTTTTATCCCGTTCTTTAGGGAGTAGGATTCCACGTTAAATCCCATGTTCTTCATGTTCTTATTATTTTATTCTGATATGCTTTCGCATTCCTATTTTCTTACATTATTAAATAAACTTCGGATATTCCTATTTCCTTACATTATTAAATAAACTTCGGATATTCTAAAGCAATTAAAGCATATTTCAAGTGTGTTTGACTTCACATTTCTATGATTTGATGTGACAAAAATAAAAACCGTCAACTTCGATCCACACAAAATACCCACAATTACCATCTACCACAAAAAAGGTAATATACTACAAAAAATCGGATTAGATAATACTATTCTGCAAAAATATACCTACATTTGGTAGTTATTACAACCACAATTAACAAAAATTTATAATAAAAAACTACCCAAGCACTTGCTAGAGGCAGAGTTGCAAGAGTTGGGGTTGCTGGAGCAAGGAGCCTGGAATGCGGTGAGGAGAGTTGGAACTAGCAGCTGCGCGATGCCGGAGGAGAGGTGAAAGCATCTGGGCAGTATCGAGGCGCGAGAGGAGGATCTCGAAGAATCGAGGATTGCCTGTTGGGTTAGGGCTTCGTGCACTCCAAACATGAGGTGGGAGGAGTCAGGACTTGAGAGCAATTCTGGGATTTTAAGTGGGTCACGAGCGCTTGACCCACTTAACCCTAACTTGCCTCGGCCTTGTGCCTCACCTCGCTCCGCCTCACAACCCCTTGAGCATTGAGGCGATTGCCTCACATATGCAAGCTGAGGCGCACGCCTCGCAACGGTTTAGCTGCTCCTCACCTCTAGTCGTGCTCCTAGAGGCGTGTTTTTTCTAACCTTGATCACCATGTTGCAGGTGACCTCTCCTTGTGGGTGATTCAATATATAGATAACACCTCGTTCTTTGGGTGTGCGTGTGGGGGAGGGGGCGGGGCGTTGATGTCTGTAAACCCTGGCATCAAATTTCTCCGAATTTCGGTTTCGACATGTGATGGAAATTAGACCGAAATGATCAAATTTTCAGATTGTAGAAGGGTCTATAGAAGAAAATAGGACCCAAATTTCCAGCGAAATTTGGTCAAAATGTCGTTTTCGGTTAGTCACTGATACGGTGTTGACTGAAACCGATATTTAGGACCTTGCCGACAGCATTGAGACTGCCACCTGAGTGGGCGCTCCAGGCATGTTGCTCCTGTTTGGTGATATTTCATAATGAGAATAGAATCTATGTGACTATTACATGGAGAACCAAGAAACGAATAAAGGATTGTGAAGAGGTCCTCGAATTATAAATGATAAATCTCTCAACACTTCCTGTTTATGGACGGATTTCTTAATCAAGTGAGGAACGTCACGATCAAACATCGTCTATACCTTGCCATATTTTTTTAATTAAATGTAACACTTCGGTGCGTTTGCTTGGTAATCTAAAACTTGTGTTGCGACATTGAAAACTTGGTCTAGCTTTTATTAATTGTGTTTGTGCATTGAATATGGTGGCTTCTCCATGAAGGATGGGATTTGCCTGCAAATACCATAACATAATGTTTTCTTAGACCTACTAAAGTTTATGGTATGATTATGTATTTAATTTGGTTTTTAAAAAAACTGCATTTCCTTTTCTTTAGACTCCCTACATTATGTTGGGTGGATCTTACGCCTCATTATCATTCTCTTTGCAATTCAGGTTGGGTTTGCAAATTCACTTGCATTTGCAAAATCTGGACGCTTCCTGCTTGCAGGTGTTGGACAGGTTTGATCTTTTTTCCTGCATATTTTGTCTAGTAGTGTGGTGACTTGTTGTATTTGATTCATTATTATTTTTTGAATAGTTTATGCTACTTATTCCCCAAGAATGACTTTAAAAAATTTCACTGCATTGAAGGCCTTGGCATCTTCTTCCTTCCCGAAGTTTCCTTAGTTGGGGAGTGCTTTTTCTAATTTTGTTTTGGTTTAGAACATGCAAGCCTTCCATGTGGAATGAACACTCCTAATCATTAGCTGGAACTGTTCATGGGTGAACTAGGAGCCAATGCCATATTCTCGATTGGAGGCGGTCATGAAGCAACATGCCGGTTTTCTGAGAGCTCTGTTGTAAATGCTCGTAATTAAACTTTAAGCAAGCTAATTGGCATCCTCTGCTAGGTCAAAAATGAATTTGTTTGCCTCCTGCCAGCAATAATCTCCCATTAGTATGTCCTGGCCCCTGGTAACATTTGAGTAGAGGTATCACTCCTGTTCAAAGGAGGCTCATCTGCAACTATAACGACACGTTTTTAGGATCTGGTTATAATACAATTGTACAAATGACAATATATAGAAATCTAAGAGATAAAAAACCTAAAAGGAAGCTGCTCCCACGTTCATGTGCTTCAGGGAAGTACCCTACAAGATGGCTACACTACACATGTACCTATATTTAGTCTCTAGGCAAGGGTGCTTTGAAACAATCTTAGGAAGGCAACTTGTTGATCCTGCAAGGTAGGGTTTGAACTTTGAATTATCAAAAAATGTACAATCTCAATCACCACGGAGCTTTGGTCTCTTCTTACATAGGTGAAGATACTATGTTCACCATGGAAACTCTCGTTTCCCATCTTTTGTGAAGATTGCCATGCAAAGTGTCTTTGTCAACCAAATTTAAGCAGTCATTGTTGTTCTCTCTTACAGGAGATTGCTACCCACAGATGACACCTTGAACATGGGACTTTGCTTCAAGTTGAAGTATAATTAACATTTCCGTAGTATATTGGCGATGCCTACTTGTTTGACCAAGTTCCATAGTATATTGACGATGCCTACTTGTTTGACCAAGGTTAAATGCTGTAGACTCGATGGGTGCCGGCACTTCTGGATATCTTTCATGGGGCATCTGGTAGACTGGTATCGTAGAGGTTATGGCAGTTTGTTTGTGGAAGTCTGTCATTTGCCTTTGATGTTTTCAAACCAGATGCCTAGAGTAGTTCGATTTGACTTCAGTGTTGCTTGTAAGTTTCGAATTGACATCATAGTTTGGATCCGACATTGCTTTAGGTTGCCTAATTTATGAGTATCCACACATGGCTGTTACGTTAGTGATGGAAGTCTCCCAAGCTCGGCGGTGTGGAGGCCTGAAGTTACCTGCGTTCTTGTGGGCTAATGGGAAGTGTATGTTCATCTTTTCTTTTATGCGGTTTTTAGAAAAAAATCTCCTCTTTTAAGCCCTTTTGCAAGGAGTTTGTGGAGAAGGCAAGGTTAGCTGCTCCAGTAAATTTGTCATCTCTGTTCTAGTTTCACTATTGTATTTAGGATGTCTGTTGACTTCAGAGTAATGGTTTGGCACCAAAAATCAAATTCATTAGATCCAGATTTCGGAGGTCATCATCCAGTGTCCTTCAATTGCTTTGCTCTTTGTAAGATACGGCAGGAGGTCAACATTCTACAAACCGTTGAATCCGTTGATTGATCATGTGAGTTTACAGCTTGGTGGTGAATACTCAGTGACGAGGAGTTTGTTGTGGAACAAATTTTTCTTGAAGGCAAAGGCACGTTTAAAAACATTCTAGGAGTGTGTTTGCTCATCTCGTTTTGTCCATGTTTGTAATTTGACCTCCTAACTAGGGAAAAAGACTAGGTTATGCTTGGTTCGTTGTTGAAGCATGTAGTGTTGTATCTTTTTGATATAGGGGATTGATTTATCATGTGAGAATTCATCTTTTAGTCGGCCTCAGTGGCAAATTGTGGTTTTTTTTTCTTATGATATTTGCTGCTTTTCATGATTGCTGAAGATTCTTTATTTCGTTAATTATTTCAAGTGATTTTATCACTTGTGCCCCTCTGAGATATCGCAATATCAGTTATGCCCCTATTTTTTTGGTAATATCAGTTGTGCCCCTCACTTCTTGCTCCGTCATCAGTTTTGCCCTTCCGTCAGATTGACCGTCAGTGAGTTGACTTAACCATGGTTTTTTCAAACCTTGCTGAAGTTAAGAGGGGTATTATTGTCCAGACTCCTCTTCTTCCTCCTCTTCCCCCATCTTCTTCTTCCTCCAACCTCCTCCTCCTCCCTCTCCGCCCGGAACTCCTCCCCCGGCCCCCTGCTCCGAGCTCCGCCCCAGCCTCCCTCTGCCTCGACCTCCCCCCGCCCCCGCTTCGAGCTCTGCCCCAGCCTCCCTCCGCCCGGACCCCCCCTTCCTCGCCCCGAGCTCCGCCCCTAAGGCGGCTGATATTCAATATGGAACACATACCTCCAAATAGAAGTCCTCGGCGACGCCGCATGCAGAAAGTACGCAAAGAAATCTCCGTAATTCGACGGGAAATGCGGCACCCACAGTATACCTGGCACCACATCCTTCTCTATCTGCTCCTTCAAAGAAATCCGCTCCGACTGCACGAGCCCCCCCGAGGTCCTCTTCGGCTCCGACTTCCAGCAGACCCTCTACTGCCACCTCCTCTGCGGCCTCCTCAACTCTGACACCGTCGAGCTCGTCTCCTCGTCCTTCGCACACAACATCGTACTCGCATTCCTCTCCTTCGAGCTCCTGTGGCCCGAATTGTGCTCCGACATACGCAGCGGTGAGCTGTCGCAGCATATTACGTTGCCCGCGATGCGTGAAGTTGTCTCGAGGATGCTGAGACCGAACTCTGTTTTCGCCGACCGCATCCAGGGAACGATCAAAGGGTTGACCAATTGGTACGGGATGATACCGGAGCTGTGGCCGAATTGCAAGTATGTGTACGGGATCATGACGGGGTCGATGGAGCCATATCTCAAGAGGCTGCGGCATTACGCCGGTGGTTTGCCGATAGTTAGCACGGATTATGGAGCATCCGAGGGTTGAGTCGGGGTCGTGACCGAGCCGAGGGTCGAGCCGGAGATGACCACATTGGCGGTGGTTCCCAACATTGCCTACTTCAAGTTCATTCCGTTGGAGGGGGTCGAGAGCGGGTGGCGGAGGGCAACCGGGGGAGGGGTGCGGGGGACGGAGGGGAGACCTGGGGCGGGGGCACCGGGGCGGGTCGGCGGGGCAAGGGGGGGCGCGGGGTTGCGGGGGCCTGGGGGCGCAGCCGGGAGGAGGAGGCAGGGGTAGTGGGGATGAGGAAGATGAACAGTGGTTGGACTTTTCCATTCATTTATTTTCATTTAATTCCTGATGTGTCCCTAAAGTTAACGTCCGTTTGCGTTTGGGATGGACGGAAACTAACCCGAGGGATACAAGTGATATATTTGCAAGAAGTGAGGGGCACAACTGATATTACCAAAAAGATAGGGGCATAATTGATATTGCAATATCTCGGAAGGGCACAAGTGATAAAATCCCTTATTTCAACTATATCTTTCAGTTGGTCTGTGTGACAAATTGCTGAGTCGAATTATTTTGGCACAATATTTGCTGTTTTCAACTGTATAATATCGATTATGTTAAATGTATTTAATGTAGTTCAGTTATTGGAAGTTTTGAGTACGTTTTCCATGTGAAAGGTTGTCGCTTTCTGCAGTTTTGCTCATCTATTAAGTAGGTCTGGGTGGTGAATCTGAGTTCAGGATATGTTTTCGTATGATCGATTTATGGTGTTTGTGATTGGTCATCATGAGTAAATACACATATATTTGTTTCAGGAACCTAGGCTCGGAAGATGGGGTCGTGTTAAAGCTGCACAGAACGGCGTTGCTATGTTTCCTCTAAAGTTGTCTGAAGAAGTGCGTCTTTAACCTTGATTCTCAAGGAGGATGATTACTCATCAACATTTTTGGCATAAGATTATATGAGTTCTTTTTTGCTTTCTTCACCCCACTAGATGTCTTTATTTATAGATCGAATGTTGTATCATGTTTTTTCATGGAGAACTGCTTCATTTGTATTTCTTGATCTTCTGTGTATCTATTCTTTCCTAACACAATGGGGGGAAGAGGATGTTTTGTCCCAGATGAGTATAATTTCCAAGATGACAGCAAAATTGATGCAATGACGAGATGTACCACTAACATTTAAATAATATCATTCCTTTCTTTGAAGTAGAAAGTTCATTTATCTGCAAAGAAAAATTAAATTGAAATTGAAATTGAAATTATGGTTGCTGAGAAAGCTTCAAGTATTGTTGGTCTTACGATGTAATTCAAAGAAGTTTGAGTGGCGCCAGATCAAAGATCCATCTTATTCCCAAGATAGTTGCAGTGGTACGGCTTGAATCGTGATCATTAGGTTTAGATTTTGATTGGCTCAAGTGATGCAATAGATGGCACTGCTTGGTGGCAAAAATGGGTCTTCAAGTGTGCAAGGACCGACCGAAAGAAACTATATTTCTGAATGATTAGTAGCCAGTGCTGCAGGAATTTAACGGAAACTTTTGTTGATGGTGTGCTCGATCTAAGTATACAGTTCCTGAAGCAAGCTCGTCGTTGCATGCCATATCTTGTTTTTTCGAAGCTGTCCAATGCACATTTTCTATGCGTAATAACGAACCTCAAGCACCCTCATTGCTACACAGCTGGATATAGGTTTTTCTAATATAGATAGATATTTATACAAAGGATTATGTAAGGAAATCTTAAAAACCATTCTTCCCTGTAGTTAAACGATTTTTATTTGTAAATGGTAAAGTTCAGTTAAAAAAACTGTGAATTAACAGATAATGGTAAAGTTACTTCATCAACGACCCTGCCACACCATTATATATCTTTCTGCACCTCTCCAGATAACTGTAATAATGGTCATGTGACACAATTAAATAGTCTGGCAGTAGAAGTTTGCACCTACCACTCATAAGACCTAAATTCAAACCTTACTATTTTGGATTAGCACTCGGTCCATCTATATGAAAAATTATGATTTTTTTGCTTTTTTTCTTGATATACATCTAGATTATAGTCACATACGTGGGAAAAGCTGTTTCAAAAGTATGATCAGTATACTGCCATTACCAAATTTCCTTCTTCTGTTAAGTGCACAACACTGTCGGGAGTTCTCTATCTAGTACAGACGAAAAAAGGTTCAGACATGAATTTGCCTTCATCTTACAAAGATAATGTTCCTTGGCGACGACCTATAATAGATACCATCCCTATCTGTAATCCTCTGGAAGGCGATAACCGGTCATTACTATCTTATTGGCAGACATCTTCCCCGTCTTGGGCATCACATGCCAATGCAAAGTTAAGTTGAAGTCCTTTCTACGAAGGTTGTTGCCCTGACAAGAGAAATGTCAGCGTAAATACACGGTGATAGGTGTAGCTGGTAATCAAGTAGTTCACAGCATCCTTACCTGATCAATGAACCGGTACTTGTTACTCACTTGTATCCAAAACTGTGCATCATCTTTGGATTGTATAATTCCATCCCAGAGGGAAACCTGTTCCATTGCGACCATTCAGAGATCAGAATCAAGACAATCTAATTGGAATTAAAGAAAAGAACCCGGCTTCAATGTCATCGAAGAGGTCAAAATTGATGCTTTGTTTCATGTGCACATGATGTTTTTTTTGCATCATCAGTCTTGGTGTCCCATTTTTTTTCTTGACAGGAAGCGTACACTCATATAAATCAAAGGCAATGCAAATCAATGAGATTTCCACCTCAGAATTCAATTCCATTACGTAGGATGCGAAGGGCATAATTGAAAAGAATGGGATTGAGGAATCGACATACTTCAACCCACTATAATGGTCAGATGGTCGGGGGGCCATTACCATAATTTTTAGATTTTGGTAAATCCGAAGTATGGGCGAGGGCTCTGGGGCGGGGGAAGAGACCGCTGATCCTGGAGACGCCTGCTAATCCGTCAGGGGTGAGTGATGGGCAGGCTTCGGCATTTCCTCCAGGATGGACGTCGACGCAGGTGCGTGGGGAGGCGACTGATGGTCTTTCGGCTGCTGACCCCGTTGGGGGAATGGAATTCTCATCGCCGAGGGGTCCACAGAAGATCTGATGAAGGTGTTGGAGGTGCTGGAGCGGAGCTGGGTCGCGCGTTGTGTGGAGGATGGTGTCTGGTTGTCGGAGTCAGAAGTGTGTGTCCGTGGGGTGGAGGGTGTGGAAGCTGCTGTATTTCTTTCTAACGGATGCGACCTATTCCCGTCTGCGGTAAAATAGCGCAGACCTCGGCTGTGGGATGGTGAGTTTCGAGACCTGCCACAGCGGCTGCTGGAGGTGGTGGGTCTCCCGATTCAATGTTGGGGGTTGTCGGGATGTCCTGAGAAGCGTGGGAGAAGTGGTTAGTGTGGTGCGATCCGGTCTATGCCCTGGCGAAGACTGGAATTATTGAGATAGTTACTATTTTGAGATTTTATCACTTGTGCCCCTCCGAGATATCGCAATATCAGTTATGCCCCTATCTTTTTGGTAATATCAGTTGTGCCCCTCACTTCTTGCTCCGTCATCAGTTGTGCCCTTCCGTCAGATTGACCGTCAAAAAATTAAAATAACCATGGTTTATTCAACGGACATATAACTCGTTACTAATTTCTCTCTTCTCTTCATAATTTCTCTCTCTCACTAACACCTTCATGCATCCATCGAATCTCTAAAATTTTTACATTTCCACGGACATATCACTCGTTACGGATCAAACGATAAATTTTATTGAATTTTTGGATGACTTTTATGAATCAATTAGTTCCAGGAAACACACTCTAAGCGATATTGGCAACAGGTTTCATACGATACTCCATACGCCAAGAGTCTTCCCTGGCGCCGACGCTGTCTCCAGGCCACTCCGCATCTCGGGCAACGCTCTCCAGCCACCCTTCTCTCGGCAGCCCAAGCGGTATGCAACTTCCCACAGAAAGCACCTTCTTCGAGCGACCACCTCCAGCCGCATACGGCAGCACAACAGCATCACCTTCTTCAACCCCAGGAGGCTCCAGCCATCTCTTATCGCATACTGGTTCCATATTGCTCGAAGATCCCTTGTCTATTGAAGCTTCCATCCCTGGCATCGCTTCTCCAACGAGTCCACATCCCTGGCATCTCTTCTCCAACGAGTCCAGGAGCTCGAGCCCCACCCCTTCACACCTCAAGGCGGAGGCATCTCTCCAGCACAGATCTCGGCCTCCGCAGTCTCCCATAGGATGCGGCACGAGAACTCAGGGGGAGATCCCCATCGCGCATGCCTCCTATTCTTCACCCTTACGACAGTCCGACCGAACCCAACACCGCCACCTCTCCAATCGCCGCCCCCCTTTTGCTCTAATCGGTGCACCTCTAGGCTGCCTCGACCACGTTCTCGGGTGACACGTTCAGGGGGAGGGGGAGGCGAGGGCAGGGGACGGGGTGGTCGGGGCGGAGGGGCGGCAAGGGTGGGGGAGGTCGGGGCAGCAGGGGGTGGGGGAGGTCGGGCTGGGAGGGGGGGTGCGGGGTTGGGCGGCACGGGGCAGGGGTAGAGAGGGAGGAGGAGGAGGTGGAAGAGGAGGAAGAAGAGGATGGAGAAGAGGAGGAAGAAGAAGAGGATGAGGAAGAAGGTGTAAAATGACCTCATAACCTTTTTTTTTTAAATTAATTCCGCCTATGTCCTCAAAGTTAACGTCCGTTTGCACTGTGGATGGATGGTAACTAACCCGAGGGGCACAAGTGAAAAAATAACAAGAAGTGAAGGGCACAACTGATATTACTAAAAAGATAGGGGCATAACTGATATTGCGATATCTCAGAGGGGCACAAGTGATAAAATCCCTACTATTTTTGATCGTAACTATCAATATTGGAAAGAGGTGGAGTCCATTCCTTATTGTGAGTGGACGGTCACATGAAGACCCTCTCCATGGTGACCGTCCACCCTAGATATGAAAGGAGGTACCACTCCTTTCCACATTATTTCACATTAAATGATTTAATTGAATTTAAATTGTTGAGGATTTTTTAAGATATTTATTTTCTTTTAAATTAATTAATTAATGTTGCAAATTTTATGCAATAAAACCATGACCATTGATTTCAATTAGGAGTGCATCTCCACCATCCAATTTGTTATAAAAGAAAGGCTAGCTCTGACTTTTTTCTCATACACGCCCAAGAGACTCACTCTCTCTCTCAACCCTAGTGGTCGTCCACTTGGTGGTTCATGAGAGCATCATCGTCATCACATTGTCATTGTAATGCCGTATCGATTGTTCATGGCCTTCTTGGATGCACCGTGCTCATGAGGAAGGCTACGGATTTCGCGAGATGAATCAGGAGGTTTCACGCTCGAATCGATAACTCGGATTGCGAGAAGCATGCATCATATACAAATGCCCGCAAGTGCATCCTTCGTTGAATCAGACTTGAGATAAGATGTCTCTTTGTTTAGAGAAACACGACCACAAACACCCTTCAAGAGGTAATCCTTTACTCGTCTGTCATCTTGATGAAACAATATGAGAAGGTTCTCATGTCAAGTGGTTTCATATTTGTTAAAAAAAATTAGTTTCCGCTACTCCTTGCAACTAGTATGACTAGTTATTCTTGATCGCATGTGATACGATCTGCACGTTTACATGATGCACTAAGGTTTAAACCCTAGCCTTAAGAAGCATCATGGACGGTGGTTGATGGAAGGTCGGTGGGGTGATGTCGACCTCTCCGATGACCACCGAAGAACGTAGGAGTCGTGTTGAATGTGGGGGAAGGTGCGAGGTGCCGAGTTCATCGGTTGGGAACCCTGTCGTCGCTAGATCATTCTTAGACGCTGGGCGGTTCGGCTCTCCAATGTGGCCTCGGGTTCAGGCGTAGTTCTTGAGCCACCCATCTTTATGGTGGCGATGGGTCTTTCGTTCCCTCTAGGGATTTGATTGTGTATTTGGATGCGGCCAAAGTTTCAAGTTGAGCATTTTAGGTACAACTAGTGCCTTACACAGAGATCTGATTTCTACTGGTGGACTCGAGTCCTCGAACTCGAATCTCAGACTGGCCCCACCTCGGAACCAACTCCACTACACATCTCTTGACAATGATCTTTTCTCGGATCGGAGCTCAAGGCCTTTGATCAGGATCTCTCTGACTGCGATGAATATCTTCTCAGCGGACTATGCATAGTGTTGTCTTCTTTGAACCCTGCTGGCCTTACGAGCAACAAGGCGTGGTCGAAAGGGGAACTGATGGCAAAAAAGGCGGAGGAAGAGAATGGATCTCCTGTAGCGGGTGATTACATCGAAGATGGCAGAGGGGAGATTAGTTTCGAGTGTGAAGTGGCTATGCAGGTGAAGGGGGGATTGGTCTCTTGTTGTAGGAAGGGAAGGGGTGGTGTGACGCGGAGTCTCTCGGACAGATCGTTGAAGGAGAAGCTGGTTGTAAGCTTGTTGGAAAAGTAAGGTGAGAAGTGACTGGTCTTCTACTCACGCAAGCGCCTTCATGTGGGCGTGCTTGAATGGGAAACTCGATAGCATGAACATGCCAGTGTGATGAAGAACATGTAGATCTTTCCAGATGGGGATGTTGATGTGGAGGCCGAGTCTCTATCCTCCCATGTGGGGAGGGCAATTAAAGGAGGGTTGGCGCAGGAGATCAACATGGCTGAGGTGGAGGTGGAGTTGAGTCAGGAAGCTGCAACGGTGACAAGTGGAAGTGGTCAGAGAAGCTTTTTGAGTTGGCGGTCGCGCGAAGGTGGGGGTTAAGGTATCGAAGACTTCCCCCTTGGTTACCCAATGAAATTTCTATCTTGGAATGCGTAGGGACTAGGCCAGTCACTTTTTGACATGAAGGATGAGGACATCTTGGTGCACTAGACTACGATTCTTTTGGTTAGCAGGCATGGCCAATTTTGATTTGCTATGATCTAAGTGTATGGCATTGCAAGGACCTCATTGAATGTGGTGTTATAGGCAGAATTACGGGAGATTAGGGCTAGACATTCGAAGCTGGCATGGATTGTGGGTGGTGACTCAAGACTAGGTGGGAGTGGGATGCAGGACCCCGGTTCTACCATGTTCTCTGAGGTGGAGGAATTAGATTTGGAGTTCCTTGATGTTGTAAATTACATATATACCTAGAGGAGTTCCTCATCGCGCTCACTACTTGACTTCCTCTTGTTGTCAGTCGAGGCAGTGGAGATATTCAACTTGGCCACTGTATCTACTCTTCCCAAGTCGAGATCGGATCACTCGCCTTAGTGTCTGGACTCGTACCACAGTAGAGGGAAGTCCTCTTACTTCAGGTTTGAGAGGTGTTGGTTACTGGAGAAGGGTTTTCGTGAGCTGGTTGAATTCTTATGGATAGAGACTGTGGTGGCAGATACGATAACTGCAAGGTTTGCTTTAAAACTTGTTGCATTGCGACATAGGCTGGTGACCTTCAGGAAGGACTCATGTGATGCGTGAGTCGAGCATGAATCTAGCGTAGGATGAGATGACACGACTGGACTCATTGGAGGACTTCAGAGAGTTAAATGATGAGGAATTGATGAGTCGTGGGGTGGTGCAGACGATCCTTGAGGAGTATAGGAAGCGAGGCTGGAATGGAGGGAGAGATTGCGCCAGAAGTGGCTGAAGGAGGGCGACACTAACACTAAATTTTTTTAATACAATGGCGAATGAAAGGCAAAGGAAGAATTTGATTCACTTGGAGGTTATGAATGAGTTTCATGGAGTGGAGGATGTCACTATGGCAGTAACGGGATACTTCAGGGACATGAGCAGGCGATTGCCACATTGTGTGGCAAGGAGACTGGGATTGGGAGTGAATCGTATTGCTAATGCAAATTCGAAATCGTTGATGAGGCCGTATTATTTACAGGAGGTTCGTGAGGTAGTTTTCACTCTGAATCCGGATGGTTGCCATGGTCCGAATGGGTACTTGGTTTTCTTTTTCAGGGAGTTATGGGAGTTGATTGCTAATGCTGTGATGGGAGTGGTGAATGAGTTCGTGGATGGGTACAATGGTTTCGATAGATTCAATCGATCTCTTATCTTTTTACCGTCAAAGAAGGGCGTTGCCACGAGGGTGGAGGACTATTGATCGATTGCTCTCTCGAATGCTATATATTGATTGTGGTCAAAGTTTTAGCCAGTCGTTTGAGGAGAGTTCTGAACCCGATCATATCGCTAGCTCAGAGTGCTTTTTTGCAGGGTAAACAACTCATGGATAATGAGGTGCTGGCATCTGAGATTGTAACGGATTGGCACATGAGTTGTGGAAGGTTGCCTTTTTGAAGGCCTGTGGTAGTGTGGATTGGCATTTCCTGCGGGCCTCCTTCTTCAGAAGGGGGTTCCCGAATAGGTGGGTTGTACGAATTTGGTGCGAGTATCGCAGTTTGGTCAGTCATCTTCTCAAGAAGGTTTACGGATCCAACTCTTCCCTATCTAGCCCCGATGATCTTGGACATGCTCCTTATTACTTCTGGCATGTGATTTGCAGTGTTACACAAGAGAGTCGTACTTTCTTAAGACTTCTGATTGGTGATGGTGCTGGCTTTAGAATATGGACCGACGATTGGAGTGAGCGCTAGGCGCTGGGGGCGAGGTTCCTGCATTTGATGGCTCCAGCTGTTGATTTGGATTGTTCGCTGATTGATGTATAGGATGGACACTCTTTCTTCCCTCATTTTCGGTTTGAGTTTTCAGACCAGTGTGTGGAGAAGCTTTTATAGGTGCTTGCGATGCTGGATGAAGTGGTTGGGCCCATTGAGGGGCGGGACTGCAGGAGCTGGCGTGATGGCGTTTTTTCTGTTCGTAAGGCCTGCAGGGCCTTGAAGGGCCCGGTGACATTTGATCCTGAGGGGGGGGGGATGTTGCAGACCTGGAAGTGGAAAGTTCCAACGTGGGTGAAAGTTTTTATGTAGATATTCAAGAGGGGTAGGCTGTAGACTAGGCCCTAGGGATAGATTTGCTCAGTTTGTCTAGGAAGCTTGCCATGTATGCTCACGATGCCAGGAGGTAGTGCAGGATACATACCATCTTTTCTTCAGATACGGGAGCTCGATGGAGGTTTGTAACCTTTTAGGGACCAAGAGGTGTGTACAAATGGTGTCTGGCTTATGGAACTACATTAGGAGGGACTGGAGTGGCACAAAGTTAAAGATATCTGGATAGGTTGTGATGATTTGGGCGACTTGGCTGGCTAGAAACATGGTGATGTTTCATCGAGATAGATTTTATGGTGAGAATGTTGTAGCACATGCTAAGGCATTTACGGTGAGTTAGAACTCGTAATTGTTACAAACTTGTAAATTTTCAGAGGTGATTAACGGTGAAGTTTTTTTTTTAAAAAAACTACATTTCCTTTCACTTGCTTTCCCTTAAGACATTTTTTTATCATCCATTCATCCTTTTCTTTCCATTCGTTTCCATCCATCTTCGTCACTTTTATCCCCCTTCTAACCTAGAGCTAACATTTTTTAGGTTCCACGTAAAAAACTGACTAAATACATTACTCTAAGGGCATAATATTCGTATTGCTTTAATATGATGCAATATCTATCTCTTATCCATCAACAATGCATAGTATTTGAAATTACTAAAAAAACGTCCATGTCAATTTTTTTTTCAAGACTATAAGAAAGTTCAACGTACCCACTTAATGTTCTAGTGGTAGTATAGTGTGTCTACCACACAAAAGACTAGGGTTCAAATCCCACTTTTGCAGCGATTGTGTTAGGTAGTTGATGGCTAGCGCAAAAAATAGTCGAATCTTTCAACATGGATTTGAGCAAGAATCCATGTAGCTGACCCGACTTATAGTGGGAGAAGGCTTAGTACATTTTTACAAGAAAGTTCAATATTATTAAATATTATTAACAACTCAGAAAAAGACTAAATAACTGCAATGTGAGTCATCAAAAAATTACATTAGTATAAAAGCTCCGTAATCAAACAATGCAGTTACCCCTAAATCTCGTTGTACAGTGGCTATTATTTTATTTATAGATGGGGTTTTCAAGATTGCCGTCAAATCACAGGGCTCGATATGCGGTGGAAACAATCAACCTGGATCATGTCGGTAAAGTAGTAGAAGGAAATTCCGGCGAGGCGCTGAAATACATAGTGATTTATGCATAGTTTTTTTAATCAAAAAGGGGGAAACACCTGCGATGTTGCCCGTCCCGCATATATTAACACAATAAATTTACAAAAGGTACGGTGCAGGAAGAGATCTAACCAAATGGATTACCTTAAAAAAATGGCAAAACCTTCTCCCAATTTTAGTATGACGGGCAACATAGATTCTTATCGAACCCATGCTGAAAGATCTGACTGTTTTTTATGTTGGTTGTTGGCTACCTAACGCAACAGTTCTCAAAAAGGAATATGAAGCTTATTCTTTTGGGTGGTAGCCACACTGCTCTACCACCATACCATTGAAGCGAGTATCTAAATGGATTACATGGTGAACTGGAAAGAGGCGACGAAGGGAAGAAGGGAGGGTAGCTTAGGCATCCAAGACGTGGAATACATGAACAAGGCTCTCTTGGCAAAATGGGTGACTCAAATATAGGGATCTTCATCTTCGCTTGTGGTCAGGCTAGTGCAAAAAATTATGGTGCTGGAGGCGAGCTAGTGGCGAGAAGAGTGCGGTTAGAATCGTTGTTGTGGATAGGTGTATGGGAGATTCTATCGTCTCTCACGCACAAGCAGTGACCGAAAGTAGGGGACAACCACATGTTCAGATTCTGGGGTGATGATTGGACAAGTGAGGGGCTGCTCGGTGTTAGGTTCCCGAGATTGTTTGCTCTTGCAGCCTCGAAGAAGTGTTCGCTTTGCCAAGTGGCGGGCTCCAAGATGTGGACTCCGGAGTTCATGAGTCATGATCGAGCTCTCTGAACAGAGGTTGGATGAGTTCTTCAGGATGCAGGCAGAGGTCCCAACGTCAGGTGTTTTTGCCCAGTATGCCGATCACTTTGAGTGGGAAGGGGGAAAGTTCTCAACGAAGAACGCGTATAATGAGCTGAGGAAACTAGTCGCAGAACAAGATCTGCAGCTTACCTAGGACCTGAAGGTGGTGTGGGCGACTAAGATTCCTTGTAGAGTCAAGATTTTTTCGTGGTGCTTGAGAAGAGACCACTTGTGTGACAAGGCAAGGATGGGGCGGCTATTCTTGCAGGACACGACTTGTGATAGGTGCGGGTGTCAGGAAGAGGATGTTGACCATATTTTCTTCAAGTGCGCGAAATCGGCACGGGTATGGAGGGAGATCGATATTGAGTGGCTTGAGATAGGAGGGTCGACTGACTTCTAGTGATCGGTTCGTGCGGTGGGGTGCAGCTCCACGGACGATGTTTCCATCTCCTTCGCGACTCTTTGGGTAATATGGCTTGGGCGGAATAACCTTGTTTTCAACAACCAGAGATTCTACTCAGAAAATATTACATCACATTGTAGAGCAATTTATAATTTTTGGGCAACTCTGTAATGTAATCTAATTTCTTTAAATGAAATCCTTTTGGCGGTGTCCCCCAACTTGGGAGATTACCCTCCATTTTTTATCAAAAAAATCTAAACGGATTGCATTTTCAACATAAAAACATTTTGCTCTAAAAATGGTTCCATTGCGTGTTGACTAGATAGCTCAAAGAGTTGTCATTGGTCTCCACACCTCATGTCTGAATTGATTTGAGACTAAACTGTTCCAAAAGTTCAGATAAAATGAAGTATCTAACCAAGCAATGTCGTCGAGTCCCAAACCTGGCAAATATAAGTGCATGACTACATTAGGTGTGTGAGGTCTTTTGGCATCAAACCACAAATTAAACAGACCAAGGTTGCAAAAAACGGTATGCGGTATACAGTCGGTCGGGTCACTGATTACTGTTTAAACGGTATGCGGGAGTTTAAACGGAAATTAAACGGTCTATGCGGTTTTACATTTTTAAATTAATAAAAAATATTACATATATATATATATTTAATAAAAAAGTATAAATGAACTTTAAAAATATAATCACATATCCACAATTTTGATCAGATATTGTCAATTTCAATGACTTCTTCATCCAAATGTGACATGTCAAAGTAGATAGCATAATCAACATAGGGTTTATGTTACCTTGATGCAAAAAGCGGCCGCTTAAACGGCGTGTAAACGGCCGATTACACCCGTTTAAACGGTCTGACCGTTTACATAGCCGATTAAAGGTTATACAGTCGGTCGAGGACCGAATGAGTTTAAACGGCCTTTTAAACGGCCGCCTGAACCGATTTTTGCATCCTTGAAACAGACAATGTCGGCTCATGGAGTGAAAGTGACCTTGCACATCCTATTTAGCATCCTCCCCCAACCCTGCATCCAGAGGAAAGATTTTATCTTCATGGGAACACGTAATGCCCAAAATTAGTTTGCAGTCATGTTCCATGTCCCCTTGTTGGGCGTAACTAGAAACCATGAATGCATAGTAGGTCTTCTTAACTGAAAAGTGGCCAGCCATATCAAATGGTCTTGCCATGTAGATGGACACGAGAATCTAGAAATGAACTCAGCTTACTAAAATCTTGAAAATGTTGTCCAGAGAAATATGTTACAAAGGTCAACATCCATTGATTGTCCATTCACATTTCAAGTAGGGATGCACTACAATTTGCAACCAGCATGAACAAATGAGGAAATAAGGTATTCAAGGATCCCTGTATAGTCCAATTATCCAACCAAAATCTGAATGACCTTCCATTGCCTACCATAGGCAGGATAAAAGGAGGCAAGTCTCGAATCACAACACATATCTGTTTCCAAAAAGCCGTTGGCGAGCGTTTCGACCTTGGGGAATCTGAACGGTGAGCCTAGAGTGCGTAAATACCTCGTATTAGACAACATGCAAGGTCTACTCCTCTACCCTACAATATGGTCACCCACTTGATGAGGAGGGCTTTATTAATATATGCCAGCTTACGAATGCCAAGACACCTCCTAGGTCCACCGGGAGAGTAATAGAATCCCAATTGACTAGGTGGAGGCCTTAAAAATTGCCATCAAATTAGCACCACAGTTGATCCCCAACACAAGTATGCAGGTGGAAGTGAAAAACACATGATTGCTGCCAACATTGCCTTCATAAGCACAAGTCTGCCTCCTCTAGAAAGAGAGGAGAGCTTCCAACCAGCCAGTCTCCATACCATTTTCTCCATGATCAAGATCCTCTTAGATCGGCCTAATTACCCATCAGAAAGCAACAACCCCAAGTAGAGGAGAGACACGATTGTGGGGAGTCGAGATGATCTCTGTGCACTTTACAATCTCAACATCAAATAATTAAAGGGACGAAAGAGGACTTTGAACTGTTTACCGCCAGTCTCGAGAGCTTTCCAAAAAAATCAAGCACAATAGTTATACCTCCTACATCTGAGGATCCCTCCCTCAATTTGTGTTATCAATAAATTGTAATACTAGAACTGAGATTTTATTACGACTATAACCCAGGATGCCATCTCTCTGAATCACCCACCTCACTGTAGTTGCAAGGTCATTTGCAGCAAGCACAAACAAAATCGTGGCAAGTGGATAACCCTTCTTACCTCCCCCATTGAGGCTGGAAGAAATCCTTTTCTGGCGTTCCATTAATCAATACTGGCAATGAAGTCAAGGTGACACATCTCTTCATCCAAGAGATCCATAAATAAGGGAAGCCATGCTTTGCTAAAGCTACCTATAGGAAGCGTCAATCAACATATTCACAAGCCTTTGACAAATCAATCTTCCAAAAGAGCCCATAAACTCCCCTAAGTTTCCCATCACCTATAATCTCAGAACCCATAACCACATTCCATCATCTACTGACCAAGAACAAAAGCTGTCTGGACCTCATCAATGAGCTTGTCCAAGACACATCCCAATCGACTCGTTAATACCTTGTCCACCATTAGGTAGATGACATTAGAAAGACTAAAAGAGCAATCGATCTGAAGTCCTCAACTCTTTCATAACCCTTCTTCTTTGGGACGAGATAAATAAGAGCACAATTCACTCTTTTAAAATCACGATTTCCAGCAGTGAATTCCTTCATCAAATCCATAAAATCTGTATTAATCAAACTCCAAAATTTCTAGAAAAAGAGAACCAAGAACCCACCAGCTCCGGACAACCCTTCTGCATTCATATTCCAAAATGCAGTCAATTGACTGATCCAAATTATTCGGATTGGATCCAAAATTTGGAACTTGTACTTGAGACAAAGTGTATAGCGTATGTACTCTCATATGTAAAGTATAAGAACCCGCAGACAAAGGATGTACGTGAGTTCAACAAGAAGTATGATGGGGGTCATTTGATCGTTCATTGATACATTCTTAGATTATTGTCTAATGTGCTTAAAAAGCAGCTTATAGACATTGAATCCGCGTATGACATCCTCCTGAATCTGAAGCAGATGTATGGAGAGGTGAACCATACTATTTCTACATTACTCCTTCATGAGCTCGATCTCCTACACAACCATCAGAGATGCTCACTGCCCATGTCACCTCCAACCACTGCGAGCACTGCATCAACTTATACAACACTAAAAATTTACCACGCCCTGCCTCATCGCCTTATCCTCTTCGAAACGTTCTCCCATCACAATCACTCGAGTGAATATAGTTGTGTCACCTCCTATCGTTTTTGCCACTGCATGCTAGAAACTTTGTGTTGGCATTACCTTCGTTCACCCAATGCTTTTTGGATCGTTGCCTCCATTGAACCTCTTATTTCACGTCCTCATCTTGAATGTTTTTTTAAATGACTTGTTCTACTAACTCAGATTGAAGAAGATCGTTGGTATCTTCTGCTCGATCTAGTCTTTCCAAACCCGATTGCGCCTCCTTGTGACAGGTGCCCTAAACTGTACGGATTTCCTTTTTGTATTCGCAAAGCTTTAATCTCAAGGCTTCAAGTTTGTGGAACAATCTCATTGTAGTTGTTCCCTCACATTGAAAGGATGGCCAAAAATCTGCAACCACTTCCTTGATAGCACGTTCAATTCACCATGCTTTACAAAAATGGAAAAAGAGAGTCGAATCTCACTCTCCAAAGCTCGAAATAGGTGTAACCAGATCTCGAGAAAAATGGCGCATAAACACAAGCCCGGGAAAAAATGGATCCCAACTCCGTAGATCCGAGGAAGCGCTCCATCTTGGATTTGGACCAAAAGTTCTGCTGGGTGCATCTACAATCGGTTACATCCAAGACCTCCAATTCCAAGGTATGAACCACCTCAACAAACTCAACTGACCCATGATCTTCGTCCTCATGTCCCCATGCATTCTTGGGCAATCCGAAGCAAACAGAGTAATATAATAATCCACTCATACAAGGAACCAATGAGAAATGTGTGTTGGCCTTGTGCAAATCTCCCACATCCTTGGCCTGAGACTGACGTCCCTCAAAATCTCTACTGAGACCATGAGAAAGACCTATCATCACCACTGTGGTTATCAAGGTTTAGGAAAGCGATATGTGTATGCGTTCGGACAGGTCACCGAATAGTGATTAATCAGTATACGGGAACACATGCATGATATATGCGATGCTGCGCCGTTTTCTAATTTTAAATTTGAAAATAAATATATATCGACAAAAGTGACTATAATTAAACTGAATCTATGAATAAATATGGTCCAATAGAAGGTCTAAAAAATTGAAGAGCTCAACTTGACATCAAACTTGGCATGAAATAAATTTTAAGTCCACTAAGTCCATTCAACATGGACATTAAGTTTCTTTCATCTTGATGTTAAGCCTCTTACACTTAAGTAGTCTATACTGGAAAGTGGATACTTAGCATAAATTCCAAGTAATGATACATTAATACAGGTATGCAAGTAACACAAGTAATGAATCTAATAATAAAGATCAATACAAGTTCCACATCATGATAAAAACTTAGAAATGGTAAATGAATTTAAGATGTACTCACAATCCAATTTCAAACTAAATTAAAAATGCACTTTGACTAAAAAAATAAAAAATGTACACCTAGCAACAATGAGGAGGTGGAAAAATCTGACGGAGGAGTGTCATGGAGGAGGAGCTTCACGACGACGAAGAAGCTTCGTAGCAAAGGTTGGAAGTGGAGCTTCGTGGAAGTCCAACAAAGGCGATTATGGCTTCACAACGATCGAAAATAGGGTTTCGGGATGAAGGGTTTCAGTGTTTTGGAAATAGGTTTCGGTAGATGAAGATATAAGACGCAGGATGGTTTACTGGAGGGCGAAGGAGATAGATTGGATTCGAATCTTGAAGATCCATTCCAAGTACACCCGACCCGATAAACCACAAGAACACTCAATGACGCTTAAGTGGACAACTTATGTGCATAGGGCCCATAATGCTGCAGTTAAGGAAATTGGTGTGTCAAGGTGGCCGCATAGGCATATGCGGGCGCATAGACCGATTTCCTGAACACTGCTGCTTATCCCTTAGAAGAATCGATATTATATGATTACTACCAGACTTTGTATCCAAACCAATCACAATTCCATGCAATAAGGAAGAATCAAGAACTGCTTGTTGCATCAACGCCTCGAAAATCTAAGAATTTGCCCCCCCCCCCAATCGAGTTCCACAATCGACGGGTCCAACGTTGAATCTTGGTCTCTTGCAGAAGTACCACCTCACCAATTCATTCGAATAACAACCTCTTGATAGTCCTCTTTTCCGGGTCCCCCAGATCCCTCACGTTCAAGCAGATAACATTCATGGGGTCACTCTTGGAGTCACAACCTCTTGAACGAGGACAGTTGGGATGCATCAAGGTAACATAACAAGTGCGTGTTCCTCCATCGAGCTTGTGGGGAGCCTTTCAGTGCTCACTAACATGGACACACTCCTCGAGAGCTTTCCATAACAAACTCTCACCCCTGTTTATGGGAGAGGCAAGTCCTGCTTCTTCTTGTGAGGCTAGTATTTATTCAATCTCTTGGACTCTTGTAGGGTCTGTCCCCCAAGTCGGAGCTAACAGAAGAATCCACCAAGGTCGAAATGCTCACAGGCACAACAACGCTTGACTCCAATATCCCCTCATTGGCAGCAACATTTCCAGCCATCTCTGCAACGTTGATGCCTCCGTGCAAAACAACGGATCTATGGCAAGTCACCGAACCCAAATCGAGATAAGACTCTGATGTTGCAGTCATGATTCGAGAATATGAGAGATTCGAGTCAAGAAGATATGAATTGATAGGAGATTTTTTTTGATGGAAAAAGGGGGTGACACCCCAAGCTGGGGCCCACCACACCAAAAATATATTACCTTTAATATACGTTACATTGAATTAGATATTCCAAGTACATAGAGAGCTACAATGTTCAATTACATTTTCCGAATAGAAAACACGTCCTCCCAAAAATGACACAATTCCTGCCACACCAGATCTCCCGGATAAGTGCAAAAAGAGAAAGTGCTATCCTCATGGCCGTATCTGCGGACATATCTAATGACTCTCCAAAAACCGGAATAATCCTGACTACCAAGCCATGGAAGGTTGGTCATGCTCCACACATGGCCGAAGAGTGACACGTGAAAAACAAGTTATCCAAATCTTCTGTCACCAAACCACATCTGAGGCAGTCACTGACATACGCCCACAACAGATATCCCCCTCATGCCTGCGTAAGAATCCTACCATGCCGAAAAAGCCAGAGGAAGATCTTGATGTGGTTTGGAATCTTGCTTCTCCAATTCAACCCAGTATCCACAGCAATCTCCACCTCGCCCTCCACTAAGAAATGGCGTGCCTTCTTCACCAAGAATTTCCCATCGCCCCAGGCTAAGTGATTCCTGCCGACGTTGGCCCCTCGATCCGAGCCAAATCCGACTGTAACACCAAGAAGTCATCAACTCTCTGGTCAGACAAGAGACCACGAGCCCTGCACCCAAACCTGTTGCACAATCACCTCCCTGTTACTGGCCAACTCCATTAGTCAAAGGTAATGCTCGCCCAATGCCCCATTACCCATCAGGTCATCGCGCCAAAAGCGGAAAACCTCGCCATCTCACAAGCACCGGTCGAAACTTTATAACCAACTCGGGGATTACCTCTGTAATCAACTTCCACAAAGAAGAGAGTAATCTTCCTATAGTAGGCGCCAACGACAAGGAAATCCCATAAATTCTCCTCAGCAGCCTGCATACCATGCCCTCGGACTTTCCCCACAAGCACACCACCTAATGGAAGCCTTGTTCAACATCCTGATCCGAAAGACCCTCAAACCACCCTTATTTTGGTGACATCACCCATCCCCAATCCACCAAATGGACCCTCTTCTCCTGCCTCCCATAAGACCAAAATAACCGCCTCATCAAATTCTCGATCCTTGTGCGGATGTCAACCGACATCAACCTCATAGAGCAGAAAACGATAGGAATGACTGACAAAACATGTTTCAAAAGGACAAGCTTCCCACCTCTCGAAAGCATCGTCGCCTTCCACCCTGCCAACCTCCCCTCCTACCTTGTCAGCAATGCTCTCCAATCTCGAGCCTTCGGTCTCCCTACCACCAATGGTAGCCCCATGTACGAGATCGACAAGTCTGCCCTCGGGCAACCCAAAAATCCTGACACTCTCTGCACCTTCAACTCTGAGAAGCCAAAGGGAACAAACACCGATTTATCTTTGTTGATTTGAAGCCTTGATGTCTCCAAAAATGTCCATAATGCTAGATACCTTGCGCATCTCAACCTCCTCCCCATGAAAAGCATCGTACCATCTGCATATTGCAAGAGTGTGATGAAAATGCCATCCCTCCTGAAATATGAGCACCGCCCGACGACATCCTTTTCATCAACACTGCCAGTGCATCTGCCACGATAACAAACAATAGAGGCACCAACGGGCAACCCTGCCTAATGCCCTTCTGTGGTAGGAAGAAGTCCCCCTTGGGTCCGCCGTTCACCAGCACGGCATGAAGCCGTCGTCATGCAACGCATGACCCAAGCAATCCATTGCTCTGGAAAGCCCCTCTTATCCAATGATGCCCACAAGAATCTCCAATCCACGCCTTACACCTTCGAGAAGTCCACCTTCCACACCACCCCTACCTCCCGATCACCCTCGACCAATTTATCACCGACGGAAATGGAGTGTATCATATTCCTGCATCGTCTCCCACTGGATATGGCATGAAAGAACTGAATACTCGCATGCAGAAAACGATAGGAATGACTGACAAAACATGCTTCAAAAGGACAAGCTTCCCACCTCTCGAAAGCATCGTCGCCTTCCACCCTGCCAACCTCCCCTTCAACCTTGTCAGCAATGCTCTCCAATCTCGAGCCTTCGGTCTCCCTACCACCAATGGTAGCCCCATGTACGAGATCGACAAATCTGCCCTCGGGCAACCAAAAAATCCTGACGCTCTCTGCACCTTCAACTCTAAGAAGCCAAAGGGAACAAACACCGATTTATCTTTGTTGATTTGAAGCTTTGATGTCTCCAAAAATGTCCATAATGCTAGATACCTTGCGCATCTCAACCTCCTCCCCATGAAAAGCATTGTACCATCTGCATATTGCAAGAGTGAGATGAAAATATCATCCCTCCTAAAACATGAGCACCATCCGACGACATCCTTTTCATCAACACTGCCAGTGCATCTGCCACGATAACAAACAATAGAGGCACCAACGGGCAACCCTGCCTAATGCCCTTCTGTGGTAGGAAGAAGTCCCCCTTGGGTCCGCCGTTCACCAGCACGGCATGAAGCCGTCGTCATGCAACGCTTGACCCAAGCAATCCATTGCTCTGAAAAGCCCCTCTTATCCAATGATGCCCACAAGAATCTCCAATCCACGCCTTACACCTTCGAGAAGTCCACCTTCCACACCACCCCCACCTCCCGATCACCCTCGACCAATTTATCACCGACGGAAATGGAGTGTATCATAAACATGCGTCCTCTCCCACTGGATATGGCATGAAAGAACTGAATACTCGCATCACCGTCCCTCAACCAACACTGTTGAGATCTCTGCCTCCAAGCAACCTCATCCTTGTCCTCCCACAAAATCGTATCCAGGTAACCACCTCCCAAGATCGCCTCCTCAGTCGATAGTTCCCTCTCATCCTCCAACTTATCCAACCTACTCACCTCCTCATGAGCCATTTGCCTCCTCGCTCTACACTGGCCCCATACCTTCCTGTTATATACCATCAAGAACCGTCGAAGTTTCGACAGTTTACTCGCAAGCCTACACGTCGCTGACCCAGTCGGCCGACAATCCACCTAGAATCTCGCCACAACATCCCTGAAGCCCTCCTCCAACCACCAAGCCTTCTCAAATCAGAAGAACGAGCATGGTTGATCCTCCTCCCCCGATAGGGGTGTAAACGAGCCGAACCTGAGCGAACAAACCCAGGCTCGGTTCGGCTCGTTTAGCATACTTTCAGGCTCGAGCTTGGTTCGGCTCGATAATAATCAGGATCGGTTCGGCTTGGGTAAGGTTCGTAAAGGTTCGGTTCGGCTCGTTAAAGGTTCGTTTAAGAATAAATGTTGTGCATGTGTTTCAAAGGGAAAAACCACAGTTGCAGGGGAGGGTTTTGTGGGGTTTCGGGAATAGGGAATAGGGACTTAGGGAGTTTATGACTAGATGGGCTTGAAAAAATAAGTGAATACCCTCATGTTAATATAGAATGTATTTTTCCTTGTATATACACAATATGTATGCATATATACTTTTATGTATGTATGTGTATATAATCGAACTTTTAACGAACCGAACTTGAGCAAACCTATGTTTTTTAGGTTCGGTTCGTTTATTTAATCGAGCCCAAACTCATATTCAGGTTCGGTTCGTTTATTTTCGAATTGAAAATAAATCAAACTTTTAGCATGCTGAATCTGAGTGAATGTCGAACCTGATAAATTTCTGACAACCCTATCCCCCGAGTACCAAAGCAACAATGTATGGTCAGACTGCACCCTAGGAAGGGTGTGTGCCCAAGCCAAAGAAAAAGCCACCATCACCTCAATGAACATCAAGAATCTATTAAGACGAGAGTGGGACATCGAATTATGTCACGAGTAGAGACATCCCACCACATCCACTTCCTGGAGCCCCAGATCGTGCACCATCCCAGCAAAATCTGCAGAGCCACCATCCATCCCACCATGGCCCCCAAGCATGTCCTGCGGATGTAGGGTCATATTGAAAACCCTTGTAATGAGCCACCCACCTCCGATTATCTCACCCTAGACAAAAGCATCCCATCCACCATGTCCCCCAATCCGGTGTCATTGCACGGGCCGTACACGTTTGTGGCCAAAATTACCATGTCATCCACCTTGTGCCGCAGTAGGAGCGAGAATACCCCACGCATCACCTCATCCAGAACTCCATCTTGGCACCATCCCACCTCGTAACAAAGCCCCCTGATGCCCCGACTAATGCGATTTCCCTGAACTCCTCCAACCGACATCCACCAACTTCCTTCGACACCCCCTTCACCATCTGCTCAACCTTTGTTTCCCGCAACATGGCGACATCCTCCCTTTATTCCTCCAACCTCCTCACCGCCATCCTCTTCTCAGTCTGACCCAGACCCCTGACACTCCAAGTCACAAGTTTCATTTGCAAAACTCTAAAGCCCCTAATGACGGCACCAAACCGAGACACGCCAAAACCTCCAACCCCAACACTTCCACTGGCCCTGGGCCAGCCATCCTTTCCACCAGAAGAGCCAGCTTATGGCTCACTAACACCATCCCATCACCCCTCACCGCTACTTGGAAAGCCAGAGACACCTCACCCTCGCCTCTACACTCAAGCTACTCCGCCCCGACCATCTCTGGATCCCTCCTGAGCTGTTTTTGGCATAGGAAACTTCTGTGCTCGTTCATCTTACAATGGAAGCACCTCACTAGGACCCGACACCTCGTTGCACGGTGCCCCTTGCTCCCACATCGCAGGCATCTTCTGCTAAAGACTTGCTCGCCACTAGACCTGGCCAATGGGCCGGGGGCCCACCCGCCCAGCCCGCTCATGGGCCGGGCTTGGGTCAAGATTTTAGTAATGGCCCGACCCGGCTCGGCCCGCTCTTTGGCCCGCCCGTCAACTGGGCAGGCCGTGGACATGTGTCATAAAGCCCGGCCCGGCCCGGCCCGCACATATAAAAATACATGTTTAAAAATTATATTTTAGGTACATTTAATATATTATACTTCAAGTTTTTGTTTTACATTATCAATATTATATCTTAATTTATAGTTGTTTTTTTAAGTAAATACTGTAACCATTGAGTTTGGTTTGATTAGATGAATTTAATAGACCCAGTTTCATGTTAATCAAGTTTACTCATGTAAGTTGTGGTAAAAAGAGGAATTGATAGCTCTTTACTGGTAACTAACCGAAGTACCTCAATAACGTTACAACTGTAGTGTTATTGGAACGGTCACAGCAAGAACATGCTAATGAAATTCATATTAATCAGATGCCAGATGCAAAAGTTACAAGGTTTCAAAATAGTTCATTTTTCCAGATATAACCTGGCAGACATATAAATACATATCAAATTTAATAAATTCGCATGCAACCCACATTGCAAATAGGAGATAGTGTGAGGTTTCACAAGAACCAAGACCACAGACTATCCACTAACTTAAAGGAGTAACTAGACTTCAGAATTAAATAAACCATTATATCTTCTCATCTTATCTTTCCCATCATCAAAATCCAAAAATATGATCTCTGAGTAATATGAGAATAAAATATCATACTTATGATCAATTAGTCACCATAGAAATATACTCATGTGGGAAATGTTGGGATAATGGCTGATCATAAGAGGTGCTTGCTAGAAATTTGGAAACCTTTTACAATTGCAAGTAGAAATAAATTTTAAATTTGAGTTGCTCATGCCTCTCTACTTGCTTTCTTTTGTAAATAATAAATGCCTGTTATTTTTATATAAGTTTTTGGGAGGTACCAGCAACCGCTGACGCCTTTTCTTCCTTGCACGCTTGGCAGGCAAACAGCCTGCAGTTCAGTAGCTATACATGGGTCCAGAAGATAAATTTTATACCCAACGGTATGGTTTATTTTGTGCCAGTTTTTGTAGAATTTATAATGTATTATGTTTCTTTCTCTTCAGTCAGATTTTGGGATATACTGTATGTACTGTCAGACTTTGTACATGTAAAATATATGGAAGTTAATGAAATGAAATAAGATTTTGGTGACCATTGTTCTATGTGTTTGTGGTTATAAATGTTGACTGTGAATGTCATGTGGAAAATTATTCGCGCGGAAAATTTCCCCTTACTTTCAGTTACTTAATGCGATAGAAATGAATGTTGTAATGCAAAATGTGTGATTAACGGGTACCCGGATCCTAGGGGTCTCACAGTTTGGTATCAGAGCAGTGGTACCCCGATACGCACATTCGCAGTATTTCAATTCCGATCGCATTAAGTTCTCAGATAACGGCAGTCTTCTGACTTGTCGTAAGTCTGAAAAGGGAAATATGACATTCATATTCAAATACCACAGTTGTCACCAATTTTGATGCAAACACGAATCGGCGACGGCGAATAATGATAATATATTTTTTGGTAGATTTTTGGTAGAAGAATGAGAGGGGTTGAGAAGAGAAATTGGAAAGGTTGAGAAGAGAACTCGCCGGGAATACGAGAGGTTGAGGGAGGAGAACCGCGGAGATCGCGTGGAGGGAGAAGAGAAGGAGAGGGGATAAAATGAGATCAACTCAATTTTCAATTCATCATGGACTGACTAAAACTGATGGACTACCCTCTCTTTATATAGGAGAGAGGGTTTACAAAAATAGTAAACAAATCAAATTACCAACTAATTTAATCCTAATTGACCTCTAATTACTCTAATTAGACTCTAATTAATTAATTGACCCAAAATTGCAATTAAAATCTACGAAATAAACGTTGAGATCACAGGCGATCTCAATTATTTAATTAGACCAATATGACCGCTAAAAACGTAAATAAAATTGATTACTATTTAATTAAATAAATGTGGCCCCATAATTTGGGGTCACGCTGCATCAACTCTCCGACGCTTTGAAAAATTCGGCTCCTGACGAATTGCGTGAACTGCAGGTTCAGCGGCTTTAATTATCTTCTGGAAAAACATGTGGGGCGCGAACGGCGGAATCCATGTGCGGGCGGGAGAGGTGTGGCCACCGTGGTTGAAGAACATATGCGGGGCGTACAGTGGTGTCGGCTCGATCGTCGTCTTCTTCCCATGGTGCTCAGAGAATTGATGCGGCATGGAGAATATGGCCCTTGAATAATCCATGACGAAGCAATGGCACAAAGAGAGTAGAAGGGGAGATGTGTCCAAAAAGTAGAGCCATGGGGTCCTTATATAGGGAAAAATCAATGCCCTAGTCCTATTTGGATTAGGAGGATCCCCATAATTTTGGTTCTCAGCCCTCTTCTTTAAAAAAATTCGCCACCAGGGGTAGGGATGCAATTTTCGTACCCCTTCATTTTGTCTCCCAACTCTATGCCTTTGGACCTTTCTGCAAATAGGGAATTCTTGGAAATTTTCTCTGCAATTTTCACCACTTAACGTCAACCTCCACCTTCCACGGGATTGATATCCCGTTGATCTCACGACCCCAGTTAGGGTTCGCTTCTTAGGCGCGGAGAGGGTTGTGGGGCTCTTCCAGCGGCGGGCGGCGGCGCCGAGTCGGGGCCCGGTGGCCGGTTGCGCTAGGGGGTTGGCGATCTCGGGGAGGAGGGTTGGCACTGGGGCGGGTGAGGCGATGGTGGGGTGCGGTGCTGGCGCCTGCGATGGGAGGCGGCGTGGTCGACCGGCTGGCGGTGGTGAGGGGATGAAGGAAAGGACACCGAGGCGGCGGCGCCGTAGAGGTGGGGAGAGAGGAAGAGGAGGGGGCGGAATCGGCTGGGGAGGAGGTATCGGGGGCGAGAGGGAGGAAGAGGCCGGGGACTGGGGTGCTGCGGGGGCAGGATGGCGCGGCTGCGGGGCGGCGGGGTGCGCGAGGGCTCTGGCGCGGGAGGGGAGAGGGGGCGCTGGCGGCGTGGGGAAGAAGGTGGCGTGCGGGAGGGGGTCTGGGGGCAGGGGTGTGGGACACGGGAGGAGGGAGAGGGGCGGCGGGGAAGGTGGCGGCGCCGTGGCCGTGGGTGGCGGCGCCGGGGCCGTGGGTGGCGCCGCTGGGGATCTGGGGACTGTCGGGGGAGTTGCTGGAGCGGGGCTGGCGGCCGTGCTGGTAGGGGAGGGCAGGAGCGGTACCTGGGGAGGTTGGGGTGGCGCCGGGATGGTCGGAGGGGGCCGCGGGGCCGATTCCGACGACGGGTTTGTTTCTGGAAAGTGCTGGACAGCAGCCGTTTCATCGTCTTCAGCGACGATTTCTTCGTCGGGGAGCGCGTCCAGCCATGCTTGGACCTTCAAGGATGCCGCAAGACACTTTTTGTACTTCCGTTGACGCGAACGTGCCTGCGATCCTCGTGATAGGGTGGCTTGATCGAGCTTCATTCTCCAATAGTCGACAGGACCGTCGAATCGTGAGAACGATTCGATATCCATGCTCTGATACCAATTGATGCAAACACGAATCGGCGACGGCGAATAATGATAATATATTTTTTGGTAGATTTTTGGTAGAAGAATGAGAGGGGTTGAGAAAAGAAATTGGAAAGGTTGAGAAGAGAACTCGCCGGGAATACGAGAGGTTGAGGGAGGAGAACCGCGGAGATCGCGTGGAGGGAGAAGAGAAGGAGAGGGGATAAAATGAGATCAACTCAATTTTCAATTCATCATGGACTGACTAAAACTGATGGACTACCCTCTCTTTATATAGGAGAGAGGGTTTACAAAAATAGTAAACAAATCAAATTACCAACTAATTTAATCCTAATTGACCTCTAATTACTCTAATTAGACTCTAATTAATTAATTGACCCAAAATTGCAATTAAAATCTACGAAATAAACGTTGAGATCACAGGCGATCTCAATTATTTAATTAGACCAATATGACCGCTAAAAACGTAAATAAAATTGATTACTATTTAATTAAATAAATGTGGCCCCATAATTTGGGGTCACGCTGCATCAAATTTCATTAACTTTCATATTATATCCCAAGAAGAGAAAAAGCATATAAGATAAATTTCTGCAAGTGGCATTTTTATGACTAAAAATTGTTCTCATTCAGATCCATGTCATCCTGACCAGACCAAGAGATGACTAACAAACTAGCACACATACTGACTACTCGTATCGACCTTTCCATAGTCTATTTGATTCTAGTGTGACACATTCTTTTCTTGCTTCGAGACTACTAGCTTCCTTAGGTAGAGTCGCAGAGACTCTCTCTTCTCCATATCATATCCGAGGGCAAGACAGCCAGTTGTTGATCATTTCCGTGATAGTTAGGCACTTGCCCATATTGATTGGCGGTCACGAGATGATCGCAGATTGTCTACCTCTACAGCTTGATGAGTTCGACTTGAGTTTGAACATGAATTGGTTATCCAATCATCATGCACTTATTGATTACTTTAGGAAGACGGTTGTCTTCAGAATCCCAGATTTACCCGAGTTTACTTTTGAGGGTACTATACATGACTCCACCATGGAGTACAATTCAGTGTTGCGAGCCCAGCGACCTGTCGATCAGGGTTGAGATTCATATCTTGCATTCGTTTGGGAGGTATCTGATCAGGAGCCGATGATACATGACATCCGAGTAGTTTCAAGAATACCCAGATGTGTTTCCTGATGAGCTACCGGGATTACCTCCTGAGAGAGAGATTAAGTTTGAGATCACATTACTATCAAAAACAAAGCCGATCTCGATGACTCCTTACCGTATGTTACCTGCTGAGTTAAGAGAGCTAAAGGTGCAGTTGCAAGAGTTACTTGATTTAGGATTCGTGAGACTGAGCATTTCACTTTGGGATGCTCCGGCTTTATTTGTCAAGAAGAAGGACGAATCCATGAGGTTGTGCATTGACTACCAGCAGCTGAACAAGAGAACGGTGAAGAACCGTTATCCTTTGCCGCGCATCGATGATTTGTTCGATCAGCTCTAGGGGATCTTCGGTGTTCTCGAAGATCGATATTCGCTCAGGCTACCATCAGCTGAGGATTCGCGAGTCGGACATTCCGAAGACAGCCTTCAGGACTCGTTATAGACATTACGAGTTTGTGGTGATGCCGTTTGGGCTCACCAATGCACCTGCGGCTTTCATGGATATAATGAATCGTATCTTCCGTCCATACTTGGACAAGTTTGTAGTGGTATTCATCGATGATGTGCTCATCTATTCACGGAATGAAGGGGATCATACGAATGATCTACGAATTGTTTAGGACACATTGCGAGAGCACAAGCTATACGCCAAGTTGAGCAAGTGTGAGTTTTGGTTTTCTCAGGTCTCGTTCCACGGGCATGTCATTTCTAGAGCAGGCATTGCAGTTGATCCTGCAAAGATAGATGCAGAGAGGACAGGTGATTGCTTACGCATCACGGCAGTTGAAACTGCACGAGCGGAACTACCCTACACATGACTTGGAATTGGCGGCAGTTGTCTTCGCCTTGAAGATCTGGCGCCACTATCTTTATGGGGCGAACTTCAAGATTTTCACTGATTATAAGAGCCTGAAGTACATCTTTGATCAGAAGGAGCTGAACATGAGGCAACGCACATGGCTCGAGCTGCAGAAGGATTATGATTGTACGATCTCTTACCATCCCGGTAAGGGAAACATAGTAGCCGATGCACTGAGCAGGAGAGCACATGCTGATGGTACAGCGAACTGGCTATTTACAGGGGATACGCTCGCCGCTTTGACTGATTGATATCCTCAGGAGAGCGCATCCATTTCTACCACCGTGCCTCCACGATTCAGCAGTTTGTGGGATCGTATTGTCGAAGGATAGAAGACAGACCCTTGGATCCGAGATAGATACATACGCGCCGTCAAGGACGAGGTTGATGATTTTGTTGTGAAGGAGTCTATTTTATGGAAGGCAGGTCGGGTCGTTGTACCCAATGACGAGCAGCTTCGCAGAGACATACTTGATGAGACACACAGTTCACGGTAATCTATCTATCCAGGCAGCACGAAGATGTATCGTGATTTATGCTGACATTTCTGGTGGGATGGAATGAAGCGCGATGTGGCACTACATGTCAGCAGATGCATGACCTGTCAGATGGTCAAGGCTGAGCACATGAGACCACCAGGATTACTGCAGTCTCTCCCCATTCCCGAGTGGAAGTGGGAGAGCATTTCTATGGATTTTGTCACAGGTCTGCCGAAGACATCGGGTGTCCATGATTTCATTTGGATCTTTGTTGATAGGTTGACCAAGTCAGCCCATTTTATACCTGTCAACACGACTTACACTCCATCCAGATTGGCCAAGCTCTATGTGCAAAACATCATCAGACTTCACGATATACCACGAGAAGTGGTGTCTGACAGAGATTCGAGATTAACATCTCATTATTGGCATCAGTTCATGTCAGCACTACAGATAGAACTGAAGATGAGTTCTACTTATCATCCGCAGACAGACGGGCAAAGTGAGCGTACCATTCAGACGCTTGAGGATCTACTTCGCGCATGCACTTTAGAGTGGAAAGGGTCCTGGAAAGATCATTTGCCTTTGGTAGAATTCACGTACAACAACAGCTATCACTCCAGTATTGGCATGGCACCTTTCGAAGCCCTATACGGGCGAAGATGCCTCACACCTCTCAGTTGGCGTGAGGTAGGCGATCATATTTTATATTCAGTAGATCTCCTGGAGGAGACCGCGAGAGCTGTTGATCTTGTGAGACGGAGGCTTCTGACGGCACAGAGCCGCCAGAAGAGCTATGCAGACCGTCGGAGAAGAGAATTGAAGTTCAGGTATCCAATACTTCCCTATTACTCCTTTTGCGAAATTAGTTAAACCTTATACTAATGGCATTCCCATAAATTATAGGTTGAAGATTGGGTGTTTCTTCGTGTATCTCCCATGAAGGGAATACAGAGATTCTGTGTTCGTGGCAAGTTGGCGCCACGATATGTTGGACCTTTTGAGATTCCGGCTAGAGTGGGGAAGGTGGCATATCAAGTAGCCCTTCCTCCACATCTTTCAGCTATCCATGATGTCTTCCACGTATCCAACCTGAGGAAGTATGTGCACGACCCTCGGCACATCATCAGTTGCGAGAATCTTGACGTGGAGCCTGATCTGACTTATGAGGAGAAGCCAGTCCAGATACTTGACCATACTGTAAAGAAGCTTCGCAGCAAAGAGATTTCATTGGTCAAGGTTTTGTGGCACCGTCACGGCGTCGAAGAGGCAACGTGGGAGACTGAAGCTGACATGAGAGCCAAACATCCACATCTTTTCTAAATGTAATCATCAAAATAAGCTTTTGTAATTAGATACATGATAAATATATGGCTTGTTTTCTCTTTGAGGTTTTTATGGGATCAAAACCCTTTGAGGTTTTTATGGACATAGGAAATTCCAACAAGACACCTAATAGACTTAACTCGAGTCTCGAGGACGAGACTCCCTTTGAGGTTTTTATAATTGTAACATCCGGGTTTCAACAAACCCGAACTTGATCCGATTAAGGTCCTATTGACCCAATAAAGTTATCTGACGACATTAGATAACCTAAAACGATCAATTGGTCGTTAATCAAAGGTCGTTCGGACAAAATCGACCAAAAATCGATCACTTCGTAATACGTGCCGTGAAAAAGCCGCGACGCAAATTCGGAAACCACAAAACGAATCGGGACCATCATAATTTCCGATTCGACGAAAGAAGACCAACGGAATCGATCGTTCGTCAATCGGAGGTCGTTTGATATTTTTAAGTTACAAAATTTAATCTTAAACAAAAACCGTATCCGAAAATTTCGGGTATTCAAAACCCGACCAAAAGTATATCAACATTATAGTCATATTGATCGTCGTTCCGAGACGGTTAAAATGAGATACTGTGCGTCGAAATCGGAGGCTCGATGTGCGAATACGATCCATTTTTAACGTCTTAATAAGTGAAAGAAAAATGAAAAAAAATCCCCAACTGTTGTACAGTGCAGCAGCTGGCAGCCACCTGGACCCTTCTTTTTCCTTCCACGAAGGGCTCTTCTTCTCTACACTTGGCTGAAAATTTGACTCTCTTCTCTCTATATATATCAGCTCTCCCTCCCTTTAATTCCTTGCCATTTTCTCTCAAATTCAAGCCGATGGTGAGGTCACAACTCTTCGTCTTGCTGCTGTAATCTCCAAGGATCCATGTCTATCCAAAAGAAGCTGTAAGCCCTGCTACATCTGCTGGAAGTTTTTTTTCTTTCTTTTCCTTGTTTCTTTCCCAATTAGCTATGCATGCAGTCGTAGCCTCTACTTCTCCAGGAGAAAGGCTGCATCCAAATCCTGCAGTTGAAAGATCATGTGCTACAACTCTCATTTTCCTCTTGAAGTTGATGCATGCGGAAGAAATTACCTATTTTTTTAGATCAAAAAGGTACAATCCCATACCCATACTCCCTTGCTGTCAGGCATGCATTCTGTCACTTCTCTTTTCTACAATTTGTGTTAATTTCACAAAATTATTCCAGATTTCAACTTCCAGAATTTTCCCCTGATTTATGGATTTAAAAGATGGGATTAGGGAGAGTTAGGCGCATTATCCTTCTATTTTAGCTTAATTCATTATGAGTGTGGATCTAAAGGTTGTGTTCTCTAAAATTGGTGATATTATATCTATTAGGATCTTCTTTCGATAATGCAAAAGACTGCTTAAAGTTTATGGTCTGAAATCCAATGGATATAGCTTCATTGTGGGATAATTGTGACTAATGCTTGTTGCCTTATACACAAGGATCACTGGGACTGGATGTCTGTTAGTTCAGATAATTTCAGGAGTCATTAAATATAGATTTTTGAGTAACTTATATTTGGGAAATGCACTAAGCAGTGCATGCGTTCAAGCTGGATTTCCTAGAATAAGCAATATACATGCTCTTGGAAGTACTAGAATAATCAAACAAATTCTAGAAAATTTATTTTTCTTCTTTGGAATCACTAGAAAAAGCAAACAAGTGTTAGAAATTTAACTCTACTTCCCTGATCAATCAAATCAAACTTTTATTGGTTATGTTCTTATTCAAAACTTATTATCACAATGCATGGATTATCTTAGACTACAGATATCTTTTACCATTAGCTTAAATAATATACTAAGACTGGATGCCATATAACAAGATGGTGAAATCTACATATGAGATATAGATGTATCCCATCTTCACATCAACTTCATACTAAGATCTGTAAATCTTCAACAGACCCCATGCAATATCTTCTTGTGACAGTTAAATTTTCCTCGAATCAAAAGAAAGTTTAGAGGATTTAATATACAATTTAAGTTTTTGAAGAGTACTTAGTATTAGTATGGGAAGAAGAGAAACCGAAGCAAGTTGTATCAAGTAGATAAAGAGCTGTGAAAATTAAATATCTACAGTTTTCCATTACATATTATACATGTAATTTGAATCTCGAGTGTTGTAAATATATATAAATATATGCAATAAGTACTAGAGTAACATGGTTTCAGAAGTTGAAATATGGTATCATTTGTTGTTCTTTAGATAATAGTGTGAAGTGTTGTTAATAAAAGGTTTATACATGGGAAGATCTACCTTGAGTATTCATTCATTACACTAGTTATGCGTAAGGAACTACTTGGACCAATGAGGAAGTGGTATAAGCGATCAATTTTAAGAAAATGCATATTGCTTTGGAAACATTTTGAAGGAATGAGTTGAACGGGCTAATTCAAGCAGCTAAAAATCTTGTGCCATCAAAATTTTATTATTACAATCCTAGTATAGCACATCTAGTGCCAAAATCTATATATGATCTATATTTTCTTGTGATCTTTGAAATAGTTGGTTCGACATGATCCTAATTTGTAAAGTAAATCTTAAAGTGTCATCAATCAGAGCATTGACCAAAAGACCTAGATTTGATCAATAAACTACAGAAAGAATTGAGAAAGAAATGAATATTCAAGCAGGTATAGATGTTGAGAATAAGTGGTGGTTACAAATAAAAGTGCCGGTCATAGTGAACTTTACACTTGACCGTGCGAGAGCGCGGTGACTCTCAACTGGGCGGAAGAAAGGAAGCTCAATTAGGGCAGCGGCCGCCAAGTGCGCGGGTCTAGGATCCCAGTCCCCCTTCGGTTTTAACGTGAGCTTACAGTGTTTTTACACCTCGTTGGGATCCCGACTTTAGACCATTCCGCTGACCCTGTTTTAGGATACCCAGGCGGGGGATCCTTGGTTTTCAGTTTTACGTACGAGCTCGGTTGCCCGTTACCGGTCGGGCTGTTTTCTAGAGCGACTTTTCCGGGAAGTCCCTCTCACCCGTCTCAGTGGCGTAGTTTGGGAGTAGACCTATCCCTCTATTGGACCGTCCTTCCAACTAGAGGGCGAGACGGAAGAGCCTTTTGTTGGCTTATTCACCGCTTGAGTTTTTCTTTCGCCAACAGACTTGGCGATTCTACATCCAGATCATCCATATCTATATCTATATCATTTAGAGTTACATTTGAGATTGTTGCACTAAGGTTTGAAGGGATTGATTCTACATCCAGATCATCCATCTCTATATCCATACCATCTAGAGTTACATCTGAGACTGTTGCACTTAAGGTTTTAAGGGATTATAATTAAAATTGAGTAACTGGAAAAGATACTAATCTGATTCAAAATCCCTTTGAGTTAGTGGACGTGTTGGGAACTTAGTTAGGATGCATTACACAACACCGCATGCCTACGGAGGCCCCCCAACCCTAAGATATTCCCCAAGTCTTAGAGTCATAGTGTGAGGTTTCACAAGAACCAAGACCACAGACTATCCACTAACTTAAAGGAGTAACTAGACTTCAGAATTAAATAAACCATTATATCTTCTCATCTTATCTTTCCCATCATCAAAATCCAAAAATATGATCTCTGAGTAATATGAGAATAAAATATCATACTTATGATCAATTAGTCACCATAGAAATATACTCATGTGGGAAATGTTGGGATAATGGCTGATCATAAGAGGTGCTTGCTAGAAATTTGGAAACCTTTTACAATTGCAAGTAGAAATAAATTTTAAATTTGAGTTGCTCATGCCTCTCTACTTGCTTTCTTTTGTAAATAATAAATGCCTGTTATTTTTATATAAGTTTTTGGGAGGTACCAGCAACCGCTGACGCCTTTTCTTCCTTGCACGCTTGGCAGGCAAACAGCCTGCAGTTCAGTAGCTATACATGGGTCCAGAAGATAAATTTTATACCCAACGGTATGGTTTATTTTGTGCCAGTTTTTGTAGAATTTATAATGTATTATGTTTCTTTCTCTTCAGTCAGATTTTGGGATATACTGTATGTACTGTCAGACTTTGTACATGTAAAATATATGGAAGTTAATGAAATGAAATAAGATTTTGGTGACCATTGTTCTATGTATTTGTGGTTATAAATGTTGATTGTGAATGTCATGTGGAAAATTATTCGCGCGGAAAATTTCCCCTTACTTTCAGTTACTTAATGCGATAGAAATGAATGTTGTAATGCAAAATGTGTGATTAACGGGTACCCGGATCCTAGGGGTCTCACACCGCTCGAGAGACCACCGACATTTCACCCAAGTCTCTAAGAGCACTATTCAACGAGCATAGATTCCTAGGGAGGCGCAGGATGCCTTGGATTCGAGCAACCCTTCCTTCTTCATCCCTCCATCAATAAAATAGGGGTATCTCCAACGGACCTTCCCTCCACCTCACAAACAACAAGCAGCTTGACAACCTTTGCATCCGAAAGGCCATGCACATAAACCAAACTCCCCTTTAGAGGGAAAATGTCACCCAAGAATGATTCCACCAAGATATCAAAGACCTCTGATATGGCAACAGGCAGATTGAGGTCTCCCATCAGATTTCTACCAATAAAGATTCCATCAAACCCCTCCCTCTTCTCCTTCTCCAGTCGATGTGTATCGAAGGGAACACTTATGACCACCTCTACAAAGGAACCAGATGTATGTGCTCCATCAAAAACCACCCCACAGGCCTCTTCTGTGATTGAACACACTTGCATAAGAAGTCTCCCTATGATGTCCTTGTCTACCATAAACGAAATAATGGATCGATCCTGAGCATGTCTTTCAATGTAATCGAGTGTGCCGCAACGAAAGTATTGCGGCTCCTGATGAGGCTTCTTCTGATGACTCACCAGTCACCAATCTCCAACCTTCCAAATCCTCTCCCTTCCTCTGTTTGGTGGCACTCACACTCCTGAGACCCCTCCACTCTATCTTCTTCTTCGAAGAAATCCCGCCAAATTCCTACCCTTCTGCAACCATTGCCATCTTTCTTTCTCTCCACCTCCCATTTTCTCCCATATCGATTATCGATTTATGCATAGTTGCACCACATATCATCGATAAATAAATATAGCCAAGGCATTCCTAGCCTTGGCTATAACCATATTCTTCTTTTCCGCTAGGGGACTAAAATCTGAATAAAATCCATCTACTATATAAAATACTTTTAAATAATGAGTTTTCACCCCATACACTTAAACTTGAATAAATGTATACAATTAATATTCACGATGGATTTTCAAGAAATCAATCCTTTAACTATCTAAAATAATTTATAATTTAGAACAGTGTAGAATTTATTGCTCATGCACAACAATTGATAATCAATTGCCACACATATGAATTATTAAAAGGAATGAGACATTATTTGGACGTTTCTCTTCAATTTTTATTTGACACTTTGATACAATTGGTAATCTATTTTTGCTCCAAAAGAAAAATAATCACAATGTTTACAAATTCCCAATTAAGTTAAAAGAGCCAGGTGTTGTTCTCCTAACCATAATGTACAAGCGAAATTCACGTGCAACACTAGATAATATTGATTCATGACGATAGTAAATTTCTAACTTTTCGATGAACATTACCTGGTTAAGAGCATTTTGTGGAGTCTCATATTCTGCAGCAACAAATACAAAAACCTGAAAATGTTTTATTTTGATTAGCCAGAGAAATTCAATGAGTCAGAGAAGCATTTCATACAGTAGGAAAAAGCTTAAACTTGGACAGAGACTGGCAAGATTCTACAATAAAATAAATTAACAGGTGAAGAAGTTACACTGGTTGCATTCATTTAATCAAAGCAAAGCCATGCCTCCTCTATCAAGAGAAGTAAGTTTCAAGGAATTTTTGCCCCCACTAGGGATGCAAATGGTCGGATATAGATACGGATATAGGTATTATCGTATCCTTATCCGTTTTTTAATACGAATACGGATGCGGATATAGATATTGATGGATATTAAAACTGTCTTACCATATCCTTAAAAACGGATACGGATGTAAAACGGATACTATCGCACACAAGTAATGTTAGAAATACTCTATAGAATCAACTTAAATATATAAGAATTGGATGAGAAATACATGATATTAATTTACTAAATGTGTTTGTATAGTAAAAATTATATAGATATGGTAAAAGGATGTATAGAATTATGTTATATACGGTTAAAAATAAATCTATGACTATATTTATGTACAAAAACGGATATACGGATACGAATACGGATGTTTGCGGATATCAAAACGATATCCATATCTGTTTCCATTTTAAAACGGATACGGATACCGAAAATCTGTATAAAACGGATACGGTGACGGATAAGATATGGATATATCCGTAACCGTTTGCATCCCTAGCCCCCACTCGTCATGTGAAGCCGAGTGAAAGTATGCAAGGCATGAAGGCCAAGTTGGGGAAGGGATCATAAAAGTCAAAGAGGTTGAAGGAGACGACAAAGTTGATTTTGGTAGTAAGCAAGGTAGGAAATGACTCCATACTATGTCATGCCCCCCCACATGTCTATTGTTGATGCACCTCATGTAGCACCCAAGCATAGTACCACATCTAGTAATCACAGTATGGTAGTAGCTTATAAGTAGTGAGAGTTACTACTAGACAAGCATTTTGGGTAGTGGTCAAGGGCACCAGTTAGCCAAAGCCCAACAAGTTAGCGGTCCCACATAGCGGATCGGATTTAGGACACAAAACATTAAACCTTAAATGCTATTTTTCTTGTGTGTTGAAGGCAGTCGCCCTGTCGCCTGCTATACCGCCCACTCCCAGATGAGGGCACGGTGTTCTATATAGGGCGATTTGTTCCAATTTAATTGCTTTTATAGGAAGGATCGTGTATATTTAGGGGAGGGGATAGGAGTAAGTTTCATAAAGAGAGTTTGGAGTCTTTAATGTTGGAAGAGATCATATAGGGGAAGCAATAGTGGTTATAAAAGAAGGCAATGTTTTAAATATGAGGTTAACGAAGGAGCTAAAATGAAAAGTTGGGCATTACATATTCTATTGCTACAAAAGAGCAAGCTGAAAGATAATAATAGCTAAATGTGCAGCAAATGGGGAGGGGACGACTTTTCCTCTTATTCTACATTACAGGAGGACCCAATGTTCATAAGGTAGTTAAAAAGACAGTTGGGTTGACACGTAGGAGTATCGATTACCCTTGAATGTGGGTACAATGACTTTGTTTTATATTTGTATCTGTTGAGATGGTTGTTTTTTATTTGTCATGTATTCAAATTTTTTATTCCTTTGTCTACTTTATGTAATTTTTCCATAGGACTTTTCTCCTATATAAGAGAGCCCTAGGGTCATGTTAGAGTATTTGATTGTGTGCCCATTGAGTTGTAGCAGGGTAAATGGATCCTGAAGAAGATCCATTTACCCCATCCATGTGTTTAGTCCCACATCGTCTAGTGTGGGACTTGGAGGCTCTGGGAAGGCTATATAAGGAGCCCCAGACCTCCTGTACTCCTTGAGAAAAGCAATGCATAGCATGCCCCTTTGAGGGCTTCTCCCGTGGTTTCATCCCGCTCCTCACGGAGTAGGGTTTCACGTTAAATCTCTTGTTCCATGTTCTATATTTCTTGTTTATGCTCTGTTTATCAATCGCTTCCACATTCTTCATATTTTATGACATGGTATCAGAGCGGGTCGATTCTCGGAGTTTTTTTTCATTATGTTTTCTTTATATTCGAGATTCAGTTCTAGGGTTTCTGTTCAAACCCTAATATTTCTGTCAAGATTTGATTATTGAATATTTAGTATCGTTAATGTTTGCACAAGATCAAGAAATTGGAGGGTTCGTTCTGGAACTCTAGATTCAGATCTCTGGAGTTTCTATAGTTCGTTAACGGCGTTGCTCTTTGTCCAGGAGCCCAAGCAGCGCCTTCTTCTTCTTCACACAACCCTAGCTGCAAGGGCACCATCGTCAGGCGACCATCTCCCAATGCTGCAGTCCTCACATCTTCACTTTAATGCGGCATCTCCCAATATCGCAGTCCCATGCCTTCCTTCGATATGCTCTCAGTGGCGTGCAGAACCTCCAGCGGCGCCGCTCCGAGCAGTTGGCGGTCGCATCCTTCCTCCGGGCAACCATCAGCCTCCGATTCTGGCATCGCGTGCACAGGCACGCCCTCCCGACGACCATTCCGTGCTTCGCGCGAACCCTAACCATCTACAGCAGCATCTGTGCAAGCGGCGACCCTCCTCACCAACCCTAGGCGATCCCAGCTTCCCTCCATGCCCACGCGAAGCCAATTCCATCACAGGCGGTGCGCGATACTCTCGCAGCTACAAGCGGCGGCGCCACCCCTCTCAGTTCTCCCATCTCTCTAACATGTTACAGGCGGCGGCGGCGCAGGCACATCTCCCATCTAGGGCGGCGCCAAATCGAGAAGGCCCCATCGGGGCGGCGGGTCTTTGGAAACCCTAAATGGGGTTTGCCCCCAAAAGGGTGACGTGTGGTATTTAAAAAAACCCAGCATAAAAAAAGGGAGGCAAGTATTCAGGCCCAGCCGGGCCTGCTTTGTATGAGAAAAAAAGGTGCGGAGGAATTATTTAAAAACAAAAGGGAAAAAAGGAGGAAATGAGTGAAAAAATGTCAAAAAAAGAGGCACGTACAATAAAAAGCCGTACGCAAATGTTTAAAAAAAATGAGAAAAGTCGTTCTAAAAAAAATAAATGGCAAAATGTTATTCAAAAGCTGGAAAATGTGACGTCTTGGTTTTATATCCCCCAATCTCTGTCTTCTCCCATACTGGTCGCATAAAAAAAGGGAGGGCTGCAGTTTTTTTTAAAAAAAATGAATGACGAAAAAAAGAGGGAGAGTGTTTGAAAGAGGCGCGTGCATTAAAAAAAGAAAGAAAAGAGCCGCACGCAATTTAAAAAAAAAGGATTTCAAAAAAATGATGCAAAAGCCGAAAAAATGGAACGGTTAAAAAAATTGACGGCTTATAAAAAAAGCCACAAGGAATTTTTTGTGAATGTTATTTCTCTCCGCATATTTATATATCTTGTCTTCTCCCAACTTTGTCGATGGTGAGTTTCCGACAAGTATGAATGAAAGGGGGAGTATATGTGTAGAGTTACAGGTCCGAGTCAGATCCAGATTTTCCAGACTCCAGATTACAGACTAAGTCAGCTTTCAGACTCTACAGCTTTCAGATGAAGATTTTCCATGCGCAAGTCCAAGTTTGATGCGCAGATTCAGACTCGACATTCAGATTGGTCAGAGTCCATGCTCAAGGCACTCCATGATGAGAGGCCCATTTTCGAGATCTCCAGAGAGAAACTTATTTTCAGACACGCACATGGATGCGGTCATTTTTCAGATGAACACATGTATGCCATCAGTTTAGAGGCCCCCATCCTTTCTTGTTTTGTAGGTCAGAGTTTTCATGTGAGCCATAGGGACTCCAGAGCAGAGGACCATTCCCTATGCCATTGAGGGCAAGGGTTTTCATGTGGTATCATAGGTACATCAGAGCAGTGCACCATTCTCTGAGCCAGATGGGAGAGACCCAGTTTTCCGACGAGGAGACTTCAGGCGCAGTTTCAGACTCGATGGTCAGGTTCCGAGTCTTCAGTTGACTCACACTCCATCCCGTTCGTCCTCCTCACCTGCACGACATGAAAAGCAACGTCCTCGACTGCAGCAATGTGCGCGTTGGGTTGATATTGTCCGTAGTGTCTTGTAGCGTTGAGTTGAGTTTCTTTCTTTTTGTCCAAGCTGAGCATTGCATGCTCCAGCTTGAGGGGGAGTGTTAGAATATTTGGTTGTGCGCCCATTGAGTTGTAGCAGGGTAAATGAATCCTGGAGAAGATCCATTTACCCCATCCATGTGTTTAGTCCCACATCGTCTAGTGGTGGGACTTGGAGACTCTAGGAAGGCTATATAAGGAGCCCCAGACCTTTTGTACTCATTGAGAAAAGCAATGCATAGCATGCCCTTTTGAGGGCTTCTCCCGTGGTTTCATCCTGCTCCTCACGGAGTAGGGTTCCACGTTAAATCTCTTGTTCCATGTTCTATATTTCTTGTTTATGCTCTGTTTATCAATCGCTTCCGCATTCTTCATATTTTATAACAGGTCACAACGGAATACATCATTTTTTCCCTTTTCACATGGCATCAGATCCACGATCCTAGATTGGAGCATGTGCTCTAGTCATCCCTTCCCCACTAAAATCCTAAGGGGACACGCCCCCTTCTTGTTCGGCAATAGCAGCAGATGTACGCTGCTCCCGCCGCCCCTCGTGTTTGGTAGCAACAGCCGTAGGCTGCCGCTGCCACCATCGTTGCCGCTGAACATCAACAGTGACAACCGCCTACCGCCACCGCCGCCACCATGAAGGGACTCTTCCTCTCCTCTCGAGTGGTCACAGTCCTTGTGGTGCCCTAGATGTCTTTTTCAACATCCGTTGAGATCTGAAAATCGCACCCAAAGATGATTTTATTCATTACTCAAACTGATTTTAGACTTTTAGGGTGTTGTTTGATCATTTGAATCCACCCATTTGCCTAGAGAAGTCTCTAATGAATGGAAGATGTTGTAGTATGAGTCTACACCCACAACCATCTTCATTTATGCATGTGTAAACGCGTTTATTCTTGTCTACAACCCCAGTCTTCGTAGCAATCGTCATCATGTTAGATAACATAGTCAACTCCAACGTCGACGTCCCATCCTTGGGAGCCTTCAAAGGTCCAACGCACATTGTCAAGATGGATGGGACTAATTATTAATTACGAGCTATGCAGTGCAATGACAAAAAGCATATTCTCACACAAGACGAGCCAATCGACAAGACTGTGGTTAATGCCTAGTGGGAGGCAGATGACGCATATACGTGTGTTTGGTTGTCTAGGACGGTATCCGTGGAGATAGCCAATGATATTTCAAATCAACTCACAATGAAGACGATGGGGACATCCTCGCCGCTACTTACTCGCAGGCAAAGAATGAGTCCAAGATACTGCAATTTCAGCATGATATCTTCACATCTAAGCAGAACTTACGTCCTCTTCATATCCTTTACACTTCTACCAGGAGTATGTTTAAGAAGCTTCATGGCTTCATTCCCTTGATTGCTTCGCAAGAACAGCTCAAGGATTACGGAGATTCGGTGATGACCAGAGTCTTTCTAGCAGCTCTTGATCCTGAACATGATGTAGCTCGATCGCAGATCCTTGCTGATACCACTATACCTCTAATGGGGAGGCATACTGCAGATTGAGTAGGCTTCCTATACCACATGGTGGTGCTACTCAACAGTCACTAACCTCCTCGACTACGGTCGCATCTCGTGGTAACGAGAGTTCTACACAGTATCGAGGGCATGATAGAAAACTTGAATGAAATTCATTTCCAATATCTATAAGTCAGGAGTCAACATTAACATCGATATGTTCGAAATGATCGGTATGTGCAATATATGGGGTATAAATGACGGATATGTGTGATATAAGTGTGTTTTTGTAGGTTATTTGTTGTTTTAATATCTTGGATGATCTTAATTTCTGAAAAAACAGCAAAAATGCGATTTTAGATCTATTTCCGACATTTCCACCGACATCGTCGATATATCGATGGTATATCATGCTATATCCTTTTCCGGGAGAACTGATACAATATCAATATCGATATCGATATGACCTTTTATGGCACTTACTGCATAGGCTAGGTCATTCTGAGAATACATGCTACTCCAAGCATGGCTTTCCTACTTTAGCTTGTGTAGCGGAGCAGACTCAGTCAACTATTGTTCCTCCTCCCGTATATGATCAGAGGTTCGATGAGCTTGTGGCATGACTGAGAGAAATTATGCATGCACCCCAGTCGTCTACTGCTCCTTCAAGATCTTCAGAGGTAGTTGCGTCTGCATCTGTCACCATCAGGTACCACATATGCTTTTACTAGTTGTTACAGAGTCCACCATCTCTGTGGTGATAGAGGACAATTTAGTGCATACAGATCGATTCAGCCAGGCAGATATGTAGTCATAATAGATAGGACTTACACCCCCATTACTGGACATGGGAGATGCATTTGACTTCGATAATACGTCTACAGAATGTTCTATATGCTCCTGATTTTTATATGAATTTATTACCCATTAGTCAAATCACCAAAGACTTACATTATCACGCCATATTTGATCCATCTTCTCTTGAATTTCAGGACATTCTTATAGACATGGTGATTGGATCTGATCGTGAGCAAAGAGGTCTCTGTAGACTAGTCCAATCCCTGTATGTTGGTGCTTCAACCATTTGCATTGGATCAGGATCAGTCTCTCCTTATGTGTGGCACCTCCGGTTTGGTCGCCTTCCTCTGCAGAATCTGTGTCACATCCTTTCTTAGATTTCTCCTCGTTCTACCCTCCGATGCGAGGCTTGCCAGCTTGGGAAGCACCACCGATCTACTTTTAAGAGTGTCCGTCAGACTTCATGTGCGTACACATCCCAACAAAATGGGATGGTTGACCTAACATCGTCACCTTTTGGATGTCACCAGAACCCTCTTAATTTAGAGTCATGCTACTCATTTATACTGGGGAGATGCGGTTCTTACTGCTCGCTACCTGGTAAATCACATGCCATCGTCTGTGTTGGGAGAGAAGATTCTGTTCTTGATTGCGTTTCCCGAGAAGGATCTTTTCTCCCTCACTCCTCGTGTATTTAGGTCAGTTGTCTTTGTTCATCATACGTCTCCGGACCATGACGGGCTCTCTCCAAGGGTTGTCAAGTGTGTCGTTGTGGGGTATCCCAAGACTCAAAAGGGATACCGTTTTTTTGATCCTATTCAACAAAAGTACTATGTTAGTGCGGATGTCACTTTCTTTGAGTCTATTACATTTTTCTCTCCTACAGGTGATAGGTTGATTCCTTCGAAGTCTGGAGAAGAGGTATACATGCTCCATCTCCGGTTTCGTCTACCAGGCCTATGACTCCTACACCTCTCACTCCATCACTTCCCCCACCGCCTACACCAGCAACCTCCATCTTTTTGCCACAGGTTTACATATGACAACCTTGTGCTCATGAGCCTCTTCCATCATCCAACGCATCCCGGGTATGTTCTGAACACTTGGTTTCTACTGATGGCACTAATGATTTGCATTCACAGCAGGATGAGCAGGTGGCTATAGATGTTCCTATCTTGATCATTGAGGAGGTTGAGGACCTTGATGTGTCCATTGCTTTACAGAAGCAGACGCGTACTTTTGTTGCATACGCTCGTGTTTCCCATGTTTCTCTTGCACGTCTCTCAGAGGAATTTCAGAAGTTTGTTGTTGGACTATCTGTTGTGGACCATTTACATATTAGGAGGCATTACAAATTAGTCAACGACATCTTGCTATGAAGGAAGAGATGGTTGCGTTACAGTCTCGTGGCACATGGAGTATTGTTCCAGCTCCACCTGGTGTATCTGTTGTAGGAAGCAAGTGGGTGTTTACGATGAAACACCGTGTAGATGGTAGAGAGAATAGATACAAGGCTAGATTTGTTGTTCATGGGTTCATCCAGACATATGGGGTGGACTATCAAGATATGTTTTCTCATGTCGCTCGGGCATTCAACACTGAGGATTCTTATTTCTGTTGATGTGGTATGTGATCGGTCTCTCTTTCAATTAGATGTTAGGAATGTCTTTTTGTATGATGACTTGCGAGAGGAAGTCTACATGCAACAACTATTAGGTTTTGTTGTTGAGGGGGAGTCTCATATGATTTGAAGACTTCACAAGGCCATCTATGGCCTTAAGCAGAATCTGAGGGCTTGGTTTCAGAAGCTCTCTAAGTTAATTAAGCAACAGGGATTTGTCAGATTGACTGCAAATTACTCTCTTTTCGTTCAAAGATTCCAGAGAGGTATTATTGTTATTTTGGTTTAGGTGGATGGCATCATTATTATAGGGGATGATAAGCATGGTATTCAAGTAGCTAAGGATTTTCTAGGGCAACAGTTTATGACCAAGGACCCTGACAATCTTCGTTATTTTCTTGGCCTCAAATTTGCGAGGAACCAGCATAGCATGGTGATGACACAAAAGAAGTATTTTATTGATTTCGTAAACGAGATGGGCATGACAAGATGTAGGCATGCTACTACTCCTATGGATCCTAATGTTAAACTCTATGATGATGACACTGAAGAGGTTGATAAGAGATGATATATAGAGATTAGGGGAAAGCTTCTATATGTCACCATTATCAGACCCGATATATCCTTCGCAATGAGTAGAGTTAGTCAGTTTATTGAGTAGCCCAGGAAGGTACATATGGATGATGTTTACATGATTTTGATATATCTGAAGACTTCTTCACGTCTAGGACTCTTGTTCAGTAGAGATACATCCCTCGAGTTACAGCATGTGCTAATGCATATTACACAAGATGCCCCAAAGATAGAAAGTCTACTTCGGGTTTCGTTATCTTTATTAGAGTTCACTTGTTTCAAGAAAGAGTAAGAAATATACGGTTGTTGATGATCTAGTGCCGAATCAGAATATAGAGCCATGACACAATGTAGCACAGAGATGATGTTGGGTCAAATCTGTCCTGACCGACCTGACTATTGAGGTGCCACTTCCCATGCACCTCCAATGTGACAACCAGGTCACCCAGTTCATACCCAATAATTCAGCATTCCATGAAAGAAAAATGCACATCGAGGTAGACTGTCACTATACTCGAGATATGATTCAAAAGAGGTTTATCTCCACTTCTCATGTTACTTTAGGAGATCAGACTGCAGATATGTTCACCAAAGCACTTGCTATAGGCTCATTCCATCGTTGTTCCAGGCTGAGCATGATATACATATATGCTCTAGCTTGAGGGGAGTGTTGAGATAGTTGTTTTTTATTTGTCATTTATTCATATTTCTTATTCATATATCCATTTTATGTAATTTCCCCGTAGGGCTTTTCTCCTATATAAGAAAGCCCTAACTAGGGTCTCTAGTTACAACGGAATGCATCAAATCTTTTCCCTTTCCACAATATCTGTTACATTACTCTAGTAAATGGGATAAAAAAGGAAGCTTTTGGAGTAATAAAAAGCAGCAATCATCTATGCAGAGGGAACACCCATTTTTACCTCAACAATCTGAATCATTAAAACCACATTAAATGATATCTGAGCTGTGTCGGGATATGCGCAGAGCACATGCCCAATCTGACATGTGAAAGAAGCAATTAGAATGCAAAAAATCTCATTGGAAGGGGATTCATATCAAACATCCTTCATTGGATAGCTCAATTGGCGGATATCAACGGCTGATTTGCTAAAAAGAAGCAGTTCTGGAATTACGAACCTCAATCAGAAAGACTAACCATCTGGTGATGGAACTAACAATTACTCTGCGGTGGGCGGTGGGCATCAATAACGTCTTTGATAAGCCGAGATCGAGTGGCTTAACAGTGTCAAGTTATTGTGTTAGGTGGAGTATGATGATATCTTTGAGCTCCCGTCCTAATATTTTCTTGAGCCAAGGAAACATTTTTGACACCAAAGGTGACTGTGAAGCCACATCGTATAGCTAATACAAGGTCATACTTTGGTGTTTGAATTGCAAGGAGGGATGGGCACCTATTTCAAGTTCATGAACGCTATATTGCAAAAACTGAGGTTTTGAAAGGAGCACAAAGAGAGTCAACTGACATAAAGAAGGATTCAAATACAAAGAACCCTCATGAATCGCATAAAATTGCCTTCTTCCTTCGAGACTCAAGACGGGGATATGGAGATGATGAAACATAAAAAAGGAAGCCTTACAAAGGGTGTTATGTTTCATTGCTTGATGCAAGATTGACGAAAGGATGCATCAACCTTACCAAGCATCTTCACAAAAGCCCTACCTTGGACCTATGTTTTCGACAAGTTGGGGTAGTAGAGATACAAAAGGGGTAGGGAATGTGATGCAATAAAAAAACTGAGGAATTTTCAAAATCGAAAGATTAGGCAGTTTATAACAAACACTTTATTTTTAAGAATTTCGTTAAGAGATTATTTCGATCAATTAGATGTCGAAATAAATCAACCATGATTTCCTATAATATAAAACTGTTTATTGCTTAGATGTAATCTCGCCCCTCTCTACAAAAATGAATTAGTATGTTTTGATTAAAAATAGATTGCAATAAAAGAGACACATCTTCCCTCTTTTATGTAGAATCGTATCCCCTCATCCCCATTCTTTTCTGGACCAGAAAATCTCATCATGTTTCCTATGTTCTTTTCTCTACCCAAAAATCATATTTGTGTTAATTAATTGTCATCCAAGCCACACCACCTCACAAACTGATGCCTGCAATAAACCAACATCAGCCCTACTACATCCAAGAAGCAGGAAGTCATCCTAAATAGTGATTTCACCTCAGTGGACTCTTCTAACTTCTAAGACGATAATGCTCTTCCTTCGCCCGGAAGCCTCCAAATTTAGCAGCCGACTTTGTGCCACCTTTCTCCAATTCACGCCAGCTGCCACATCTGGAACAACACAATGACACCGAAAATCCATGCACACTCTTAAGCAAATAACCCTAAAGGCCTCGAGAACTTTCTCAGCAAAGCCCTTCTATAAAACATTGGTTTCGTCTTAGTTCCATATAACGCAAAGAGCAATCTCAATCTTCGGAGACTCCACAGTTTACACTAGCATTGCCACATATTCAATCAGAATGGTTCTCCACCCAGAACGACATCACAAACCAACATGACCACCATCTGTTGGATCATGGTCTATACATCACCTCAACAACAAGGGTCAGTTAGCTTAAGGGATATACCCCAAGAAAGGGGAGTAACCCCTACTAAATATGATACACGTTACAACACATGAAAGCGGTATAAACCTTAAATTTCCACCCCACCAAAATGAAGGCGTGGATTTCTTTCATAAGTGCGAGGAGTTCACCCCTCCCTTCTCCCTATAATACCCCTTGCAATCGGTGACAATTGTGTGTTACCCTCAACCTCTATGTGCAAAGGTAGGACTCCTACTACTCCTTCGCAAACGAAGCCTTCACAAGCCCACTGCACAGATACCAGTATACCACAACAGGTGGAGATGTGGAGGAAAGGAGGTTTTGATGACGTTATTCTACTTCTAAGGAGCGAGTGCTGAATCTTCAAGAAGGTCCCACCATTGTTGAATTAATCAAGGAAGGAGGTCAATTTGGAGGGTGAACAAGGTTCAATTTAGGTAGATGCTTGATGTTTGTCAAGAATGGGACATCAAGGGATAGGTGATGCAGTATGGGAGTTTGGGGAGGGGTGGGAGGAAGAAGGTTGGGTGGAAGTGGGGGGTAGCAGGATTGAGTGGTGAATGTGTCCTTCAAAGTCAGAGCCTTCGCTATCCAAAGGGCATGGGATGTTATCACACCAGCATCGGTGAAAGAAGACAACAAAGTGACATTTGTGAATGCGAATGGCACTGTGGTGGAAGATAACAAGGAAGTGGGCGTGACGAACCGTCTTGCCTCTCTCATTAGTAGTCACCTTTGTGATTAGCATCATTCAAATGCACACATGCTCCATCCAAGCGATATATTGGGTTGAGCCAAATTGGAACGCTATTTAACAGTGGGGGAAGATTGAGCATCTTTATTTCCGGAGTAGAGCAGCCCTCTATTTAAGTAAAAAAAACTTCTTGCATTTTTTAATAGGAATCCACTTACCTCAAATGGCATGATCTTCAATCGTTCAAGATTATAACTTAGGGGGATGTAATGAAATCCTTGGTGGAGAGGGATAATATTACATAGAACATCTAATCTATACATATCTTAAAGCCCAACAAGTCACGTGCCCCTATTAATTTTTGCGTACAAAATTCCAATTTCACCCGACCCCCCACATACATTCCAGTTTTGCCCCTGATGTCTCACCCATGTTTCCGCTTCTGTCCGTCTTCGTTGGAATCCCTCCTCTTCCCCAGCGCCATCTCCATCTAGGGCTAATGCCCCCCAACTCAGTCGTCCTCCGCGACTCCGCCCACTTCGACAGGCATCTCTTCCGTCGTAGCCGCCACCAACCCTCTTCCCTCCATCTCTCTTTGCCTACGCCTCCTCTCTCCGATCCCCTCCCAATCCATTGCTCAAATCTTGGATCCCTTACGGTCGACCCTCCCCTCCGTTGCTCCCTTACCTGTCACACAGTCATGTCTACCCCTTGCCTTCATCGAAGTCGCCAATCTTGTAGGAGAGGACTTCCTGTAAGTCCTCTCCAACAGTTCGCCTCTCCCCTCTCTGTTGCCTCATGGGAGACCTCTGTCTTCACCAAAGTTTCTAACATCCCATGGTTGCCAACAACAGTAAAAACCACTCCATCGCTTTCCCCTCTTGGAGGCATGTCTTTCCAGCTCCTCTCGTGCTTGTCGTAATCCCGTTGACGCCGACTAAATCGCTCCCCTCTGCCTTCAGTCTGCATCCTCTTTGCTAGAAAGCGTTGACTCCTCGAGCTCCCAGTCGACGTCATCGCCGCCGAGAGCAACACCTTAGAGATCGTGAAGGATGTATGTTTTTTTTAGGCTCAAAAGGAGGGGGAGACACTCTTGGGTGTTCGCCCCAGCCACGTATATAAATAAAAAACGAAAGCGGTAAATACAAAAAGAGGATGGAGGTGGGGGAAAGAAGAGAGGAAAAAAACACAGGAAAAAAAGCCAACGCCCCAGCCCTATACAAGACACCAACCGAAGACAAAAAGGTCCACCCGTCTACAAAATACACCAGTCACCAATAAGGCGATTGCACAAAATAAGGATATTCTCCCAATAGAACCGCTGCCCGGAGAAGATAGCATCGTTCCTTCCCAACCAGACGCCCCACAGTCGCGCAAGGGGCGCCAAGAGATCCCGCCTAGCCCTGTTCCTGTTGATCCAAATAAGCTCGCATAGAGCAGAGAGGTTGTCCGCGTTGGCCCAAGGCAAATCGTCCCAGATCCCACGCACCATTTGGCATCCGAAAAATAGGCGATCAATAGTTTCGTCCTCCAAATTACAAAGAACACAGGTGGCACTGAAGTTGTCGAAAATTCTCGCACAACGATCGCGCGTCATCAACCTCCGACGGCGAAGGAGCCAAAGGAAGAATCCAATGCGTTCCGGAAGCCGCAATCCCCAGAAGAATCCACAGTCACGCATAAGAAGAGCCGCATCGGTAGGAGGTGGAGAGAGCAATGCCCGATAAGCCTTCCATGTGGAGAAGGGGCCATCCTTCCAGCACCAATGATCCACGCACTCATTCGGCGTAGCAGCGTCACAGAGGGCATCTAACAACGAAACAAAATCGTCCACCTGTTGATCCGAGAAATCGCGGAAAACCGTGGACACCAGCATCCATCCAACCAACACTCAGCAACGGTCGCATTTTTATGAGTTGCTAATGCGAACAAGCGCGGAAAGCGTTCCTGCAGAGGGCCACCACCCGACCAATTATCCAGCCAAAACATGAATGAGTCTCCCTTTTCCCAATATCGGAGTAAAAAGCGCAGCATTCTTTGCAAAGGCGTCCAGCACACTACGCCAAAATGGAGAATGATGAAGGTTTTGTGCCCCCCGCGCCATCCCCAACCTATCGACGCCCAAGAACACCCTGAGGACAAAGATAAAGAAATTAACCTTCCCCCAAATTCTACTTACCCACTTGAGTAACATAGCATCGTTCACCACGTCCAATCTCCGCACACCCAGACCATCGTATCGCTTAGGCAAAGTTACCTCAGCCCAAGCGACAAGATGGAGGCCCCTACCCTCCACCCCCTTCCTTCCCCAGAGAAAACGACGCATACAACGTTCGATTCGCATTCGAACCCCCACCGGCATACGACGCACAGAGAGAGCGTAGAGAGGGATAGAGGAAAGCACCGACTTGAGAAGAACAAGATGCCCCCCTCTAGAAAGCAAAGCCGCCCGCCAATCAGAAAGCCGAGATTCCACACGCTCAATAATCAAACGCCAATCCCGTACTTTGACCAGCCCCACCGCCAAAGGTAAGACAAGATACCCAATTGGAAGCTCACCAGGAGGAGAACCGAGCAACCGACCGCATTCCTCCGCCTCCGCAGCAGAGAGGCCGAAGGGAACCACCTTGGATTTTGAGCCATTAATCATCATCCCCGACAATTCGCTGAAAAGGGCAAGGGTGGTCGCCATACCGGAGACCTCCGCACAACCACCCTCAATAAAGCAGATTGTATCGTCCGCAAATTGGATCAAGGGCACGCAAACATCGCCCTTATGAAATCCGTTAGAAAGCCCAGCAGCGATAACGCGGTCCACCATACGCGCGAGAACATCCGAGGCCAAAACAAAAAGGAGGGGCGCGAGGGGGCAGCCCTGGCGCACCCCCCTCCTTTGTTGGAAGAAACCACCAACTGCCCGGCCATTGATCAGCACGGAGAGGGAAGCGATTGTGACGCATCTACGCATCCACGAAATCCATAGATCAGGGAAGCCGCGCCTTCTCATAACCGACCATAGAAACCGCCAATCCAGGCAATCGTATGCCTTAGCGAAATCAACCTTCCAGAGAACTCCCTTCTTATGCTCGTTTTTCCAATCAGGGACCAGTTCGGAGGCAACCACAATGCAGTCCGCAATCTGTCTACCCTTAAAGAAGGCAGCCTGAGCCGGAGAGATAAGAGAATCTAAGACCCGAGCCAGGCGAGTGGCTAAGACTTTCGCCACAATCAGGTAAATGCCATTAGAGACAGAGATAGGCCGATAGTCTTCAATACGCTGCGCCACCGTGGTTTTAGGGATCAAGACAATATTCGCCCTATTAAGACGATCAAAGCCAAAGTTGCCCGCACAAAATTTCGACACCGCCTCCAAAACATCGCCGGCCACCAACTCCCAGAAGTCACGATAGAACGCGACCGAAAAACCATCGGGACCCGATGAGGAATCAGCATTTAAGGCCTACACGGCCTCCTTAGTCTCCTCCAAAGAAATAGGACGAATTAGAAGCGAAGAATCAGAGGCCTAAAGAGGAGGCGCACCAAGGCCCAACCAGCGCCACGAACGTGGTGAGCGAGACATAGAGAAGCGCCTGAAGTGATCCACAATGGCGCTCCCCATTTCCCTTTCCCCAGTATAGAGAACATCATTGACAGAGATACCCCGCATCAAGTTGAAACATTTTCTATTACTCGCCACACGGTGAAAGAAGGCCGAATTCGCGTCACCCTCTTTGAGCCATTTTAAGCGTGACCGCTGCCGCCACTCAATGTTTCTTTTCTTGTCCTCAGCCTCCACCCGAGTCTGAGCAGAGAGCCGCTCCTGAAGCTCCTCAAGCATCAAGTCCCGCTCGTTCTCCACCGAATCAAGACGCGTGATTATTTCCTCAGTCGTCGCACGATCAGTAATACACGCCAACCTAGACTCCTTCTTGAAGCCCGCAAGCACCTTGCGCAACGAGACAAGCTTTTGGTCAAGTCTTCGAGCCGTTGAGCCCATATCCGGAGCATTAATCCAATGGTCATGCACCACCTCCTTGAAGTTAGGCTCCAACAGCCAACACTTCTCATAGCAGAAAAGACCCCGAGGCCGATGGCCTTCGCCAGACTCCCAAACAATGGGGGAGTGGTCAGAGAAAGAACGGGGGCGAGAAGACACCACACACAGGGGAAAGGATTCCAACATCTTTCCAGAGGCCAAGAAGCGATCGATTCTGGAGCGGGAAGAGTTATTCCTCCACGTGTAGCGAATATCATGAGGGACCAGACCCTCCAGGGCGAGTTCATCCAGAATCTCAATAAAATCAAGCGAGCCCGGATCCTGGCCACCCCTGCCCTGAGGGCGAACGGAGGAGTGAATCGTGACATTGAAGTCGCCCCCCAGTAGCCAGTGGAGCCTCCCGAACAAAGAGGCCGCCGCACGAAGGTCCTCCCATAACTCCTTTCGCAAAACATGGTACGAAGGTGCATAAATACAAGAAAAAACCACAGGCTCACTCGAGTCAGTCCGATTCAACGCCACCGAAATCATATGACGCCCCACCAGAATCGAGTTGAAAGAGAACATAGCAGAGCGTACGAGGAAACCCCCCGCCGAGCCCAATGCATCCACCGCACGGAACTTGTCCAAAGGGCCTGCACCAAAGGATCGCCACATGGTATCATCCACGCCTCGCAACTTCGTTTCCTGAATAAGAACAACATCGCAGCACCATTCCAAGAACCGTGAACCTAAGGAGCGACGCTTGTCAGGCTCCCCAAGTCCCCTAACATTCCTAGAAGGGACCTTCATTAAAGACCTTCATCAGATCCCCCAATACCACAGAGCCCAGCGGCTTCCGCCACAGCCTCCCACTAAGTTGCACAAGAATGCTTCACCAAAGATTCCTGCCGGTAGATAATGCGTCTCGTGTAGCTCTTCCCGAAGCGCCTATCAGAAAGGTCTCCCTCGCTGCAAGCAACCGCCGAGTCCGAGTAAGCCTCAAGGGCGAAAGCAACAGCCAAGTCCGAAGAAGCCTGCACAGGGGTAACAGTAGAAGCCGAAGTCGAGTGCTCCCTCGTCGCGACCGAATGGTCCCGCATTTCATCAAAGTGGATCCGGGGCAAATCCACACCAGAAGTAGGCAAGATAGTCCGGGTATTCGGAATAGAAACCCTCGCCAAGATCCGAATTTGAGGGATCCGCCATCCAGCACGTGCGTAAGATCCGGCATAGAATCCGTCATAGAATCCGAGGAACCCAAATGCAGTGCAGGTGCCGACACAAAGGATCGAGAATGAAGTAAGTGATCCACCTCGGACGCCCTAGATTCGGAGAATCCAGGAGAAACAGGCGGCGGGCACGGGGCCCGAAGGGGCACGTCGAGGGAGCCCGAAGCGTCATGCATGGGGTCTGACGCTTCGGGAAAATCACCACAACGCGCCACCTGGCAAGCCGAAGGCGAAGCGTCATGCCCAGGCCCCGAAGCGATAGGACCGGCCAACAAGGCCACCCGATCAGGCACCGCCGCCGGCGTAGGGACGATGATGGAGAGCTCCACCTTGAAGCACCACCGGCCAACCTTGAGGGAGCCGAAGGTGAAGGATGTATGTTATATTTTAATGGCTTCCTCGATGCCATCAACGTCGACTACCACGAGATCGAGAGGCTGTTGAATGTCACCAATCTCCACAACACATTGCTCAACCTCCTTTCGGACTTCATCCTCGGCAGCACCTATCCCCACTTGGAATCGATGATCTACAAGTATGCCACCCACGGATATCGTCGTGTAGCTTGTGGATTAAATACGAGGTCTCCTCATCGACCTCGGGGAGGATATGTGATTCAATGCAACATATTTCGAGATCTCCTACTTTGATTCTAATTCTGGTAGTCCAAAGTGCTTCACGATAACTTATCTGTGGATGGCCCAAAAAAGCTGACATGTTGCCATTTTACTTTGAAATATTAGTGTCGCAACCTCCTTAATCTTGATTAAGTTGCCTTTTCTATTGCTAGGGAGGTTTGATGCTTTCACTCAACCGCAAAGATTAAATTTCAATGGGCACAGCTGGTGTGACAACAATGTTTTTGCATTGTAATCGATCTCATTGCATATTTCTTTGATACAAAATGCAACCCCTCCTTTGCCACTTACCAGCCTCCTGTCCTTCACCATTTAGATGCCTACTTAGTAGTTATCCAGTGCCAGTCATCAAATCTGCATAAAAGATCACAGTTTGATAACATTGTTCCCCTTCTTTAGAGCTACTCTCGAGGAAGAACAACCCTTATTCTCCCCTTGCAAGTTGACTCGATGATAGAGTCTGTATCTGCAGCTTCTCAATTTTTATGCTTTCGTAAAGACTGTCATTAAATGGTTCGAGCCTGATTTTGTTGTAAGGTGAGATGGATTGTTTATGAAGTAATTATTAGCAAACGGTTCTAATCTAATGTTTGAGATGGATCTCCGATTCCAACTTTGGCATAACGATAAATCTCTCCTCCCTCTTTGAAAATTAAGAGGTCGTCTATAAACTTTGGCATCTTTGGTTGGAAACAACTTATCGGAAGAAGGCCACATCGCATATGATCATATGTCGGAAAGAATGAGAGGAAAAAACACAATCATTGTGATACCTATAAATAGATCGTATGCATCTTCAGCATCTCCAATGAACTAGAATATAATATTATTGAGCAAAAACTGGTGTCAACCCGAGGATCCTTTCCGGTAATGGTATACAACAAAAGATGTAACCACCAGAATTATCTCAGCACCAACTCAAGACTCTTTAAAACATTGCCATCAAAAAATGTCAATGATTTCTATCTTACATGCTGGCTGTTATCAGATGCAAGCAATCGTAAGGTCTGTCTGAATACGAGATACAATCTCTTTATGTATAATAAAAAGCTATATTCTCTTTATTTTTTTCCAAACTGTGCAATTCACGGTATACCATAATACAGTACATAGGACTATACGAGAGCGGGGCTATATGAGAGCGGAGCAAGCATTCTATCTCTGAGCATGGTCTCAAATTTCAGCAAAATTCGATCGAATTTCTGTCGAATATCGATATCCAGTCGAAGTCAAAATTCGGCCGAAATGACCGAAATATAGGGGTCCTAGTACAAAAAATGACCGAAATGATCGAAATTTTGGTCGAAATTCCACCGAAATTTTATTTTGGTCAATACCGAAATGGTGACCCAAACTGACATTTAGGGCCTTGTGTCTGAGGACTACACGTCCACTTCCTATAGCTTCGAGAAATTGTATCGCGTTTTATCGTAACATGATGTAAGGAGTACTTGATTGTGCTTTACAAGCTACTGATTTATGCACCCTATATATAAAGAGTACCCGTCGGCAGAAATTTGTCAAAATAAAAGGGAACTTCGAACTTTTTCTCTTGATCCTCTTGTGGGCAGTACCACCAAAGTCTGTTGTAACTTTAAACTTTTTTTCCAAATTTCATTTCTAAAAACCAACTGCGTCTATGGTTAATGCTCTACATGTCTGCCAAATTTCACACAAATCACATGTTTTTTTTGACACTCAACAAAGGGGGAGACACTCGTTGGTGTTTACCCCAATATATTCAAAACCGCGTAAAGAGATTTTACAAAAGCACAAGTAATAAAAATTACAACCAGGAAAGTAAGAAGACTCTCACGTCAACACCCGCGAGAGCATGCAACAACACCTCCCACATCGCAAACATAGTGCCGACCTACCCAGGAGCCCAATCGTTCACAAAACGCGTAGCGAGGATCGCAATATTTTCCTTGCAAAAACGTTGTCCCGCAAAGAGGGCCTCGTTCCTCCCCAACCAAATGCTCCACAATCGCGCAATCGGGACCAAGAGATCCCTTCTAGCCCTGCCCGTGGAAGAAACCAAACACAAATCACATGTTTATAGCTACTTAATCTAACGATCACATGTAAATGCCTTTTTTGATAGGGTTTATGTTCTTCTAATGTTGACTTCTTTGTTGACCATTAAGATTAAGTAGCCATAAACATCTGATAAGGGAGAAATTTTGTAACAGTTGGATTTTAGAAATAGAATTTGCAAAAAAAAACATCAAACTTTGTCGTAAAGTTCACTACAACAGCTTCCCTCATGGTGATAACTTCTTTGGAAAATATACTTTTGGTTTATTTTGGGTGTGTATACGTTCTGTATACGCTTAATCACTTGCCAATTTATGTTAGTGGAATGAACTTTGATATTTGTCCAAATTAAACACCTGTGAGTACACCTTTAGTTTGATTTTTTGTGATTGTTATAGTATGGTGTTTTACCCCGTGCAACGCAGGGGTCTCTACTAGTTATATTTAACTAGATCTTTGTTCCTCCAAAATATAGCCAATAATGCAACTAATCTTAATTACCGAAAAAATGACAAATTCGTTAACTTCTAGCTTACCCCTAAATTCTCCTCTTTCCACCCTAAGAGGAAAGGCAACTTAAAACAGTTTACCCATCCATCTAACCCACATTTCCGTCCATCTTCCCCGCTTTTTGAGTGGAACCCATCCCCTCATCCCCATATTTTCTTGACATGCAAATCTTGACATGTTTCCACAATTATTTTCCTCATGTCAAAATTCGCTCTGCATCAGCTAGATTTCCTGTTCTATGAAGATGTTTTAGCAACTCTTGTGTGACATGATAATTTGACAGCCTTCTGTATCTGCGAGGAATCCTCTATTAATGTTACTGAAAGTTGGATTGCTCTCTTTCACCATGGTAAACAAGAACTGGAAAATGGATAAGATACGATGGCAAACAAAGACAAATGTAAAGTCAAAGATAAAACAACAGTTCAAGAAAAAAAGCAGAGATGGCTCATCAAATCACTTCAGATAAAAAAATAACAAGCAAATATACCTGTTTTGTATTCCATGTAAACAATGAACGCAGATCTGCGGATATATTCAGTGCCAAGTTCACCTGAACATAACGATAAACACACGGTATAACAAGGATAAATGACCACAATAAAAAATATATAGTTCAAACTCATTATCCCCTCCTTAAATTTCTTTGAGCTCACACAAACTCAGGCAGAAAAGTTCACACCCGCTATCACTAACAAATGCATTATAAGTTCAGAAAATTTCGAACTCAAGGTGCATGGAGGAAGTGGAAGATGCCGACTGCCTCTTCTTCAGATGTGAGAGTTTCACGAAGATGTGGGATCGGCTCGGGATTCTCGCAGTTCATGATGCTAGTGACCAGTGCTGAGGGTTTCTGGCTTTCTATCGGCGCAGCCTGGACTGGAACGGATAAGGGGAGATTAAGGGCAGTGGCGGGGGCCATCTGGTTGGTTAGAAATGGGATTATTTTTTATCGGGAGCGTATTTATGTTGAGTATGTTGTGGTGCACATCAATGCGTAAGTCGAGAATTGGAGTCCATAAATATGCGGCACTTGTAATTACTTTTAGGTTTGTATTAACTTTCTGGTGATAAAATGGTGAAGTTTTGGGCATGTTCCTATACGGTACATGCCCTTTTTCTTTCAAAAAAATGTTGCCATCATGAGATTGCAATCCTCCATGCAATGTTTATTGACACAGCATGTGTACATTCACACAACAACTTGAACAGAATTTAGGAATTCTCTCATAATGACGTAAACAATTTTTTGTTTAAAAATATGACCAATATAACATGATCAACCCGAGATTTAAGAAGATCAATCTTCACAAAAACCATCAGATAACTTGGTCTTCTCACTTGTGAGTTCCAACACATCTTGATCTTTGACTACGCAAATAAATTTCACTATTGCTTGAATGACGATTTATGATGTCAGGATTAGGTAGATGCACATTCAAGCCTGGTATTCTATTCCACACAGGATCTTGCGCGCTTCACGAGTTTGATTTAAAATAAGGTAGTATCTGATAATAGAGACCTATTCATTCAGATATCTTAGATCGCCCAGAACATATGACTTCAAAAAATCCATCTCCTTCTTGTATCCAATGAGTATGTCTTGAGTCTAATGCCCCCCAAGGAAGATATCTCCAATATGATCAAATCTTCCTTTTAAGAAGTCTCAAAATCGTATTAAATTAGCCATTGAATGTCCAAACCGAACAATCAGGGTATTAACAAAAAACTTTTGCCATAAATTCACTTCTTCTGTGTTTTCAATACCAAAGTCATCCTCCATCAAGATAGGCTTTCAAATCTATAGAGGTTACCTCCCAAATCCACACGAGTGTCATTTGTCATAGCCTTCTTTTAAAAATTATCTTTTCTAAGGAAGAAAACTGAAGACAGAAAGGAAATTGGTGTCATTTTTTATCAACCTGTCATTTGAATCTCCAACTGGATTTTGATCAGGTATTTCATCAGACACTTTAGATGCACTATCATTACCTTTCTTCTCATGCTCCGTGACAGCAGTAGCTCACTCTATCATTTCAACAAACACCCTTCAAGCACCCCCTTCACCAACCCTCTTCCCAACACCTGCAAATACAAAGGGCAGAAAGTGTCCCCAAGCAGCACTCAAGGGCTACACGCCCACATACAGACCGCTCTCCCAGAGGCCAGGGATTTTACAATGATCACAGGCCTCCAGCTGAAGCCACCGCAAAAGGGAGAGCTCCAGCCCACACAACTGCGGGATGAATCACAGCAACTTCAGCTTCCCATCAGGTCCACCTCCTCAATGGATTTGGACAATAGCATCTCGTCCTTGCTGTCTGAGATAACCAAGGCCTCGAAAAACTTGCCACCAAGGAGCTTGATAGAAGCAGTCTAGGTGCCAATCCAGGCACACACACCACCAGGAGATAACGAGCTCATCCAAGATGAGTTCATTCAGCCTTCAAGAGCCGTGGCGCCCAAATATTTCATCAGATCTTTGAAACTCTAAAGGCCCAGACAAGAAGAACTCCAGCGATCTTGAATGGATCTGGCCAATCAATGACTACAATGGAAGCTTCCAAAGCGGAAAATCTCATTGAATATCAACCATCTTGATCGACCTTGAATCAATGAGATAATCACTAGGGATAGCCCCCCACCCCCCAGTCACCTTTCCGGTCGCCCAAGAGCGGCAGCTCCAAGGGCCGTTCTGGATCTTCTTCTCTGATTGTTGCATTGGGGCATGTCATGAATACGTCACACTGTGCCAAGATAATTCAGCATGTTGTCACATCTTGTCCTTACTGTCCGGGGAACAGGGAGGATGTGGACCATCTTTTCTTCACCTGTGGGATTTGAGGAGAACATGGCGTGCGGTTGTGATAGCTGAGGTGAATCTATAATGCGCTTTGAGTCTTTAGAACTGTATTACCTCTAGTTGTGTTGGTTCGGCAAGTGATATAATATAAACTTTGGCTATTGTGTGGCCTGTGTGGTTGGCTCAGAACGGTGTTGTGTTTCACCCAGAGATATTTTACGTAGAAAATATACTTGAGCATGCTAGGCATATGTCTAAGTACCAATCTTTAAATCTTGAACTTGTGAATGCATAAGGTTTAGGTGTGTGTCACTTTTGATGTTCGCCTTTTTTTCCTTCACTATAACAGTTTTCTCTACAAGACACTGGATTAAAAAAATAAACCAGACAACCACATAATAGAACATTCATAATTTCATACAAATCTCGAACCAGTACAGAGAAATTGTATGCGCAGAAAGCTAACTAAACCGACCTCATCATCTCCATTTTGCTGCCTCCGGAACCAATTAATATTCAACACCTGCAAAATATTCAATAAATGAAATAAAGTATCAATAGATTTGCAGCAAAACATGTACATCATAATTCATTATCATAGGGCAATGTGGTTTTACACTTCAAAAGAAGTGTGTGAAGGATTATAACTTTTGGAGATGAAATTATCTCGAAATGAATATGATGGTACATTCGACTGAATGAAATCCTAGAACAGAAAGAAGAGAAGTAACTCTTGTTTTTCCAGTTCTGTTCGTAATGAGGATAGTGCACATTGTAGACATTCGTTCTCAAATTTAGGAAAGATATCCCAAGCACCCACCGTGCAGAAGACATTAAATGAATATATATATATTTCAATCCTTTTCTGTTTTTTGAGAAACCAAAAATCGAAATTAGTGGCCATCAAAAGACATGGAAGTCGATGACAACTTGTGGTATCATCACATCACCCTTGCCCATTTTGGGCATGTGTCCATAACACATACAGACATGTACGCTATGAGCAATGCCAAAATAACATCTCTGACAATGAATGCAATTTGGATGTTTGGCAAACAAAGAGCCCATAGCCCAAAAGATTAAATGCCATGGTGTCATCTGTTTTTTGATGGTTACTCTCCGCTATCCATAACCCCTCATCCTCCATCTTTCATAATTTTCGGAAAAACAGTATCTTCTTTCCAACAACCCCAACTCATCTGAAAGTCCTCCCTAAGCCGTCAAAGGAGGTGCTCCATAACCAAGAGTTCCCTCCCTACTCACATGCCACACCTGTGAGAGCAAAAAAAGAATAGGTCCTCTACATCTCCCCATCCCTGCATCCAAGTCCAATTCCGACCTGCTTGAGTATTCTTTCATCACTTACAACCTATTAGCATCAAGTGTCTGCTAACAACTTAAGGGAATAGATACCCACTTAAATGGTTTGGTGGTACTGCAGTGTGCCTACCGCCCAAAAGACTAGGGTTCAAATCCCCCCTTGTGGGGGTTGCGTTAGGTAGTCGACAGCCAATGTAAAAAATAGTCGAATCTTACATGGATTTGAGCAAGAATCCATGTAGCCAATCCTACTTATAGTGGGAGAAGGATTTGGCATTTAAGGGAATGTATCCATCAGTAGAATCTGATCATCAGAGAGAAAGAAGTGTTCAAATAACTGAAGAAGAAAAAAACTGTGTTCTAAAGCTCCATGTCCAAAGAATCAGAAAGCAAAAACCTTTCCTGCAGTTATTCTAAGGTTGTTCCCAACTTCCCATATCAAGCACCAACCATGTACAAATATTCCTGAGCAGCATAACTGAATTTTTTTAAAGTCAACACTCTAAAGCTCCATGTCCAATGTAGACTACTTGCACGGCTTCATAAGATTGGACAAATCTCCTATCAGGCGAAGTGTGAAATGCACTATGGATCAGGAATTTAATTTCCAATTCCTCTAGATAACCACAAATTACATCAAGCATATTGGAGACCGCAGTCTCCCTAAAGAGCGTCTCGGAGAGACTAGTTTGAAAGGCAGCAGGAATGGGAAGAAAAATGTCTCCTTTTTGGTGGGTGTGTCTGTATGTGCAAGTGCATGTGTTCTTGTTGGTGGTGGTAATGATGTTTTTCGTGCTGTGTGTGAGTATAATTCCAAAGCAAATTGCCATAATCACATGCCTCATTCAAATCGGAATTGTCTGGCAATGCAGTAGACATTTCGTCAACAATCATTTGTTGCAGATTGCCAGAGAATGGCATAGAAATTTCATCAAAAATATATTGTTGCAAAATAAGACTACATACCTACAACAACAACAAAGCCTTTTTTCCCACAATTAAGTAGAGTCGGCTACATGGATTTTTTGCCTCCATTCAAATCTATTTTGGGTCATTCTCGGGTTTAAGTCCAAATAATTAAGATCCCTTCGAATAGTCACATTCCAACACTTCTTGAGCCTTCCTCGCCCTCTCTTAACTGGTTCAACATCCCAAAAAACAGACTACGTACCTATTCAAAATTATTATTTGTAAAAAGTATCGGTTCTTCCATTTTATTAAGGACATAAAAGGGTAAAGTGTGACTGATCTTGATGTTGAAAAGCATAGTCTAAGCAAGATGTTTCCAATATCTCAAGTATCCTTCAGTAGAAAATATGGAAATAAGTTGAAAACTTATAAATTCATTCCACTATCATTCCCTTTATTCCAGTCCGAAGTTTATCTTGACATTCGATGTAAAAACATGTCTATATCAAATGTCAATTGGGATTGAACGTCCATTAAAATGAAGAATGAACAAATATCCCGAAGTTCAACAATTTCAACACGTGTAATTCCAACTTGAGAAGGACCACGCTTTTCAAATTGTTGCATGGAAATCAGCTACCCAAACATGTTCTGGACTACAAATCTTCATGATTGATTTGTCTATATCCTAATAGATAAATAGTTCAGAGCAACATCAAAGCATATTTTGAAGCAAGCAAGAGAATAGGAGGAATGAGGACTCTCTCCACCACCTTTGAGTACAAATATTACTTCATTTTCATGGAGCTATAAAGAGAATGGGGGTACACATCGAAGCTCTTGGTTTGATTCTGATGTTTTCTACTTTTTATTCTTCACCTTTCAATTACACTTATAGATATGCATATAGATAGTTTTATTTTTTTTCAAGGCCATGCTGGCCATAGTCAATTTGCAAGGCTATAAGCACAATATGCACTTCATGTACTTATCTATGAACGAATGAAAGCAGTTACCTCAGTCACTCAAAATGGGGCTTATTAGTAAAAAAACAATTCATAGCAAAGGCAGACAGTTGTATGTTTCATATAATTGTATGGATGCCTGAAGCAAGGACGAGCATCACATGAATAAGTGATGAAATCATTGAACATGTTGCAGTTCGGACATTGCCAAATTTGATCATGCCTTAATTTGGAAAATAATCGAAAGCTTCTCCATACGCGAATCAAGTTATACTGCCGATGCATGTAATACTTCATATGTAGCATGTAACAAGACAAGCATCCCTCCACAGATGCAATAAAGGTTACATTTTTTAGGAGAGAGTTGCCAAACATGCAATCTCCAACTTCATATGATAGTGTGTGCTGGAGGTTCGTTTGGGCTTCCCTGGTGCGGAGAGATTTCCCAGACAAATGGATTGGCTGGATGAAGAGGTGTGTCACTACCACTTCGTTATCGGTTCTGATGAATGGGAAACAGGAAGGTGGATTCTTCCAACTGCAGAGAGGCATGCGACAGAGGTGTCCACAAGCTCCTTTGATGTTTGTACTGACGGCAGACGTGTTGGCGGTCATGGCTGGGGTGGCGGAGGAGGGAGGCTTCTTCATAGGATATTCCAAAGGCGGTCTTTTTGTGCTTGTCCTGCAGTACACGGATGACACGTTGTTCTTCGTGGAGGGCGGGGTGAAGGAGTGCAGAGCTGTGAAGACAGTGCTTGATATATTTGGGGATCTCTCGGACTGAGGGTGAATGATGCTAAATCGGCTTTTGTGCCCTTTAGTATGTCGGTTGTTGACGCAGAGGCTTGCGGTATAGTTCTGGATATGTCGTTGAGGTCCCTACCTATCACTTATCTGGGGCTGCCCCTTTTGATGGGAAGATTGCATCAGGTTGATTGGTTGCCATTGGTGGAGATGCTAGAGAGAAAGTTGTCCGGATGAAAGGCAGCGTTTCTGTCTAAGGGGGGACGTTTGGTTCTGACTAGGGTGGTTCTGTCTGCCATTTCGGTCTTCTTCATGTCTACGAGGGCCCTGCCTTGGGCATCCGTTCCAAGTTGGAATCTCTGATGAGTCGTTTCTTTTGGTCGTCTTCGCATGGGGACAGAGGTGTGCATTTAATTGACTGGTCATCGATCTCTACTCTGACTAAGGAAGGTGGCTTGGGGGTCCTGAAGTTGGGTGATATGAATAGGGCGTTGTTGACGAAGTGGGTTGTTAAGATCTGGGGCCCAAACGCGGATCTGTGCTCTACCCTGATCATGTCAATCTATGGTGTTTCTTCCACCTTGACAATCTGTGCAGGGGGAGGGGGATTGTCATTTACTTTCTCGAAAGGGGTGTGCTCCGTCCTTCCGAATGTGATGGATCACTTGCGCCCGTTGCTAGGGAATGGTTGTAGTTTTTCGATTCTAGAAAGACAATTGAACGGATGGGAGTGCTCTTTGCGATCTTTATCCAAGGTTATTCGCACCGGCTTTGGATAAGGAGAGCAGCGTGGCTGATATGTGGACGAATGGCTCATGATCACCTACCTTTGTTACTGAGTTATCAGATCAGAGGGCGGAGGATTTTCTGAGCCTATCGGACCGACTGTGCAATCGGGCAGGGCCAACAGAGGGGCGTGATTCGTAGGTGTGGAGGGATGGTCACTTTTCGGTTCGAAAGGCATATGGTTTGTTGGTGATGCATACCCCCAATATGGAGTCCTTGATATCTAGAGACTGCGCAATGATATGGTCCTGGAAGATTTCGTCGAGGATAAAGGTGTTTCTTTGGCTCATGAGAAGGGAGCGGGTGTTGATGGTAGCAAGAAGAGCGAGGCTCTTCTCTGGGAATACGGATCTATGTAGTAGATGTGGGGTATCTCAAGAAGACGTGGATGATATATTTTTGAGTGCACTGGCTCTCTCGATGTGTGGCAAAGAATGTCGGTTTCAGGCCTTGACTACGCTAACAAAGATATGTTATGGGATTCGTGAAGATTTGTGCGATGATCTGGTGCATTCGGTTGAACAGAAACAATGTGATTTTTGAGGGGTCGAGATTCTATCCTGAAAATGTACTTGGGCATGCCAGGGCCCTCTTAGATTCCTGGCGGGTGTAATTATCTATTTATTAATAATATATTCTTTGGATGGCTCTCTCAAGGAGGCCCATCTCACCGTTTCTAAAAAAAGGCATGGAGACACATCAGGAGAGTCGATGGTTGAAATATTAATTCAAATGTCCAGAAAACATCTATTAGCCATGATCAACATTTAGATATGTCACCTAAAGTTTGCATCTATTGATATGAATAAATTGTTGCATCTATTTTTAATCCAACTTCAATAGAACGGGTTGCTGTCAACCACACATGCGGACTCAATACAGTGGCCTCATTAAGATTCCAGTCAAATCACTTAAAAAAAGATTCCAGTCAAACATATCAATGGGACGTGTGTGCCAATCCATGTAAATAACATATTTACAAGAGACGCTCTTATGAATTTGTGAGAGTATTCATATTTCTAATCCCGTTTTTTATTGTAATCTTCCTATTAATCCTAGACCATCATTTCTAAGTAAGAGGAGGCTACGATGTCAAAATAATTCTGAGGCTAAAATAATCATCAAAGCTGTTGGCTTGCATGACAAGGGTTCTTAACATCGTGCATAAGATATGATAATGTAGATGATGGAGATAAAGGATGTAGAAGGAAGATGGTTGAGAAAGAAAGAGGAGAGGAAACAAGGATATGGTGAGATGCGTATATATATATAACAGAAATTCCATAACAAAGAACTATATAACAGGTGAAGAAAAAAGCTCGGATTAAAGGTTGCTCCAGCAGAACAGTAGACCCATAACATTTACCCCATTGTGATAAACAAGGCAGAAGAAGCAACGGACCCGAAAAGAGGAAACTGACCATTTCCAATACAAACAAACAAGCTAGTCCAAGTAATAAAAAACCCTTTGAAGGTTGGGTAAAAAAAATCTTCTGAAAGGCATTATATTAGATTCAAGGGCAACATTACTCAAATAACAGTTAAAAGATTTAACAAAAAGAACTGGTAACAGGATTGAAGACCTCTGTGAATCTCCACCGGTGTGTGAAAAGGAATAAAGAATGTAAAGAATGCTAAAGGGTCATTTCATAATTTCCCCTTTGTAGGTGCAGGGTGATTACATAAATCTTCGAAATAATTTAATTATGATCTACATCAATACCTACTTGTAGTGGGAGAAGGCTTAGTGTCATGTAGTGTCATCATGATCTACATCAATTCTTTAAACCTTGCAAGCCTGCTCTCACGTAAAAGCAATAGTTGAAACTATTGTTGATGTTTTTGAAGGCATCACTGCCAATACTTCATGGGCTTCCAATAGTTACCATATAGGCATTGGCGCCCCTCGCTATCAAGCACACCAAGGGCAGAGCAACATACCGGGGCCTGCATCTACCATGGTGTAGCTGAGATCTCATACCCACGTTTATCCTCCAAAATCTATGTTGAAACGGAGACTTCTGATTATTCAACTGCATACCAAATCATCATGTCATTGGATCCCTTGTCTCCTAAAAAAGATGACATACTAGTAAACCATGACCATGATAGTCATCACCCCTATGGGTGAAACCTTCTTCATGCTTACTCACATACACAATAAAGCTGCCAACATCTTCTCTACTAGAACACTCTCTGATGTTGCATTTACACCCCCATACACCATGTCATCAAATTTCAACGAAATTCCATCGAATTTCCCCGCAATTTCCATTTCTCTAGATCACCGAAATTGAAACGCTACCGTATTTCCTTTTCCATGATTTCAATGAAATGTCAGTAAAATGCCAACGAAAATTCATCGAAATTATGTCATTTAGGCAAAACAACATAAACAAGAGAATCTACCATTCGCTTTCATCCAAATTTGCATATATTAATGAATTTTCACTTATTTATTCGCAGATGTGTTGAGTTGTTATAGTGCTTTACACTTTTTGAAGAAGTTTCTTTAATTAGTTTCTACGTTTTAGATCCAAACCCAAATCAAGTCAGTTAGACACAAGATTTAAGAGTTAAATTCAAGTTTTAACTGAAGAGCTTTATATTTTTTGCTCTTTCTTTATATATATATATACATATATATACATGTGTGTGTGTTTTGATTAGTAATTATTATATTTGTCACCTCATCTTATTGAAGAGGTTATTGTCATTGCTTTACTTCCACTTTAGCGTACAATTTTGACTCTAGGCAACACGTTGCTCTTTATATCAATATATGTGATGGTTGTGATCATAATACCGCTTCAAAACTTATATTTACAATTCTATTTTACAAATAAGTGTGCATTTTTTTTATTAATTGACTTAGAAATATTAAAACTTAGTTTTTGGAAAAGGTCAAGCTTAAAGTCATTTCCATGATTTCTGAGGATTTCACCGAAATTATATGAATTTCTCTTTCCAGACTTGGCAGAACGAAATCGAACTTCAAAATTTAAGGCCTTGCTTTCTTGCGGCTTCTCTCTACTACAAGGAATGCATATGGATGTGCAAGTGCAAGGTTGTTAGCAACCTTACAAGTCTTGTGACTGTAAGTATTTGACTACTATCAGGTTAGATATATATTGCGCTTGTAAATGCTACGCAGTTTCTTGGTGTTGATTTATTTGTTTGTCTTCTATAACATATATTTTACGATCACAAGCTATGCAATGCATCTATTAGACATACATGCTAGAAAGATTTGTGTTTGTGTGTGTATGTATGTATGCCTTGTTTTTATTTCTAAAATTAAATATTTTCTAAGTTGAAAGTATTTTGGTCAGATACAAGTTATAAACTATCGTTTCATTCTTCAATTTCTTACATAAGATATCAGTTTGCTAATACTCTTTGTTGACCTGTGTTTTCTCTGTTATTATTACACGTGTCACCATTCTCTTCATGGTCAAGAGGTGAAACTAATGGCTTCTAATTTCGGTTCCAAATCTGGTTATGGTTTTGAGCATCATACTATTTTTTTTACTGTTGGAGCGATTGTGTGGAAAGTTAATGTACATTTCATGTTAAGATATTACTATAAACAAAATAGTGTGTACTTATATCGCACTTATTGTGTTAAAGAATATTAGAAAACTTAATTTTAGAAAAAAAAGTTTGTAATTTACCAATTTTCTGGTCATTTCATCGAAATTCCACCGAAATCCTCTTACTAGGCTTTACCGAACTGGAACCGAAATTCTACATTTAAAGTATTACCATACACCAACTTCCTATTCACCAAGACCAAGGAGATGCTAACAATCAATACACCATCCAAAAAACGACAGGCCTAGAATCTATATTTATACAACAATCTCCAAACAAAACTCTGATGCAATGTGTCATACACCTGTGCTAAACTGGGAACCCAAGGTTCATCCATCATACGTTAAATAAAAGGACATCAAGGTGTAAATAAGAAGGATTTTTTAATGAAAAATACATTAACTCGATTAAATGATCAATCCATCATGTATTAAAATTGATTACAAAGCAGATAACAAGACTTTCTAACCAAAGAAAGAACATCTCCGCCTAAGCAGCCTCCAATACCACATTCTCAATCAAGACATCCTGCTTCTGCACTTATCCATACAGCCCACAACTTTGATAACAGGACATCATGCTCGATGACCTATGGAACTCCACCCCACTAAACACCTAGAAAGATTTTCAACAACCATCTTGGGACTCATGGTCCATCCAAGTTATTTCATCCTCTCATATGCTTTTCAAACAAAACATCAGTATAGAAACAAATGTGGATGAACTTTAATGGCTGCATTAGTAAGACTGCAAGCAAGCATGCACATTTTTCTCCCGTAGTTTAGATGTTTGATGTCCTCCAGAAGCTGCCAGAACTCAAAAGCCTGTACTCGGAAAATTATCCTCCAACCAAAGGACCCACAACTTTCCCCCAGCAAATCGACATATGGGTTCCATATCCTGAACTCAAAAGCCTGTACTCGGAAAATTATCCTCCAACCAAAGGACCCACAACTTTCCCCCAACAAATCAACATCATGGGTTTCATATCCTGAATCAAAGCTAATAAACATGGTTTTTCTGGCAGAAAATAACCCCTAACAACAAATCATCAAGAAATGTAACACGATAGATGCCAGATCATAGAAAATATTCCCATGCCTCTCAAGTGACACCTCCTAAAAGAACCATCTTATCCTTCCACACAATCATTATATCATGAGAGGCATTAAGGAGCAGTAGTATGAAACATACCCAAACTCTCCTTAAAACAACACCGTTGTCTTCATTGTTTGAAAATCCAACACTCTTAAACCCCACGTAGAGACCGTGAGAACACATCATGAAAGCCACTAAAGCCAAACCCTGAGGGCATGCTTGGTTGTTGGGTTACCATTATGGAAGAATCTTCTTGTGATCCCCATATCTCGTCTGAGCTTCCCTGGCATGAAAATACAGAGCTATCAATGAAAGATATTTTTTTATAAATTGTGAACCCCCGCAGTATCCGGGTACCCGTTTACGACACTATTCGCAACATTCCATTTATTGACATCGCATTATAAGCATAAATTATGGGGAAAATTTTTCGCGAATGAAATAATTTCATCTGACATTCACATAAACATTCATAACCACAAGTTCATAGAACAATTGTCACCAAAATCTCATTTCATTAACTTTCATATATTTTACATGTACAAAGTTTGACAGTACATACAGTATATCCCAAAAATTTGACTGAAGAGAAAATAAGCATATTACATTAATAACAGGACAAAAACTTGACACAAAAACACATACCTTCTAGTATAAACTCTATCTCTTGGAACTCTGTATAACTACTGAACAATAGACCCCTTTCCTGCCATGCGTGCAAGGAAGAAAAGGAGTCACAAACGTGAATACAAACCCGTAGTTTAAAATAAATAACAAGTAATTTTATGTGCAAAAGAGAGCAAGTAGAAAGGTGGAATAACTAAAATTTACATCTACTTGCGTAAGTAAAAAGGTTTTCATCTGTTTGGTACTAAGTTCATTTGTTCTCTCCTTTTCCCATTCATCCCATATATATATATTTATATAAAGTTTAGATGACAGATCTAACATATAATAATTTCCTGTGTTTTAAGATCATGATTTTGGGTCTTGGAGATCATGTTGCGGAACTTGATGGCACATGTAAATACTACATTCTTGTCATTGAGATCATGTCATGGTTTCCGATGATGGACTGATATAATGATGACTGATTTGATCCTTAATTCTATTTACTCCTTCTAAGTTAGTGGATAGTCCGTGGTCTTGGTCTGTGTGTAGCCTCACACTATGACTCTAAGGTATTTAAAAGCACCTTAGGGTTGGGGTGCCTCCGTAGGCATGCGGTGTCGTATAATGCATCCTAACTAAGTTCCCAACACGTCCACAAACTTATAGGGTTTTTGAACCAGATTAAAGTCACTTCTAATCAACTAAATTTTAATTGTGATTTCCTCTAAACCTTCACTGTAACTCTCTCAGATGTACTCTCAATGATGTGGATATAGATGTAGATACGAATGATCTGGATGTAGCATCGCCGTCTGTTGGCGAAAGAAAACTCAAGCGGTGAAGAAGCCTACAAATGGCTCTTCCGTCTCGCCCTCTAGTTGGAAGGCCGGTCCAATAGAGGGATAGGTCTACTCCCCAACTACGCCACTGAGACGGGTGAGAGGGACTTCCCGGGAAGTCGCTCTAGAAAAACAGCCCGACCGGTAACGGGCAACCGAGCTCGTACGTAAAACTGAAAACCAAGGATCCCCCGCCTGGGTATCCTAAAACAGGGTCAGCGGAACTGGTCTAAAGTCTGGATCCCAACGAGGCGTAAAAACACTGCGAGCTCGCGTAAAAACCGAAATGGGACTGGGATCCTAGACCCGCGCACTTGGCGGCCGCTGCCCAAACTGGGCTTCCTTTCTTCCGCCCAGGTGAGGGTCACCGCCCCCTCGCACGGTCAGGTGTAAGGAGCACCGTGACCGGCACTTAAATTTATAAGTCATTACTTATTCACGAACATCTTCACTTTCCTGATCGCTTAACTCTTTTTCGATCTTTTCTGTGGTTGATTTTATAGATCTAGTAACTTGTCACAACTTATCTTTAATGATGTATAAAAAAAAGTACTCAAGGATCAATTGATTGAAGATATCTATTTATAATGATCTTTAAACTGGCTGCAAAGTATATTGGTGTTCTTGATCATGAACTACATGTATACATTTTTCCTCGCATCTCCCCTCCCTCACTCACCAAGTTCTCTTGGGTATGGATTAATAATGCTCAAGTCTCCTTACCATTCATATGCTAAGCTCCTGAAGTATCGACATGCTTTAAGGACTTGATGCTGGACTTTGCATTATTGATATTGTAAAATACACCAGATCTCGTTTTTTTTTTAGCAAGGTCAAAATAAGCTAATTTACATTTACTTCTCCAATTATTTGGCACTAACTTAAGAAAGATCTACACATTGTAGTAACGGGGTATATAACTAGTCTTCCGTTGCTCATATCTATTAAAGGATGCCGGCTAGTTAAACTCGACCAATACATTGCTGCAATGGACCAAACCTATTTAAAGTGCACATCAATTTTTTTTTGAAGCCATCAGAAACTCAAATTGCCAATTGCCAGAAGTGCTATGGAAAAAAAAACCTACAACAGAAGGTTGCTCATTCAAATTGGTGATGGGGATAGTTACAAAGTTCTAGAAAACTTATGCCCATTATTTGGTAGGGACAATCAGCTATAATATCTGAAATTGGTTTAATTTTTACACTAAAATCCCCATATTAAAACATGAATTTTTAGTCATTATACAGATCTGAAACTTGGGTTCAATATAAATCAAAACCCCCAAATTTTTAAGAATCAAAACATGAATTTTGGGGCTCTAATTCAGATCTATAATTCTTGAGATAATACCTTTTAAATCCCCTAATTCAGAATGAAATCTGTAGCCAATTGTTGGTATAAGTTAACTCAATTGTATGTAAAATACTCCCAATTCTTCCTCTTTTAAAACATGAAATCAGGAGCTTTTTACTTGGTCTAAATTGAAGACTAAAGTCACAATTTTGTGATATTTGAACATCAGCTAATCACCTACAAGAATCCCCAAATTTCATCTTTAAATACATGAATATGGGCTCTAAAACTGATCTGAAGCCAAATGATAGTTCTGAATTTAGGCCCAAGTCATATGCCAAACCCCCCCAACTTTTAATGAGACCTGTAACGTCAAAATCTGATCTGATTTCAGATTAGAATTATATAAATCAGTGGCTTTTGAAGAGCATAATGTTGCATGCAAGCCCCTCAATTTCAACTTCATTTCAACAGAATTTCATTATCCAAATTCATCTACAAAATCCCCCAATTTTCATCTCTAAAAACCCAAGTACAGGAGTTCTAATCAGATCTGAAATTTCCCTGACTTTTACACTTGGGAGCTTTCAAAGAGTGAAAAGTTCACATGGAAATCCCAAAATTTTACTCTTTTCAAATATGAAACTTAGAAGCTAAACTTGTTTTGAATTAGGTTTTAAAGTCACATAGAATGGCAGCAAGAAGAGGCTAAGATTTTACATAAAATCATGCACAATAATCATGCATGGCAGCAATGAGGGGAAGAGGATGGTACATAAATCAAGTGAAATGAGCATGCATGGCAGCAAGGAGGAGGGAAGGGATGTACCTTTGGATCTCCAAAATGTGGAGATCCAAGACTTGCATGTGGTAGCAGCAGGTAGCTGCCATGGAAGTTGAATTGGAGCCCCAACAAAGAGGTCTTCTAGCTGCAAAAGAAGCTCCAGAACAACAAATCTTAGCTGCTGTGATTGAAATCAATAGAGGGCTCCAGCAACTATCCTGTTTGAAGGTAAGAGCAGGAGTTTAACTTTCGGCTGCAGCAGCTTCTAGTTGGAACTCTTCCTTGGTTGGAGTTCCAATAGAAGCTCCGATAGAAAAGAAACAATAGCAGTTCCAGGGAGATGAGAGAGAGCTACGGCTCTCATGTTGGAGAAAAGAACGACGGAAGAGAGAGGGGATAAAAGAAATGGTGGAAATATAAAGAAGAGAAAGTGGGGGAGTTACGTTGGAAATGGAGAGGAATGGGAAAGGAAATTTCCAAGAACCTTCCTTATTTTTTTTTATATATAATATTCTCTATGACTTCATGTAGTGACATCACCACAAACATGTCACTAATGACATCATCATGATGACATCATCTATGATGTCATCGTGAATATTATTTTGTATATAAAATCAAATTTCAATTTATTTTATATAAGTTGTCTTTACGTAACGTCAGTTCCTGTAGCTGAAAACAAAAATGATTATATTTGTTTTTTTTACTAAAAGTTTTACTTTATTTGTCATACTTAAGGTTGATCGTATTCGCACCTCGAGTGTCCATTTTTGATGCGAAATATCTCGTTTTGACCGTCTTTCAACGACGATCAATATGAGTATAATATTGATATACTTTTGATCGGGTTTGGATATCCGAAACTTTTGCAATATGGTTTCGGTTCGGGATTAAATTTTACAATTTAAAAATATCAAACGACCTCCGATTGACGAACGGTCAATTCCGTTGGTCTTGTATCGCCGAATCGGATCTAATGACGGTCTCGGTTCATTTCACGGTTTCCGAATTTGCGTCGCGGCTTTTCGCGGCACGCATTACGAAACGACCGCTTTTTGGTCGATTTTGCCCGAACGACTTTTGATTCTTGATCAATTGGTCGTTTTAGGTTGTTTAGTATTGACCGACAACGTTTTTGGGTTCATTAGACCCAAAATCGGACGACTTCGGGTTTGATTGGAAACCGGATGCTACAAATATAAAAACCTCAAAGGGAGTCTCGTCCTCGAGACTCGAGTCAAGACTATTCGGTAACTTGTTTAAATTTCATATGTCCATAAAAACCTCAAAGGGTTTTGAACCTATAAAAACCTCAAAGAGAAAACAAGCCATATATTTATCATGTATCTAATTACAAATGCTTGTTTTGATGCTTACATCAGAAAAGCTGCGGGTATCGTGCCCGCATGTTGGCTTCGGTCTCCCATGTCGCTTCTTCGACGCCGTGTCGGTGCCACAACACCTTGACCAATGGGATCTCCTTGTTGCGAAGCTTCTTCCCAGCACGGTCAAGTATCTGGACTGGCGTCTCTTCATAAGTCAGATCCGGCTCTACATCGAGATTTTCGTAACTGATGATGTGCCGAGGATCGTGCACATACTTCCTCAGGTTGGATACGTGGAAGACATCATGAATAGCTGATAGATGTGGAGGAAGGGCTACTCGGTATGCAACCTTCCCCACACGAGCAAGAATCTCGAACGGTCCAACATATCGTGGTGCCAACTTGCCACGAACACCAAATATCTGCACTCCCTTCATGGGAGATACACGGAGAAATACCCAATCTCCAACCTATAATTTATAGGAATGTCATTAGTATGAGATTAAGTTGAACACATATATATCATAATTGAGTGGATGAGGAGAAAATAATTAGATTACCTGGAACTCTAAATCTCTCCTCCGACGGTCTGTATAACTCTTTTGGCGATTCTGTGCTGTCAGAAGCCTCCGTTTCACAAGATCAACAGCTCTCGCAGTCTCCTCCAAGAGATCCACGGTATATAAAGCATGATCACCTACCTCACGCCAACTGAGAGGTGTGAGGCATCTCCGCCCGTATAGGGCTTCGAATGGTGCCATGCCAATACTGGAGTGATAGCTATTGTTGTACGTGAATTCCACCAAAGGCAAATGGTCCTTCCAGGACCCTTTCCACTCCAAAGTGCATGCGCGAAGTAGATCCTCAAGCGTCTGAATGGTGCGCTCACTCTGCCCGTCTGTCTGCGGATGATAAGCAGAACTCATCTTCAGCTCTGTCTGTAGTGTTGACATGAACTGATGCCAATACTGAGATGTAAATCTCGAATCTCTGTCAGACACCACTTCTCGTGGTATACCATGCAGCCTGATAATGTTCTGCACATAGAGCTTGGTCAATCTGGATGGAGTGTAAGTCGTGTTGACAGGTATAAAATGGGTTGACTTGGTCAACCTATCAACAACGACCCATATAGAATCATGGCCACCTGGTGTCTTCGGCAGACCTGTGACAAAATCCATAGAAATGCTCTCCCACTTCCACTCGGGAATGGGGAGAGACTGCAGTAATCCTGGTGGTCTCCTGTGCTCGGCCTTGACCATCTGACAGGTCATGCATCTGCTAACATGTAGCGCCACATCGCGCTTCATTCCATCCCACCAGAAATGTTGACGCAGATCACGGTACATTTTCGTATTGCCTGGATGGATAGATAACCGTGAATTGTGTGCCTCATCCAGAATGTCTCTGCAAAGCTGCTCGTCATTGGGTATAACGACCCATCCTGCCTTCCATAAATAGACTCCATCACAACAAGGTCGTCAAATTCGTCCTTGACGGCGCGCATGTATCTATCATGAATCCAAGGATCGGTCTTCTGGCCTTCTACAATACGATCCCAAAGACTGCTGTATCGTGGAGGCACGACAGTAGAAATGGATGCGCTCTCCTGAGGATGCCAATCGCTCAAAGCTGCAAGCGTATCCCATGTATATAGCCAGTTCGCCGTACCATCAGCATGCGCTCTCCTGCTGAGTGCATCAACCACCACGTTTTCCTTACCGGGATGGTAAGAGATCGTGCAATCATAATTCTTCAGCAGCTCGAGCCATCTGCGCTGCCTCATGTTCAGCTCCTTTTGATCAAAGATGTACTTTAGACTCTTGTGATCCGTGAAAATTTCGAAGTTCACCCCATAAAGATAGTGGCGCCAGATCTTCAAGGCGAAGACAACTGCCGCCAACTCCAAGTCATGTGTGGGGTAGTTCCGCTCGTGCGGTCTCAACTGCCGTGATGCGTAAGCAATCACCTGTCCTCTCTGCATCAACACTGCTCCCAGACCTTCCCCAGATGCATCTGTGTAGACTGCATAGTCCTGAGTACCTGAAGGAAGAGCAAGAATAGGCGTTGTAGTCAACCTCTCCTTCAGTGTCTGGAAGGCCTGCTCACATGAATCGTCCCAAATGAATGGAATTCCCTTCTGCGTCAATCGTGTCAATGGACGGACGATGCGTGAAAATCCGCTGACAAAGCGTCTGCAATAGCCCGCTAATCCGAGGAAGCTCCGAATCTGTGTGACAGTCTTGGGCTGCTCCCAAGACATAACTGCATCTATCTTCGCAGGATCAACTGCAATGCCTGCTCCAGAAATGATATGCCCGAGAAATGAGACCTGGGATAACCAGAACTCACACTTGCTCAACTTGGCATATAGCTTGTGCTCCCTCAATATATCCAAAACAATTCGTAGATCATTCGCATGATCCCATTCATTCCGTGAATAGATGAGCACATCATCGATGAACACCACTACAAACTTGTCCAAGTATGGACGGAAGATACGGTTCATCATATCCATGAAAGCCGCAGGTGCATTGGTGAGTCCAAACGGCATCACCACAAACTCGTAGTGTCCATAGCGTGTCCTGAATACGGTCTTCGAAATATCATACTCTCTAATCCTCAGCTGATGGTAACCTGAGCGAAGGTCGATCTTCGAGAAAACCGAAGATCCTTGGAGCTGGTCGAACAAATCATCGATACGTGGCAAAGGGTAACGATTCTTCACCGTTCTCTTGTTCAGCTGCCGGTAATCGATGCATAGTCTCATGGATCCATCCTTCTTCTTGACAAATAGAACCGGAGCACCCCAAGGTGAAGTGCTCGGCCTCACGAATCCCAAGTCAAGCAATTCCTGCAACTGCACCTTCAGCTCCCTCAATTCGGCTGGTGCCATACGATATGGTGCCATAGAGATCGGCTGTGTATCTGGCAGCAATGTGATCTCGAACTCGATCTCTCTCTCAGGAGGTAGCCCTGGTAGCTCATCAGGAAAGACATCTGGATATTCTGATACTACTCGGATGTCCTGTATCATTGGCTCCTGATCAGATACCTCCCGAACAAATGCAAGGTATGAATCACGACCCTGATCAATAAGTCGTAGGGCTCGCAACACTGAAATGTACTCCATGGTGGAGTCATGTATAGTACCCTAAAAAGTGTACTCGGGTAGATCTGGAATTCTGAAGACAACCGTCTTCCTAAAGCAATCAACTAGTGCATGATGAGTAGATAGCCAATCCATGCCCAAAATCAAATCGAACTCATCAAGCTGCAGAAGTAGACAATCTGCGATCATCTCATGACCGCCAATCAGTACAGGCAAATGCCTGACTATCAGGGAAATGATAAGTAACTGGCCACCTGGCCCTCGGATATGATACGGGGAAGAGAGAGTCTATGCGACTCTACCTAAAGAAGCAAGTAGTCTCGAAGCAAGGAATGAATGTGTCGCTGCAGAATCAAATGAACATGGAAAGCTCGATAAGAGCAGTCAGCATGTGTGCTAGCTGGTCAGTCTCCTGGCCTGATCAAGATGCCATGGTTCTGCATGAGAACCATAAGTAGTCGTAAAAGTACCATTTGGAGATACTTATAATATATGCCTTTTCTCTTCTTGGGATATAATATGTATGAAAATTAATGAAATTGGTGACATCTGTGGTTATTTAATTCGAATGTCATATTCCCTTCTCGGACTCACGACAAGTCGGGAGACTGTCTCTATCCGAGAACTTAATGCGATTGGAATACTAGTACAGCGAATGTGCGTATCGAGGTACCACTGCTCTGATACCAAATTGTGAACCCCCGCAGGATCCGGGTACCCGTTTACGACACTATTCGCAACATTCCATTTATTGACATCGCATTATAAGCATAAATTATGGGGAAAATTTTTCGCGAATGAAATAATTTCATCTGACATTCACATAAACATTCATAACCACAAGTTCATAGAACAATTGTCACCAAAATCTCATTTCATTAACTTTCATATATTTTACATGTACAAAGTTTGACAGTACATACAGTATATCCCAAAAATTTGACTGAAGAGAAAATAAGCATATTACATTAATAACAGGACAAAAACTTGACACAAAAACACATACCTTCTAGTATAAACTCTATCTCTTGGAACTCTGTATAAACTACTGAACAATAGACCCCTTTCCTGCCATGCGTGCAAGGAAGAAAAGGAGTCACAAACGTGAATACAAACCCGTAGTTTAAAATAAATAACAAGTAATTTTATGTGCAAAAGAGAGCAAGTAGAAAGGTGGAATAACTAAAATTTACATCTACTTGCGTAAGTAAAAAGGTTTTCATCTGTTTGGTACTAAGTTCATTTGTTCTCTCCTTTTCCCATTCATCCCATATATATATATTTATATAAAGTTTAGATGACAGATCTAACATATAATAATTTCCTGTGTTTTAAGATCATGATTTTGGGTCTTGGAGATCATGTTGCGGAACTTGATGGCACATGTAAATACTACATTCTTGTCATTGAGATCATGTCATGGTTTCCGATGATGGACTGATATAATGATGACTGATTTGATCCTTAATTCTATTTACTCCTTCTAAGTTAGTGGATAGTCCGTGGTCTTGGTCTGTGTGTAGCCTCACACTATAACTCTAAGGTATTTAAAAGCACCTTAGGGTTGGGGTGCCTCCGTAGGCATGCGGTGTCGTATAATGCATCCTAACTAAGTTCCCAACACGTCCACAAACTTATAGGGTTTTTGAACCAGATTAAAGTCACTTCTAATCAACTAAATTTTAATTGTGATTTCCTCTAAACCTTCACTGTAACTCTCTCAGATGTACTCTCAATGATGTGGATATAGATGTAGATACGAATGATCTGGATGTAGCATCGCCGTCTGTTGGCGAAAGAAAACTCAAGCGGTGAAGAAGCCTACAAATGGCTCTTCCGTCTCGCCCTCTAGTTGGAAGGCCGGTCCAATAGAGGGATAGGTCTACTCCCCAACTACGCCACTGAGACGGGTGAGAGGGACTTCCCGGGAAGTCGCTCTAGAAAAACAACCCGACCGGTAACGGGCAACCGAGTCGTACGTAAAACTGAAAACCAAGGATCCCCCGCCTGGGTATCCTAAAACAGGGTCAGCGGAACTGGTCTAAAGTCTGGATCCCAACGAGGCGTAAAAACACTGCGAGCTCGCGTAAAAACCGAAATGGGACTGGGATCCTAGACCCGCGCACTTGGCGGCCGCTGCCCAAACTGGGCTTCCTTTCTTCCGCCCAGGTGAGGGTCACCGCCCCCTCGCACGGTCAGGTGTAAGGAGCACCGTGACCGGCACTTAAATTTATAAGTCATTACTTATTCACGAACATCTTCACTTTCCTGATCGCTTAACTCTTTTTCGATCTTTTCTGTGGTTGATTTTATAGATCTAGTAACTTGTCACAACTTATCTTTAATGATGTATAAAAAAAAGTACTCAAGGATCAATTGATTGAAGATATCTATTTATAATGATCTTTAAACTGGCTGCAAAGTATATTGGTGTTCTTGATCATGAACTACATGTATACATTTTTCCTCGCATCTCCCCTCCCTCACTCACCAAGTTCTCTTGGGTATGGATTAATAATGCTCAAGTCTCCTTACCATTCATATGCTAAGCTCCTGAAGTTATCGACATGCTTTAAGGACTTGATGCTGGACTTTGCATTATTGATATTGTAAAATACACCAGATCTCGTTTTTTTTTAGCAAGGTCAAAATAAGCTAATTTACATTTACTTCTCCAATTATTTGGCACTAACTTAAGAAAGATCTACACATTGTAGTAACGGGGTATATAACTAGTCTTCCGTTGCTCATATCTATTAAAGGATGCCGGCTAGTTAAACTCGACCAATACATTGCTGCAATGGACCAAACCTATTTAAAGTGCACATCAATTTTTTTTTGAAGCCATCAGAAACTCAAATTGCCAATTGCCAGAAGCTATCAAAGTGCTATGGAAAAAAAAACCTACAACAGAAGGTTGCTCATTCAAATTGGTGATGGGGATAGTTACAAAGTTCTAGAAAACTTATGCCCATTATTTGGTAGGGACAATCAGCTATAATATCTGAAATTGGTTTAATTTTTACACTAAAATCCCCATATTAAAACATGAATTTTTAGTCATTATACAGATCTGAAACTTGGGTTCAATATAAATCAAAACCCCCAAATTTTTAAGAATCAAAACATGAATTTTGGGGCTCTAATTCAGATCTATAATTCTTGAGATAATACCTTTTAAATCCCCTAATTCAGAATGAAATCTGTAGCCAATTGTTGGTATAAGTTAACTCAATTGTATGTAAAATACTCCCAAATCTTCCTCTTTTAAAACATGAAATCAGGAGCTTTTTACTTGGTCTAAATTGAAGACTAAAGTCACAATTTTGTGATATTTGAACATCAGCTAATCACCTACAAGAATCCCCAAATTTCATCTTTAAATACATGAATATGGGCTCTAAAACTGATCTGAAGCCAAATGATAGTTCTGAATTTAGGCCCAAGTCATATGCCAAACCCCCCCAACTTTTAATGAGACCTGTAACGTCAAAATCTGATCTGATTTCAGATTAGAATTATATAAATCAGTGGCTTTTGAAGAGCATAATGTTGCATGCAAGCCCCTCAATTTCAACTTCATTTCAACAGAATTTCATTATCCAAATTCATCTACAAAATCCCCCAATTTTCATCTCTAAAAACCCAAGTACAGGAGTTCTAATCAGATCTGAAATTTCCCTGACTTTTACACTTGGGAGCTTTCAAAGAGTGAAAAGTTCACATGGAAATCCCAAAATTTTACTCTTTTCAAATATGAAACTTAGAAGCTAAACTTGTTTTGAATTAGGTTTTAAAGTCACATAGAATGGCAGCAAGAAGAGGCTAAGATTTTACATAAAATCATGCACAATAATCATGCATGGCAGCAATGAGGGGAAGAGGATGGTACATAAATCAAGTGAAATGAGCATGCATGGCAGCAAGGAGGAGGGAAGGGATGTACCTTTGGATCTCCAAAATGTGGAGATCCAAGACTTGCATGTGGTAGCAGCAGGTAGCTGCCATGGAAGTTGAATTGGAGCCCCAACAAAGAGGTCTTCTAGCTGCAAAAGAAGCTCCAGAACAACAAATCTTAGCTGCTGTGATTGAAATCAATAGAGGGCTCCAGCAACTATCCTGTTTGAAGGTAAGAGCAGGAGTTTAACTTTCGGCTGCAGCAGCTTCTAGTTGGAACTCTTCCTTGGTTGGAGTTCCAATAGAAGCTCCGATAGAAAAGAAACAATAGCAGTTCCAGGGAGATGAGAGAGAGCTACGGCTCTCATGTTGGAGAAAAGAACGACGGAAGAGAGAGGGGATAAAAGAAATGGTGGAAATATAAAGAAGAGAAAGTGGGGGAGTTACGTTGGAAATGGAGAGGAATGGGAAAGGAAATTTCCAAGAACCTTCCTTATTTTTTTTTTATATATAATATTCTCTATGACTTCATGTAGTGACATCACCACAAACATGTCACTAATGACATCATCATGATGACATCATCTATGATGTCATCGTGAATATTATTTTGTATATAAAATCAAATTTCAATTTATTTTATATAAGTTGTCTTTACGTAACGTCAGTTCCTGTAGCTGAAAACAAAAATGATTATATTTGTTTTTTTTACTAAAAGTTTTACTTTATTTGTCATACTTAAGGTTGATCGTATTCGCACCTCGAGTGTCCATTTTTGATGCGAAATATCTCGTTTTGACCGTCTTTCAACGACGATCAATATGAGTATAATATTGATATACTTTTGATCGGGTTTGGATATCCGAAACTTTTGCAATATGGTTTCGGTTCGGGATTAAATTTTACAATTTAAAAATATCAAACGACCTCCGATTGACGAACGGTCAATTCCGTTGGTCTTGTATCGCCGAATCGGATCTAATGACGGTCTCGGTTCATTTCACGGTTTCCGAATTTGCGTCGCGGCTTTTCGCGGCACGCATTACGAAACGACCGCTTTTTGGTCGATTTTGCCCGAACGACTTTTGATTCTTGATCAATTGGTCGTTTTAGGTTGTTTAGTATTGACCGACAACGTTTTTGGGTTCATTAGACCCAAAATCGGACGACTTCGGGTTTGATTGGAAACCGGATGCTACATAAATCCAGTCTTAGCAAGACAAGTCTCCCTTTGCATAGAAGCCAGACCTCTGATCTTCAGCTTCTTCTCCAACAATTCATTTATTCTCAACCCATTCAACCATCAGTAACCAATTCGTAGTTGCAGGAAGGCAAGTAGACCAAAGCACCATTCGAGTCTATCTATGCTCAAACTCAGGAGCCTCTCTTCCCAAGACAACTGAAGATAATTCATCCATTTTTTAGGGCCTGACGAAATGCTAACGTGATAAATCATAAAAGATTGATTCCGACTCCTTCCATACATCCATACGCAAAGAAAATGTTATAATTTGCAAACCACGTAAAAGTGGTTTTCCCTTGAACTTCTGAATCCCCGCACAAAAAAACAACTATCATTAGTTGAGGACCACCGAGGATAAGAGCATGTCGGGTATTCGAGCACATGAATGCCACTGCAGAATCCTAGACGGTGTTTTTTTTAGAAATCATGGGGTGCACATCTTCTTATAAAGCACAGTTACAACATTTTCTGATGCAGCGTGACCCCAAATTATGGGGCCACATTTATTTAATTAAATAGTAATCAATTTTATTTACATTTTTAGCGGTCATATTGGTCTAATTAAATAATTGAGATCGCCTGTGATCTCAACGTTTATTTCGTAGATTTTTATTGCAATTTTGGGTCAATTAATTAATTAGAGTCTAATTAGAGTAATTAGAGGTCAATTAGGATTAAATTAGTTGGTAATTTGATTTGTTTACTATTTTTGTAAACCCTCTCTCCTATATAAAGAGAGGGTAGTCCATCAGTTTTAGGGAGTCCATTATGAATTGAAATTTGAGATTGTTATCTCTATCCCCTCTCCGTCTCTCTCTCCCTCCACGCGATCTCCGCGGTCTTCTCCTTCAACCCCTCGCATTCCCGGCGAGTTATCTTCTCCAAACCCCTCGTTCCGACGAGTTTTTCTTCTTCTCAACCCTTCCAAGTTCTTCTTCTCAACCCCTCTCGTTCTTCTACCAAAAATCCACCCAAAAAAATATTATTTTCGACGCCGCGAAAAATCAATTTGCATCAATTGGTATCAGAGCATGGATATTGAGTCGTTCCTACGATTCAACGATCCCGTGGCATATTGGCGTCTCAAGCTCGATCTCAACCGCGTATCTTATGGGCCGCAGGCACGTTCGCGTCAACGGAAGTACAAAAAGTGTCTTGCGGCATCTTTGAAGGTCCAAGCATGGCTGGACGCGCTCCCCGACGAAGAAATCGTCGCTGAAGACGATGAAACAGCTGCTGTCCAGCACTTTCCAGAAACAAACCCGTCGTCGGAATCGGCCCCGCGGCCCCCTCCGACCATCCCGGCGCCACCCCAACCTCCCCAGGTACCGCTCCTGCCCTCCCCTACCAGCACGACCGCCAGCCCCGCTCCAGCAACTCCCCCGACAGTCCCCAGATCCCCAGCGGCGCCACCCACGGCCCCGGCGCCGCCACCCACGGCCACGGCGCCGCCACCTTCCCCGCCGCCCCTCTCCCTCCTCCCGTGTCCCACACCCCTGCCCCCAGACCCCCTCCCGCACGCCACCTTCTTCCCCACGCCGCCAGCGCCCCCTCTCCCCTCCCGCGCCAGAGCCCTCGCGCACCCCGCCGCCCCGCAGCCGCGCCATCCTGCCCCCGCAGCACCCCAGTCCCCGGCCTCTTCCTCCCTCTCGCCCCCGATACCTCCTCCCCAGCCGATTCCGCCCCCTCCTCTTCCTCTCTCCCCACCTCTACGGCGCCGCCGCCTCGGTGTCCTTTCCTTCATCCCCTCACCACCGCCAGCCGGTCGACCACGCCGCCTCCCATCGCAGGCGCCAGCACCGCACCACACCATCGCCTCACCCGCCCCAGTGCCTGATACCCTCCCCGCGCCTAAGAAGCGAACCCTAACTGGGGTCGCGAGATCAACGGGATATCAATCCCGTGGAAGGTGGAGGTTGACGTTAAGTGGTGAAAATTGCAGAGAAAATTTCCAAGAATTCCCTATTTGCAGAAAGGTCCAAAGGCATAGAGTTGGGAGACAAAATGAAGGGGTACGAATTTTTTTAAAGAAAAGGGCTGAGAACCAAAATTATGGGGATCCTCCTAATCCAAATAGGACTAGGGCATTGATTTTTCCCTATATAAGGACCCCATGGCTCTACTTTTTGGACACATCTCCCCTTCTACTCTCTTTGTGCCATTGCTTCGTCATGGATTATTCAAGGGCCATATTCTCCATGCCGCATCAATTCTCTGAGCACCATGGGAAGAAGACGACGATCGAGCCGACACCACTGTACGCCCCGCATATGTTCTTCAACCACGGTGGCCACACCTCTCCCGCCCGCACATGGATTCCGCCGTTCGCGCCCCACATGTTTTTCCAGAAGATAATTAAAGCCGCTGAACCTGCAGTTCACGCAATTCGTCAGGAGCCGAATTTTTCAAAGCGTCGGAGAGTTGATGCAGCGTGACCCCAAATTATGGGGCCACATTTATTTAATTAAATAGTAATCAATTTTATTTACGTTTTTAGCGGTCATATTGGTCTAATTAAATAATTGAGATCGCCTGTGATCTCAACGTTTATTTCGTAGATTTTAATTGCAATTTTGGGTCAATTAATTAATTAGAGTCTAATTAGAGTAATTAGAGGTCAATTAGGATTAAATTAGTTGGTAATTTGATTTGTTTACTATTTTTGTAAACCCTCTCTCCTATATAAAGAGAGGGTAGTCCATCAGTTTTAGGGAGTCCATTATGAATTGAAATTTGAGATTGTTATCTCTATCCCCTCTCCGTCTCTCTCTCCCTCCACGCGATCTCCGCGGTCTTCTCCTTCAACCCCTCGCATTCCCGACGAGTTATCTTCTCCAAACCCCTCGTTCCGACGAGTTTTTCTTCTTCTCAACCCTTCCAAGTTCTTCTTCTCAACCCCTCTCGTTCTTCTACCAAAAATCCACCCAAAAAAATATTATTTTCGACGCCGCGAAAAATCAATTTGCATCATTTTCTATGTAGACTGTTGTAACCCCAAGATACACACAACTCTAGTAGAACCACAAATCATATATGCCCAACGATGAAGTTTCAAGAAGGAGACCGACTGCCTTGAAAAGCTTCGTCGAACTAACAAACAGACACAATCCACATCATCTAATCACACTTGAAAATATTTCGTGAGCGCAAGAGGCTACAAAAGAGAAATTGCTTTTTTCAACACCAAATGGGTAAAGAGAACAAGATGCATCTAAAGCTAACATCCATTTTGTTCAACGAACTATCTCTTTCTCCCCCTCTCTCCAAGCCCCTTTTATAGCCACATTTGGCATCCAATATTAGACTAGCTACACAATCAATAGAAGGCACGGGAATTTCTCGAGACCATGCTGCCAAGAGCCCCTGAGACACATGATGTTCATCCAGAAACAGAAACCGTCGTCACCACCGTAGCAACTATCAAGCTAACACTGATCTCGGCTTGACCCGTCGCACAGGTCTTGAATGAACCATTCAACTAAGAATTTCAACAATAATCGAGACCATGAAACAGAATGAGAGGAAGAAGAAGGGAGGAAGGCATGATTCGGATGCGAACCTCGATGCGTGCAGTGGGAGAGGGGGAGTGAAGGTTGTCGGAGAGGGAGGTGATCGCGCACATCACAGCGAGGATCGTCACGGCGAAGGTGATGACCGCGTTGAGGCGGTACCCGAAGGAATGCATGTCTCCGCTCGCTGGCGATCGGCTGATGACGGGGGGGAATGGGAGCAGATCTGCGAGCAACAGCAGCAGTAGGGCACGCGAGCGCGGGCGATTCTTCTCGTGGGGGGCGTTACCGCGCTTGATGCCCGTGCCCGCACGTCGGACAACTTGATTGGGCGCAGGGAGACCCGGCTTTGATTGGATCCAATGGTCAGCGTTGCTTGAACGACGACGAAATTTCGTCGTACCAAATCTTTTATTCTTTTTTCATTATTAACCCGTATCTCATAATAATAAAAAAATCAATTGTTGTTAGGGACTTTTACACTTATGCTCGTACTTTTTTTGCAGTAACATTGCAATAATATTGTGTCCCTGTATTCTTATGAATTTCACAGTATTATCCTTTTGTTACTACACTTATGCCCATGTATTTCATTAATGAAAGGACAGTGCTGTAAATTCCACAAGAATACAGGTGCTCAAGTGTTATTGCAAAAAAAGTTACAAGCATATTTGCATATTCTCAAATGAGCACGTGCAAAGATACCTTGAGCCCTAGTTGGGTTTTATGGCTCGTTAGCTTATCGAGTCGAGTCGAGTCCGAGTTGGACATTGTTCAACTCGAAAACTCGACTCGATAACTTATTTTCCCTCTTAATAAAAAATTAAAAATATATATACTGAAACTTCCACATTGAGTTTGATATAAAATAGAGGTTAACATTTTTCTTGCCCAAAAAACTAGTATGAAAAATCAAAATTACAAAATGTCATTTGAATAATTTAATGTATAAAATGGAAATGACTCATTAAGAGGTTCATGAGCCTGCTCATTTTGAGGCTCATGAGCCAGCTCAGAAACTCGTGACTCGATAAGAGGCTCGTGAGCCAGTTCATTTTGAGCCTCGTGAGCCAGCTCAGGAACTCGTGGCTCGATAAGAGGCTCGTGAGTCAACTCGAACTCGACAAGTTCGAGTTCGAGTTGGTGATCCAGGGCTCGATCGTTATCGAGCTCGAGTTCAAGCCTTAGGTTACTTATCGAGTTCGAGTTGAGACCAACTCAGCTCGTTGAACTCGATAGACACCCCTACGAGGAGGTGACATAGTAGGAAGTGAGATTTGGACTCTTTATCATCCGGATGCAACTCCCTACGTAATTTAAAAGCATTTGCAAGCAAGCATTACGAAAGCTTTTATCTGTGTAATACTTATTCCACATCGACTATAGTTTTCACATATGCTAAGTAGGCATTCACGTTGAAACTAACAAGATGACCCATATTGATGCATTTGTAAACATAATAAGAACAATATGCATTTATTCTCCTACATTTGGCATGCTATTTATTTCTTCACCCATTTTGATAGTGAGCATTGAATGATCTCATTAACTCAAAGAGTGGCTATACCAACATCAAAGAACTATATAGAAAACATATACATATTAAAATCATGCTTTCGGAAGAATGAGTTGCCACATCTAAGCTGGACTCAACCGAATCGAAGTCCACTGACCTCAAAATATCTTAAATTGGCACACTTAGGGTTCGTTTGATTGCAGGGTTGGACAAAGTTGGATTGGGTTGGGTGGGGTTGGGTGAATAGTAAACTGTGAGGAGGGGGTACCTCTGTGAATAGTACCCAACCCAACACTTCCCAACCCTGCAACCAAACGAACCCTTAGTGCGTTTGGTTCGAAAATAAGCGGGAATAAAGGTGAGGAATATGTTGGAATAAGGTACTATTCATGTTCGGCTATAAGGATACGAATAAGGTGTAATAATGATAGGTAAAGTGGAACAAGGACGAGAAAAATGGTGTAATAAGGATAGAGAGATGCGCATGGGGAAATAGTCGTTTAGCGCTCTTATTTTTTAGGCCTTTCCCCCGAGCGAACAACCCCTTAAGTTAGAGGGAATGTCGAGGTAGCCATCATTTCAAGGGGCTTCACTAAATATTTTATTCCATTCAAGGGCAATTGCATTCTCCTCTCTCATGGGAAGTGTTGGAGTTCAGTCATCTATAACCTAAGAAATGACACTCTTGGGAGAGTGCACATGTATTTTACTAACAGATCATGACGATCGACGAAAGCATGCAGTAATAGATCGCACGATTGAAACGTTACCGATAACAAGCATGGTAATCATTGAGCATAGATAATATTAATTCCGTAAAAAGCACATCCAAACTAAGAGTTCCATTATTACAACTCCAACTGGGGTATTTTTATAAAAACTATTGTAAGAATTAAAACAACATCTCAACAGTTTTTGTAGGCATATAGATATCCTCCAAATCTGCACAAGTTGAATCCTACCATGTCAGAAAATAGTGAGGAGTCCGTAGCACGATCATGAATATGCAATTAACCATGTTCTTCACCTGCAATTGGCGAACATTAATTTTCATGAGCCTAATGCCCAGTATGCATCGAGATACATGCATGAGAATTCCAACGATCGTTTAACTCGTTATATTTTATGCACTAGAGTTTCCATGGAAAAACATCATTATGTGCCTAATTGTTCCCATGCATGTCTAGTTCGTTCCCTAACATGTATAATTTGGGTTCCTTCATAGACGTGGCTATACATATATAATATGCACAAGAATATATAACATACATTTCTTTCATCGTGTGGAGCATATATCATAAGATACATAGCAATTACATATTTCTTCAACCATATAAATCACTTGTATGTTAGCCCCTGTTTAGGATAACTTTGCATGATATGTGATGGTTTACTTTTCTTAAACCAATTCTTGTATGTCATGCAATGGTTTGTTCTTTATTAAACCATCTCTTGTGCAATAAATAATGGTTTATCTTTAATAAACCACTTCATTGTATAATTGTAATGGTTTAATTCTTTCATAACTTCTAATGATTTATCTTTACAAGTCATTTCCTTGTATACATGCAATGGTTTGCCTTTATGACCATGTATTTTCATAATTGTAATGATTTATCTTTATAAAATTATTTCTTGCATACTTGTAATGGTTTACCTTTATAAACCATTTAATAGCATAACTTCATGTATGTATCGTGTTGTACGTTTTCAGCCGTTGGCACTTGTGGTCCATGACATGACAGTGTAACTACAACTGTAGAGGACTTGACTTTTGCCTCCGTGGTTTCTTGCAACCATACGCCCCCTACGGCATTAACATGACCGTGTAGGTACAACTGTAGAGGACTTAGCTTTTACATATGTGGTTCCTTGCAACCATACGCCCCTTGCGGCGTTGCCTCTTGGGCACACGACCCCTTGCGGTCGTCCATGTGACTCTTTATGAGTCCGTGGCTTAGTCCACATTGCTTAATTATAATACGATTCTCCTGAACTTTTCTATAACCTCCAAAATATCACTTAATTCTTAATAAAATATTAGCTTTATAATCTTTGATCACGTGATGGAGATGTGGTTGTATCAATAGCATATTTAAATTACTCCCAACGCATCCTTTTTACTATGATGGATATGTATGTCTCTTGTATGATTCGTGATCTTATTTTCCGTGCATTTAATAATAGTAACAATACAATCTTAATAACGGTTCTTCTTTTAATTTATTTTTGTGAAAGGCGCAATGGATAACTTGTATGCAACCTATTTAATCTATTATGTAATATGTAAAGGAGTTGACTCATAGTTTTCTACACTATCAAATTACTACTTAAGAAAATTACCTATACACATCAATAAATATATATACTAATGTATCTTGTAACGAAGATGTGCTCTATATTTTTTCTAGATTCTGATGGCATGTTTAATGGTATTGAGGAGGTAATTAAATAGCTTGAAAGCATCGAATTATTTTAGGAATAATATAGCATGACAAATTATCTAGCATATTATCCAGTGGATGCTCTCATAACTTCAGCTCATGTTTTCATGTAAATCCCTATGGTAAGTGCATAAAAGACAAAATCTTAGCTCATACTACGCCAATCAAAGTCGATGAATAGACCTTTATCAATATTTATTTATTATTTTAATAATGAATCCTTGGATTATGTCTAACGTGTTGTTAGAACCCATAAAAGGTCATAAGACAAACAAGATATAACTTAAGATAGGCTTGGGAAGGTAATTCATCTATTCATGACTTCACGTGCAATTCAGCTTGAAAAATATATGGCGTACACTAAATAATGAAATGAAAGCACCATGATAAGACGATTCATTCGTTTCTCAGTGCATACATGATTTCTTATGAGTTTGGGATGCTTGTATCATGATCTGGATTGACATACATACATACATATATATTATAAGGTTTGACAACTGCATTGGAGGTCTCATTCTAGATATAAAAATCGATCTTATCCATATCAAACAATGATATACACATGTTATCCTAAAAAAAGATACATACATCTAGAAAATCATAATCAGAATATGATCTCTTTTTTTATCATGTGTAATCCTCAGCCGATACATACATTTATAGATCGCAACCGGATTTAATCATTGTTCGTACATATAAACCTAATCCGATACATACATTAAGAGATATATTTTAAAGTGATTAATATTTACAAAAACCTATGTCGATACATATCTCGGATTCGGTGTGTACTCCTCGAGCCCGCTCTCTTGTCCACGACTCCTTCTAGATCGTTGATCGATCCATCCCTTCTCGGAATCACTTTTGGCGGCTACTACAAAGGAGCCCGTTGTCCTAATTAGATCTCTCTCTCTCTCTTTTGCACAAGGCAATGGGAAGGATGGCTTTTAAAGCTATTGGGATTTTTTTTGATTTAGTTAATAAGGGGTAATCAATGGGGTGTGAAATGATAATAATTCTATCATTTTAAATGTGACTAATTATGATTAAGAATTAAGAAGGATGGTTGGAAAATCCTAGCCGTTACAAAGGTATATTATAATGTCTCTCTGTCAGTATAAATAAAGATAAAATAAGCAATAATCGTGGGATGAAATAAAAATATTCCATCTAATCAAAGAATACAATTGTACGATCATCCCCTCTATCCGTGTCCTTTTAAATTAGAGGAGACATGCAGTTTGCAATCGTCCCCTACCGTTGTAAAGCATGGGACAACAACATATACCTTTCTAACATCTGACGGAACGATCATCATTGTTGATCAAAGGGGATGATCGGGATTAACCCATATAATATATGTGTACTTCCCATATGGGTTGGAGGAGACGATCACAACCATATTTTCCATGGCGATCAGATGGGACAATCAAAATCATTCCCTCCAATCTTCTCCTTTTTCCCCCCTTCGAGACCGGCTATAGTGATGAAGCCATTAAATCAATGGAGATGCCTATCCTTATGGTATGTTCAACAAAAAATATTTTATACCTCCAATTATGCTTCCATAAATAACATGTTCGCTCGATGGTTGTTATAATTTCCTAAACACGATAGTTGACATATAAACATTCAAACATCATACCAACGTTCAACTGTATTGAATAGAAGATATCCGGTTCTTCATCCTCCCTCGACGTAGAGGTGACAAATGTGCGCGGAGATGATGGCGGTGTGTGACAATGACGGTGCATACGACGACGATGATGCATGGAGCATCATGAGGTGATTGCGCATGGAGGATGATGCATGTTCTTAGTATTTTTCTTATTCTTTTTTATTCATCTATTAATCAAGTTACAGATTATTTTAGATTGCTTTTTTTAATTGAATTTTGATTTTCTTTCTATTTTGATTCTATCTCAATCCAATTTTCAAAGTTTCTCCTTTATTTTGTTTTGAATCAAGTTCTTGATTCACTAATGGTTATGATTAGGTGTTTTTTCGAACATCAGTTATTACGATTTTGTAATTTATAACATGGAATTATAAATTACATTAATCTTTTGTAAATTAATAACAATTATTTCAAAACGTGAGCCTTTAATCAATCATATTTTCTTAAATATTCAATGTACTTTTTGTTCTTTTGAGTTCAATCTTATTTTCTGAAATATTCAATCATTTGTAAGTTTGGATTCCCACATTCTTTTGAGGTCATCACACTTTTCATTTTTTTCTTTTGAGTTTTGTTTGTAATTGAATTCTGTAGATAGAGAATGAAAATATTATCTAAAAGATAGAAATTGTTGATTCAGAATGTAAATATTTGTTTACATATCGGATATGTCTCTTGTTGCTAGTATCAAGAACTGATTTTTTCTTATAGACGATGGTACATCTTCTTATATTTTTGCCTAGAAGGTGATGTGTTTTGCAAAAATGAAATTAGATGAAATCTCATCGATTGTGTATTAAATACTAAAGGGATGAAGTTTACAGATTCAATTTGATGGATTAAATATCAAATATGATCGTATATTTTACCTTTTGATCTATTAATTTACATAATTGATTGTATAATTTACATTTTGATTCATTGATTTACAATTATGCATGTATTTTTTTACATATTATCCTTTTAGAAATAAATGATAAACTAGTGATTGATTTTTTATTTTGCAAATTAGCATATAACTGTCAAATGGGAGCGTGCATTTTACAAAAGGGATTTTATCACTTGTGCCCCTCCGAGATATCGCAATATCAGTTATACCCCTATCTTTTTGGTAATATCAGTTGTGCCCCTCACTTCTTGCTTTTTATCACTTGTGCCCCTCGGGTTAGTGACCATCCATCCACAGTGCAAACGGACGTTAACTTTGAGGACATAAGCGGAATTAATATTAAAAATAAAGGTTATGTGGTCATTTTATACCCTTTTCCTCATCCTCTTCTTCTTCCTCCTCTTCTCCATCCTCTTCCTCCTCCTCCAACCTCCTCCTCCTCCCCCGCCCCCGCCCCGCGCCGCCCAGCTCCGCCCCGAGCTCCCCTCCCCTCCCCGGCGCTGCCCCCTACTCCCCCTCCCCCGGGCTGCACCCCTCCCAGCCTCGCACCTCCTCCCCTCGCCGGCGCCGCCCCCTGCTCCCCATCCTTCCCAGCCCCGCACCTCCTCCCCCTGCACCTCCTCCCCTCGCCGGCGCCGCCCCCCTGCTCCCCCTCCCCCTGGGCTGATGCACAACCAATACAATACCGTACAGGTTCAATACACTATCTCCAACCTGTTGCCCAGATGCTATGCGGATTACTGTGGGTAAATGCAATATCATGCACATTGCGTGTTGGTAATATAAACACCATCTTATCCATGGAAGTGTAATCCTGAAGATAACAGGGGATACTGTCACCATTTAGCTGCCCAGAGATCCTCATAGAGAAAACGTAGAACCACAGCAATGAAAATCGAACGTGTAATGACACACGTCGATGACATCTGTAAATGCAATTCACGACTTAAAACCTGCACTACATCAGCCGATTAAATAGAAATTAACAAAAGAACCATTTACCAGTCAAACCAGAATTTATTTTCAAGTTTTTACTAAGGATTATTCATAATCCATCACCAGAATCCACCCAAAAATGAAAACCGTAAAAGCTTTTTAAGCAACGCTGGAGATAATATCCTCTCCCGCACGCGCCGCCCCCCTGCTCCCCGCCCCCCCTGCCCCGCACCGCCACCTCCCCTCTCCGCACCGTGCCCGCGCCGCCTGCGTCATTCACTGCATGCCACCGACGCCAGCTCTCCACCGACCGCGCAACCAGCGCCAGCCCCTCGATAATGTCGTGAAGCCGACCTCCTCCAGCAGCCACGCACTTCCCCCGGCCCCTGCCGCCAGCCCGCACCTCCTCCACAGCCTCGCACCTCCTCCCCAACCCTCCACCTCATTTGATTTTATTCTGACAATAATACCCCTCTTAACCACACCATGGTTTGAGTAACTATGGTTATTTCAATTTTTTGACGGTCAATCTGACAGAAGGGCACAACTGATGATGGAGAAAGAAGTGAGGGGCACAACTGATATTATCAAAAAGATAGGGGCATAACTGATATTGTAATATCTCGAAGGGGCATAAGTGATAAAATCCCTCTATAAAATCTACACAAACTTTAAAATGGATGACAAATTTCGATGAACCCATGATATTGAAAAACACGTTGGATGGACATATATAACATTTTAGACATTAATAATAAAAAAACTATTTTACAAGAGTGACATATATTTTATAAAAGAGACCACAAAGTTTACAAAATAATATCACATTTTATAAAAGGTACTCCCACTTATAATGTTCTCAAAAAAAGACTGTAAAATTTTCAAAATAAATCAAATGTGGTTTACAAAAGAGATTACAAAATTTACAAAAATATTGCAATTTATAAATAATGCTTCTACATAATGTTGGATTAAAATGAGATTTAACATGTACTATGATGTGTATTTTTTAATTTACGAGCTGAAAAAAAACCCTCATATTTAAACCTCTCTAAAAATAATATTCATATGACATGTAGTACATATAATGCGTTCGCAATTTACCACATCTGATATATTTGGAAATATAGTTGTAACAAAAATCCCATCATTTTAGGAATGTTTTCCACATGTACTTTAATTAATTAGGTCATTATCAAAGTACCTTATATTTTAGGAAACACAATTATACATAATACACTATTTTTTAATGAATTTGAACATTTTTCTCGGACATCAGTGGTTATGAAGTTTGTAATTTACAGCACATGATTGTAAAACACATCCATCGTTTGTAAACTGATAACAATTATTTCAAAATGCAAGCATTATTCCATCATATTTTTTGGAAAACACAATGTACAGTCCTCAGATTTTACTAAATATAGAATGTTCAATGACATGTATTTGACTAAATTAGCAATAATTTAATCCACCCTAATTTAGTAATGTTGGTTGGCACAAAAACCAACTAGTGGTTTCAATCTCACCCGTACACTCATTATTCAATGGTCTAAGATGCACCTTTTCATAATCAAGGAAAGGTGCCACCTCAATTCAAGTGGTAATTTTAACAGTCCTGCTCGGGATGAAGGGCATATGGGTCTCTGTTTTTGACGAAATTTGAATGATATATTGGAGTGATATAGTTATGAAAATCCATGGTGGTATTTTTCAAAAAAAAATGCTAAAAATGTATGTGAAGTAGGCAAGGTTATCTACTTCGCAAAGTAGGTTCCCTTTCCCCTCTCTCTCTCTCACTATATATATATATATATATATGAAAAAATGGGGCTGCCCACATGGGGTAACCAACACGGCTACCCCCACACTTATTTCGTATAATTTTTTATTTTTTTTTTGCAAAATATCATCATTTATATTCATCTATATATCCCTCGTATATGTCATTCAAATTTCATCAGAAACGAAGAATCCTATGCCCTCCATCTAGAACAAGTAATTTTAATGGTCTAAACATTGTTGTAATCGACCTATTCTAGATGGAGGGTGTAGGAGTCTATGTTTCCGACAAAATTCGAACGACATATAAGAGAGATATGTAGATGAATATAGATGGTGATATTTTGAAAAAAAATAAAAAAAATATGCGAAAATGAGGCAGGGACAACCATGTTGACTGCTCCGTGGAGACATCCCCATTGCACCATATCTCTCTCTCTCTATATATATATATTGCAAAAACGATTTGATATTGTAAAAATGATATGATATTATAAAAAAGGATCTGAGGTTGTAAAAAATGATCTCTGATTGTAAGAACTGGGCGTGCCCTCCTCCATCAGCACCTCCCTGCATTCTTCTCCTCCACAACCCACCTCCTATATGCATGTCCTCCACCGCCCACGACTCATCAGGGTAAGAAAGAGCTGGTTGATGGTGAGGACACCATCACGGTTGGCATCGAAGATGCCGAAGACGCAATAAAGGAGAACACACCACGTGTGCTACCACCGTCTCCTCCACCGTCGTCGTACTCCGCTACATGTGTCACTACCAACTAAGTCGTCGTCGTGCTCCGCCCCATGCACCACCATCAACACCGCTGCTGTCGTGCTCCATGTGGAACCCATGCCACCATCGTTTGTTGTGGAAGGGGAAAACCCTAGCAATGGATTGGCAACAAAGGGACCAAGAATAGAATGTGAGTTGTCACATTCTATTTTTAGAGTGTGACTAAATGACTAAATTGGTTTTCGACATTAAATAAATTAAGATAAAAGATGCATTAATCGGATCCGTTGGATTAATTGTGGATGATTGAGATGACAGACTTTTCATGCACCCAGGAAAGGTGCATCTTATTGGATATATTTCCTATATATTGTGATATTTCATGCATGGAGTGGGGACCACGCAAGAGGAAAATGCATGGCCCCGAATTGAGAAGTTAGGCGGTGGAGTGGGGACCACACAAGAGGGAGATGCGTGGCCCCGTTAGAAATAGGAGAGAGGGCCGATTTGCATGAAAAAAAGGGGCGGTTCAAAAGGAGGCGGTGGGCGGTTCAAAAGGGGGCGGTGCATGGCATGCATGGCACGGCCATAAATAGCATGAGGGGGGTGTACGTACATTCAGTACACAAGAGAAGAGGGAGAGGGAGTCGCGAGAATAGAGAGAGAGTGTGGGGGTTAGAGAGAGAGAGAGAAGAAGTGTTGGCGGATAAGAGAGAGAGTAAGGGAGAGAGAGAGAGAAGAAGAGAGAGAAGGAGTGATCTATTCTTATTAAGGTATGGTTTTGTTACCATTTTGTCCTTTGATCAAATAATTATAGCATGGTTATTTTTATCAATATGCCTTTAATCAAACAAATATAGTATGACTCTGGTATTGGCCCATTTTAGCGTTATGCTGCCAAAATAGATATTTGCATTCCTCTATACTTCACCTTTTGAAGGGCATCTGGTTGCACATTTTAAATTGCTTCGTAATTATTTTTGTCATCGTTCTGTATATTAAGCACTTTAATTACTTTGTAATTTATTAAGATTGCATGTTGCATGATGAATTTTGTGTAGAAACATTTATGTTAAAATAATGTCTAAATTAGTATTTCTGTGATAATTGAATAAATGACATCGCAAGATTTTCAAGATTTTTTGTAATTGATTAGATATAATGGCACCGTAACGACACTTGGAGCTAAGTGCTACGCACAAGTGGGAGCCACCTCTAGAGTCCCTGTGTCGGGTCTGCGGGAACCATTAACGACCAATGGAGCTAAGTGCTACGCGATTTAAAGCGGGAGCCACCTCTAGAGTCCATATGGCCGGGTCCTGACAGGCATATTGGCCAAAGAGGGCAACACCTATCGGGGGTGTCAGGGTTCGAAGGAACCTAAGTGAACAAATGTATCAGCTGATGTCACCTTTGATTGATTGATATGGACTACATGTGCCAGTGGTTAACTAATGATTTGATAGTTATTTATACTATTGACTAATTGCTATTGTCAAGTCCCAACGAAGTCAGAATTATTGCCAACAATTTTTTTAACTGCCATGAAAATGATTGCCAAGAATATTCTGATTAGTATGTTGCCCATGAATTTTTCCCAATGACATATTTGATAAAATTTGATAATATTCTGACATGTTTTCATTAGTCATTTTATCGTTATTGCAAGCATTTGATAAATTCTCTGTCTCCTATTTATACCATATTAAGCATGTTGCTTATGAGCATTTTGTACGTTCCTGTGGTTGCCCTGCCGCAGACACTGCAGAGGAGTAAAAGTAGGAGACGCGGTGCCAGAAAGGAAAGCTTGACCTAGAAGATCTTTTTGCACAAGGACCCTTTTTTGTTGGAACTACATTATATCTAAGGGACAACACTGACATGTAATAGTTATCTTTTGTTATAATAATAAGTTGACTTTTCATGTGACTTGTTTGAGAATTGTGCAATGTATACGATCAAGTAACACCCGGGACCGACGTGGCAATTGGAAATGTATTTAAATGCTTCCGTTGGGCCGCTCGGATCCGGGGTCGTTACAGGTGGTATCAGAGCATAATTTCACTTAACCACACCTAGGATTTTGTGACTTAGCTATTATGGACTAAACCTATATTTTTTATTGTAGATGGATGGGGAACTTATTCCCAGGGATAGTGAGCCTGAGCCTTTACAATATCAACAAGCCCAATTTATGGCGGAGATGGGACGATGGATGCAAAAATAAAGAGAACAATTTTTTAAGATGCAGGAACAAACAAAAGGAGAAGGCGTGACTTTAAGAAAATTTCTCCAGCTTGATCCGCCCATATATAATAGAGAATCAGATCCTGAGAAAGCTGAACACTGGCTTAAGGAGATAGAGCTGACTTTTAGTGCATTAGATTATCCAGACGAGAAAAAGGTTACTTTTGCCATGTTTAGATTGCGAGCTGAGGCAAAAGACTGGTGGGAGACTTGTAAAGGTGTTCATTTTGAGAATGAACCAAAAATATCTTGGAGTAAGTTTGTGAATCACTTTACCGAGCACTTTATTCCATTAAGTGCAAGGTTAAAGAAGAGACAGGAGTTCATTGAACTGCAACAAAATGGTTTGACTCTAGATGCTTATACAACTAAATATTATAGTCTAGAAAAATATGGCAAAGGGATTTGTGCTACTGAGTGGGAACGGGCAAAGAAATATATTATGGGAATAAAGACAGGCTTAAGATCAAAAGTTCTAGCCAGTATGCCAGAGACCTTAGTCAAGGCAGTGAATGCGGCCACAGTGATAAATGAAGAATATCAGATGACCCTAAATCAGCAAAAGAGATCTGAAAAGATGATTGGAAGTGGGACTTCTCAAGGCCCAAGCAAAAAGATGAAAATGGGATTTCCTAGTAGGGAGGAGGAAGGAGCTAGACCCACTGAAAAATCAGGCTCTCCTAATTGTCCCCACTGAGAAAGAAGGCATTATGGGAAATGTTATAAGCTGACTGGAGCTTGTCTTAAATGCGGGCAAATGGGACATTTCATTCGTAACTGCCCTGTGATGAAAGCTTCTGATGATAAGGGAAAGACAGCATAACCCAAGAAGAAAATTATGGGACGAGTATACTCCATGATGACTAGGCAGGCAGATGATCCAAACCAAGTTATAGAAGGTACACTTTTGATTTCAGATATTCTAGCAAAAGTTCTTTATGATCCAGGTGCTTTGCATTCATTTATATCTAGTAGATTTGCTAGACAGCTCGAATCACCCACTATAGAAATGCCATTCATCTTGTTTGTTGCATCACCATTGGGTGAACGTGGGAAAGCAGAATTCTTTCTGCATAATGTTCCTATAGAGATTGAAGCTAGAAAGTCAGAAGCAAACCTAGTTCTGCTTAATATGACTGATTATGATGTCATTTTAGGAATGGATTGGTTGTACGAGAACTTTACAAATGTTCTTTGTAGGGAAAAGAAGGTCGTATTATGTAGGCCAAGTGAACCTGAGTTTCAAATTAGAGGTTTTAAGAGAAATACACAGAAAGTAATTATCTCCTCAATGAAGGCATGTCAGCTGATATCAAAAGGATGTGTGGGTTTTCTTGCCAGCATAGTAAAGACCGATGCCCAGCCCATGTCTATAGAGAGTCTGCCTGTGGTTAGGGAATACCCAGAAGTATTTCCAGAAGATCTTCCTGGTTTACCTCCACCTAGAGAAGTGGATTTTACTATTGATATTATTCCAGGAGCATCTCCTTTTTCAAAACCACCCTATCGTATGACTCCAACAGAGTTAACAGAACTCAAGAAGCAACTAGAAGAGCTATTAGAAAAGGGCTTCATCCAACCCAGCATTTCTCCTTGGGGTGCACCAGTACTATTTGTCAAAAAGAAGGATGGAACTCTTAGACTCTGCATTGACTATAGAGCCCTGAACCAGATTACTATAAAAAACAAGTATCCTTTACCCCGCATAGATGACCTATTTGATCAATTGCAGAATGCTACAATCTTTTCGAAGATTGATTTGAGGTCATGTTATCACCAACTAAGGATTAAGACAGATGATATTCCAAAAACTGCCTTCAGATCCAGATACGGACATTATGAATTTCGGGTAATGCCATTTGGATTGACTAATGCACCTGTAGCTTTTATGAGCCTCATGAATAGAGTATTTCGGGAATTCCTAGACAAATTTGTGATAGTCTTTGTGGATGATATTCTTATTTACTCAGAAAATAAGAGTCAGCATGGAGAACACTTGAGGATAGTGTTAGAGACATTAAAGCATCACAAACTTTATGCTAAATTTTCAAAATGTGAATTTTGGCTAGATAAAGTGATGTTTCTTGGACATATTATTTCTAAAGATGGCATATCTGTTGATCCATCTAAGGTTGAGGCTGTTTTAAGCTGGAATCAACCGAAGACTGTCACTGAAGTACGTAGCTTCTTGGGATTGGTTGGTTATTATAGACGACTTATTCAGGACTTCTCAAAAATAGCCTTACCATTAACCAAGCTGATAAGGAAAGATACCAAATTCCTTTGGAATCCACAATGTGAGGAGAGTTTCTAGAAACTGAAGAATATGTTGACTTCAGCTCCTATATTGACACTTCCATCAGGAACAGGAGGGTTTTCAGTGCACACTGACGCCTCAGGGTCAGGACTCGGTGCAGTCCTTATGCAGCATGGTAGGGTTGTTGCCTATGCCTCTAGGCAACTGAAGACACATGAACGTAATTATGCTACACATGATTTAGAGCTAGCAGCAGTAGTCTTTGCCTTGAAATTATGGAGACATTACCTATATGGGGAGAAATTTCAAGTAATGATTGATCACAAGAGTCTTAAATATTTGTTCTCGCAGAAAGACTTGAACATGATGCAACGTAGATGGCTTGAATTATTGAAAGACTATGACTTCTCTTTAGAGTATCACCCAGGGAAGATTAATAAGGTAGCGGATGCGCTTAGCAGGAAATGGGAATCTCAATGCGCCAGCATGAGACTTCAATGGAAATTCATGGAGGATTTAGTTGAATGGAGACCTTTTAAGGATCAAGATCATACTATTTTTATTGCCGGATTACAAATTCAATCTGCTTTAGTTGAAAGAATATTAGCAGCACAGAAAGATGATCCTGAGTTACCTCAGATGATTGAATCCTCAAAGAAATCCAATAGTGAGCTCTCTATTGCTATTGATGGAGGCTTACGATTCAAGAATCGCGTATGGGTCCCTAATAACGAAGATATTAAGAAATATTTTAGAAGAAGCACACAGTTCCATGTACTCCATTCATCCAGGAAGCACAAAAATGTATAGATATTTGAAAAGAAATTTTTGGTGGAGAAAAATGAAGCTCGAAATTGCAAAATTCGTAGCCAAATGTCCTGTTTGTCAGCTTGTAAAGATCGAGCACCAGAGACCAGCTGGGAAGCTGCAACCATTAGACCTACCACAGTAGAAATGGGAACACATTACAATGGACTTTATAGTAGGATTGCCAGTTACAAAGGGTTCTAAGTATGATACTATTTGGGTAATTGTTGATCGTCTGACTAAAACAACACATTTCCTACCTATACGACTTGGCCAGTCCACAAAGAGTCTAGCTAAGCTATATGTACATGAAATAGTAAAACTGCATGGAGTGCCTGTGTCAATTGTCTCTGATCGAGATACACGTTTCACATCAAGATTCTGGAAAAGTTTGAATGATGCATTGGGAACAAATTTGAAGTTCAGCACATCTTTTCATCCACAAACAGATGGACAGTCAGAGAGGACCATCCAAACGCTAGAGGATATGCTTCGAGCATGTGCATTAGATTTTGCAGGAAATTGGGATTTCCATCTACCTTTGGTCGAATTTGCTTATAATAATAGTTACCACAATAGCATTGGGATGGCCCCCTATGAAGCCTTGTACGGTAGACCATGCCGCTCTCCTTTATGTTGGAGTGATGTTGGAGAAAAGAAAATACTTGGACCTGAGCTAGTACTAGACACTGTTGAGAAAATTGATATTATAAAAAGGAGATTGATAGCAGCTCGAAACAGACAAAAGAGCTACGCAGATAATAGAAGAAGAGAGCAGAGTTTTGAGATAGGTGATAAATTTTTTATAAAAGTCTCTCCTATGCGTGGAGTTGTTCGATTTGGAAAAAGAGGAAAGTTAAATCCTAGATACATAGGACCATTTGCAATCACCAAGAAGATTGGAGAAGTTGCTTATCAGGTTGACCTTCCTTCTCAGTTCAAGAATCTGCATAATGTTTTCCATGTCTCCATGCTAAGGAAATATATACCCGATCCTTCACATGTAATTGAATATGAAATTCCTGAGGTAGAAGTCGACTTATCCTATGAAGAGAGACCTATCAAGATCATTGATCGAAAGGAAAACAGGCTGAGACGACGCACAATATCAATGGTGAAGGTCTTATGGAAACATCACAAGCGTGAAGAGGCTACTTGGGAGATTGAAGACGAGATGAAAGCTAAGTATCCTGAACTCTTTGGTAAACCTTTTAGCTTTTAATTTTCGGGACGAAATTCTTTTTAAGTAGGGTAGATTGTGATATTTCATGCATGGAGTGGGGACCACGCAAGAGGAAAATGCGTGGCCCCGAATTGAGAAGTTAGGCGGTGGAGTGGGGACCACGCAAGAGGGAGATGCGTGGCCCCGTTAGAAATAGGAGAGAGGGCCGACTTGCATGAAAAAAAGGGCGGTTCAAAAGGGGGCGGTGGGCGGTTCAAAAGGGGGGCGGTGCATGGCATGCATGGCACGGCTATAAATAGCATGGGGAGGGGGTGTACGTACATTCAGTACACAAGAGAAGAGGGAGAGGGAGTCGCGAGAATAGAGAGAGTGCGAAGAAAGAGAGAGTGCGGGGGTTAGAGAGAGAGAAGAAGTGTTGGCGGATAAGAGAGAGAGTAAGGGAGAGAGAGAGAAGAAGAGAGAGAAGGAGTGATCTATTATTATTAAGGTATGGTTTTGTTACCATTTTGTCCTTTGATCAAATAATTATAGCATGGTTATTTTTATCAATATGCCTTTAATCAAACAAATATAGTATGACTCTGGTATTGGCCCATTTTAGCGTTATGCTGCAAAAATAGATATTTGCATTCCTCTATACTTCACCTTTTGAAGGGCATCTGGTTACACATTTTAAATTGCTTCGTAATTATTTTTGTCATCGTTCTGTATATTAAGCATTTTAATTACTTCGTAATTTATTAAGATTGCATATTGTATGATGAATTTTGTATAGAAACATTTATGTTAAAATAATGTCTAAATTAGTATTTCCGTGATAATTGAATAAATGACATCGCAAGATTTTCAAGATTTTTTGTAATTGATTAGATATAATGGCACCGTAACGACACTTGGAGCTAAGTGCTACGCACAAGCGGGAGCCACCTCTAGAGTCCCTGTGTCGGGTCTGCGGGAACCATTAACGACCAATGTAGCTAAGTGCTACGCGATTTAAAGCGGGAGCCACCTCTAGAGTCCATATGGCCGGGTCCTGACAGGCATATTGGCCAAAGAGGGCAACACCTACCGGGGGTGTCAGGGTTCGAAGGAACCTAAGTGAACAAATGTATCAGTTGATGTCACCTTTGATTGATTGATATGGACCACATGTGCCAGTGGTTAACTAATGATTTGATAGTTATTTATACTATTGACTAATTGCTATTGTCAAGTCCCAACGAAGTCAGAATTATTGCCAACAATTTTTTTATACTGCCATGAAAAATGATTGCCAAGAATATTATGATTAGTATGTTGCCCATGAATTTTTCCCAATGACATATTTGATAAAATTTGATAATATTCTGACATGTTTTCATTAGTCATTTTATCGTTATTGCAAGCATTTGATAAATTCTCTGTCTCCTATTTATACCATATAAAGCATGTTGCTTATGAGCATTTTGTACGCTCCTGTGGTTGCCCTGCACAGACACTGCAGAGGAGTAAAAGTAGGAGACGCGGTGCCAGAAAGGAAAGCATGACCTAAAAGATCTTTTTGCACAAGGACCCTTTTTTGTTGGAACTACATTATATCTAAGGGACAACACTGACATGTAATAGTTATCTTTTGTTATAATAATAAGTTGACTTTTCATGTGACTTGTTTGAGAATTGTGCAATGTATACGATCAAGTAACACCCGGGACCGACGTGGCAATTGGAAATGTATTTAAATGCTTCCGTTGGGCCGCTCGGATCCGGGGTCGTTACATACATACATACATACATACATACATACATACATACATACATACATACATACATATATATATATATATGAGGTAAATGGGGCTGCCCCCAGGGAGTAGCCAACTTGGCTACTCCCACCCCTATTTTCCCCTCATTTTTTTATTTTTTGGAAAATAAAAAATTGTATATTCATCATTATATCCCTCTCACATTCTATTAAAATTTCGTCAGAAACAGAGACTCCTACGGCCTCCATCCAAACATGGTTGATTTAAAAAATCCTACGACCGTTAAAAAAATGACGTATGGATGGAGGGCTTAGGAGTCTCTGTTTCTGACGAATTTTTAATAGAATGTGAGAGGGATATAATGATGAATATACAATTTTTTATTTTTCAAAAAAATAAAAAAATGAGGGAAAAATAAGGGTGGGAGTAGCCAAGTTGGCTACTCCCTGAGGGCAGCCTCATTTTACCATATATATATATATATATATATATATATATATATATATATATATATATTTTCCTTTGGGTTGGAGGAGCTTGTTCCCCTCCCTCCCCCCTTCCCTTCGCGCCTGATCGTGAAGAGTATTCTTTATTCATACTCTCCTATTGACAACTCCTTACGGTGCGTTGAATTGGCTGGTTGATTTGTCATTTCAACGGCAGAGAGGATTTACCCACAAATTCTCCCATCCTCTCCTTCCTCTTGTCCTTCGTTGTTGTAGCATCCAATATGTGCTTTAAGGCTTCCAAGCTCCCCCATATCCCTTATTTAAGGGGTGCAGGAGTTGATCAACCCACCCTCATCGTCTTGGCTATTGAGCTCTTCCTTTTTGGTTGTTGTTTACATATCTCGCTAACCTTGCGGGCGATGTGGAGGGCTGGGTATGAGCATCTTCCCTCACACTTGCCATTAATTGGCTTGCCGATTGGATATTAGTTTTGATTTCTACTAAAACCGGTGTGAAAGTTGACTTATCTCGAATTAGTTTCCTCCTCGGATTTTTTGAGTATATATGTCGTTGTCATTTGGTAGAGTGTTCGAATTGCTTTTTGGTCACCATGCTTTGAGGTAAACTGATCCATGTGCCATGTTCGACTTGGTTAAAAGGAACAATTGTGGTGGTCGCAATTTGCGAGGGATATGTGCTCAGTATGGAATCCCCTTCGCATGTGTTGTATGGTGTTGATAGATGGGAAGGGCATGTTTCTGATAACCTGAGATGTATCACAAGTGGGTTCTGTTTTCTATTGGATCACATAATGCATGACTGGATTATTGGTCTTACTCTGTTCTCAATACGGTTATATGCTCATGCTAGTGACTTCATTAATATTTTATTATACAGTGGTAGATCAAATGTCCCATCTTATCGCATATACTGATAGTAGCTGATCACCAAAGGTATGAGATCTCGCCTCGCACTTTCCATTAGTTGTTACACATCTCGCCGATTGGATTTTTATTTTGATTTCTAATAAAAAATGCATTAAGATATTTTTTGTTTCACCATAAGTTGCCCTGTTGTTTGCACAATTGCCATTAGTTATCTTTAGTGTCATATTATTTCTATATAATTGTTTTCCCTATTTTTCCATGGTTCGAAGCTAGGCGGTCTCCAGAATTATGTATCTGTCAATCGTTTGCATTGTTCTTCTACTTCCATTACCTTGATGTACGTGCTCGATATATTCTAGTTAGCTCTGCATTTCGTTTTCTTTCAATGCCTTCTTAACTGTGGCTGAGAATATAGCTGTTCTATGATCCAGTTTTCTCTGAAGCGTGTATTGTGTATGTGATACCTGTTGTGATCTTCTGAGCCATTTAGTGTCTCATGCCTTGTTTTTCTAATCCCCTTACTTTGAAATTGTATAGTTTCCAGGTCCTTCTTATGCATAATTATGAACTATCATAGGGGATAACAATTCATTCTACTAGTAGCTATGGAAAAGCCCTGTTGTTGTTTGCCTTGTTTTTCTACTTCCATTACTTTTGTGTGTGTGTGCTGAAAGTATTCTATTTAGCTCTGTCATTCATTTTCTTTCAATGCCTCCTTAACTGTGGTCGAGAGTATTGTTGTTCTATGACCAGTTTCGATCTGAAGCATGTGTTGTGTTACTTGTGTATGTGCTGGTTATCTACATGATCTTCTGAGCCATCCGGTGTCTCATGTCTTGTTTTTCTAATTCCACTACTTTGAGATTGTATAGCATCCATGTCCTTCTTATGCATAATTATGAACTTTCATAGGAGATGATACTTAACTCTACTATTTGCAATGGAAAAGCCATGTGGTCGATTGCCCTATTTTTCTACTTCCATTACTTTAATATATGTGATGAATATATTTTAGTTAACTTTATCATTCATTTTCTTTCAATGCCTTCTTTGTTGTGATCGAGAATATAGTTGTTCTATGATCTAGTTTCTCTGAAACATGTGCTGCATATGTGATGGTTACCTAATGTGATCTTCGAAGCCATTTGGTGTCTCATGCCTTGTTGTATAGCATCCAAATCCTTCTTATGCATAATTATGAGCTGCTGCCTTAGGGGAGAACACTTAACTATACTAGTTGCCATGGAAAAGCCATGTGGTCATTTGCCTTGTTTTTCTACACCCAAGAGATGATTAGATCTTTAGCACATACGCCCAAGATAACCTGGTAGGGGACGACGACTAAGCTGAAGTAGAGGACGAATTATTTGATGACGTTCACATCCGAGAATATGACATCAGAGAGGGGGAGATCCTACAAGAATGCATGGCAATGAACATGAAAACAACTGAATTCCACTTGCTTAATTTCTAGTTTGACTATGCTTCCCTTTGTACTGAATGTCGTATATATGTTGATGTGTGTGAACATGCTTGTTTTTATTACATAACTGAAGCGATTTTAACCTAAATACTTGAGTATCATATCATTTTCTAATCAGATTATTTTATTTACATAAATTTTAGTATAATAAATATAAATAATGGTAAATGTAAGGGAAAAAGCTTGTAAAAATCCATGACAACAACCCTATAATAAACTAACACTACAACAAAATTGATATATAGCGACGTTTTTTTTCACAATCTGTCACTAAATTAGTCATTGCTAAATATATAACGACGATATTATTCGTTGCGAAATGACTTTTTATACTTGGAATTACAGACGAATAGTATATCTGTCATCATATCATTAGCAACGGTCCAAATAGTGACGCTTATCCGTTGTTATTTGTCAAACTTCTAATTAATCGTCGCTAAATTTTGAAATATAGAAACGGATAAGCATCACTATATAGACCGTTGCTAATGATATAGCGACAAATATTATATTCATCACTAATTTCAAGTACGAAAAATCATTTCACAACGAGTAATATCAACGTAATATATTTAACAACGGCTAATTTAGTGACAGATTTTGAGAAAAGCGTCGCTATAGCATAATTTTATTGTAGTGTAAGTGTTTGACGATATTGGACCTAGATGAGTAGACGCCTCGATGGTGAGGCTTGATTGATAATATTATCGCAATGCATGCAATGTTGAGTGGGCAACCTGAGCAAAGAACTAAGCGGGTCAATCAACATCTGCTCATGATACTATAAATTGATCTGTGATAAGCACATTGTTCTTTAATTTTCCATACCGACCATTGTGGTGGTTGTATAACGGAGGCCGGGTCTCGCAGAGACTCTAACCGCTAGGAGCATGAAGGACAGGGACCTCCCACCGAGAGGGGAATGCAATATCTCACAAGAAGCTCGCCGAAGGGGAGCCCCATCCGATCTATCCCTCCCTTCTACATCTCTCTCGCTTTATTCTCTCAAAGAAGAAGGGTGTCGACGGCAAACCTTTACAATATGTCACTGGAATCAGAGCTAGACGATCTCGCTGCTCAACTGCCCTCACAACGATCGAATCACACCCTAACGTCACCGCAACCATAGTTTTTTGATCATGCGGCCAACACCCTCTCCTCGCGTAGCCGCCAAAGTTATCTCCTCGTTGAAACCCTGATGATGATTCTTGCAGTTTTTTTTTCATTTTTTATTTATAAAAGAGAAAAGTGGAAGCTTACACGTGCCCCCCACTACGTCATTTTCTTGGTTTTACGTGGATCCCTTTATTTGATATTTTTTTCATTGGGTCCTCATATGTTTTTTCTTAAAATATATTTTTTGGTAATATATTATTGTGCTTGTCTCTGATTGGAAGTTTGCTAGTTTTCATCTGTGGATTGCCTTCATTAAACTATTAGTATAAATAAAAAATAAATGAAGTTTACAACTAAGGGAGCTTACACATCCAACTATTATTTAATCTCTCAAGTTAATAAAAAAATAAGTTTATTTGTTCTAACTTTAGAAAAATATAATAGATTTTTTTACTGTTAATAAATCATTTGATAAACAATGTAGGATTTTTTTCTTATCAAAGTTTATATTGCGAATATATGTGATAGTTTAATCGAAACACAATAGAATTTAGGTACTTGTTGCTAAAATTTAGGGTGGCTTATTTGTACGCGATCATTACTTGGAGTAGAAGTTTTCTTTAACATTCATTTTTGTCATTGACTAGAATTTTTTTATTTAAGGTTAAATGAAATTACTTATTTGTTTCCATATTCTTTAAGTGCTTATTATTTTAAAAAATAGTATTTTCGTTAAATAGTTCAGTCTCATTCAATATTACATTTTTTATTAGACCCAAATAAAAAATGACAAGCAAAACTATAGCCACTGAAGTCAGAAAAATTGAATATATGAATGGTATTAATTGCGAGTTATGGAGTAGGAAGATCTACTATATATTGCCGCATGACAACATCCATGCCATCATTGATAAACTAGGTCCTATAATGTCAGAAAACCCGACAATAGAAGAAATACGATCCCACGAACAGTGGGAAAAGACCGATAATAGGGTTAGGAGTTTCATACTCACACATATGGAGCTGAACTTGATTCGGATCTTTGAGACCTGTAAATCTTCTTATGACCTCTGGAATGTGGACAAGGACAAATATCACACCAAGTCGGAAGTGAGTGTCTAACTCCTTCTACACAAGTATAACTTGTGTAGGATGAAAGAATCAGAGAGCGTTTAGAGCATGTGAACAAGATGATTATAATGGAGAAGGATCTGGAGGCTGTGGAGTGTACCACTCTGGAGAGGATGCATATCGCAACGATACTTGGAAGCATCCCTCCATCATTCAATATGATCGTCACATCTCTGAGGATGAATGAGACCATTAAGATTGTGGTGGACGTACTTGCTTAGCTGGCAATTGATCAGGACCTCATGAAACAAAGATCGAAGATAGAGATTTTTAAGGTCGAGGAAGAAGAAGAAGCAAATGCCGCACACGCGAAGAAACGACTGTGCTCCTCCAAGGTGAATTTTAAGGGAAAGAGTGAGAAATATCCATGTGGCTCTTGCTACGATTGTAACAAATATGAACATTTCAAGATTAATTACCCCAAAATAAAAAAGCCAGAAACTTTAAATACCCCCGAACGAAAGTTTAAGAAGAAGAGAGTTTGCACCTGTCATGGAGTGCAACTCCATCGTTACAGACAATGACGGATGGTGGATCGACTCTGGAGCAACCAGACACATCGCAAAGACGAAGGAGGGCCTGATAGACTTCAAAGAGCTAATAGAGGATCTTCACGAGGAACAACACCTATCTACAGAATAGGATTCCCATCAAGTCCGTAGAATCAACGTCATATGAATTATGGAATGGTAGAAAGCTCGAGTTGGGACATCTCTGAAAATGAGAATGTGTTGCGCATGTTCTGGTACCAAGTCAGCTTAGGGACAAGCTAGACTTTATGACATTAAAGTGCAAGTTTATTGGCTATAGTGAGAATTCTAAAGTATATAGGTTCTTCCATTAATCCAAAGGTCTAATTGAAATTCATGATGCAACTTTTCTTGAAAATCATTAAGAAAAGGAGCATGAAATAGAGGAATCGGATCTTCTAATTGTCCTACAAGACAATGAAGATGACTTGAGCATTATACAAGAATTTGGAGATGATTTTGATCATCCAAATATAGAGAATGAACCTATAGAATATTACGATCCTTTAGAGGAAATGGGTAGACCCACACAATTCATGAGTATAATCGACAACAAGAGACCCAGAAGACAACCCACATTGATGGAAGATTGCCATTTCTATGGATGCGAGGCGTCATTTTACATTGTGGATGAGGACGTCATAGATTGTACAAATCCCATATCCTTTTATGAAACTATGGCTTCCTTTGAGTCGGAATCATGGATGTCTGCTATGGGAGATGAGTTGATCTCAATCGAGCAAAACGATGTATGAGAGATATGTGATTTGCCAAAAGATAGGTGATGAGCATCCTACCAATTAGGGTTAAGTATGAAAATAAGCACGAGTCGTTGTGACTCCAATCAATAGGCCAAAGCTCAACAAGAAGAATGAAAAACCACTCAAGCAATCAGATAAATCAATCAACACAAATGTTAGCGGTCTCCGCTATTTTATTTTAACTTGGTATAGCGACGAGGGTCCAACTCAAGGAGCACAGAAATGTACGAAGTAGTCGTGATGAGGCAACAAAAAGCATATATTGTTAAATTTCAATTTGTCAAAATTTTTATATATTTTTTAAAGTAAGAGAAGGTGAGCAAAAAGGAATAAGGCAATGTAGCAGTCAAGCAAGCCTCTACAATTTTTATTAAGTAAAAAATACTCAAAATCAGAAACCAAAATATTTTTACGTTTTTCAAATATTCAGATGTTTTTGGTAATTTTCTTAGTGTTTTCCAATTTTTATATGATTTTATAAAAATCAAACAAGAGATAAAAAGATAAATAGTGCACAAACATGATAAAATTACAAGTTAAAAATATTTTAAGTGTCCTAATGTCTTGGAGGGCAATTTTAGGAGATACTAGATAAAAAGGGCTACAATAAAAATTTGAAATCTATTTTTTTTTCTAGAATTTTTAGTGATTTTTAAAAAATATTAATGGTTCTATAATTTTTAAAGTTTAGAAGGATTTTTGCAATAAAAAAATTACTGGGGGTCGAACACACAAAGACATGCAAACACTATTTTTTGTAATTTTTAAAACATTTTTCTAATAATTTTTATATGGTTTATAAAATAGAGAGTGACCTTTTTATGGGTTTTTGATTTTTAGAAAATAAACTACCCAACAAAATTAATCCCAAAAATCACAATAAATATTAGACGTTAGCAGGAGTTGATAGTAATTTTTATGTAATTTTTGGGTTAATTTGACAATTATTTAATTAAAAAATCAATACACATGGCATAGGGACCTACTTGCAATTACTACAAAATTCACAGGCCAAACAATAACATATAAAAAAGCTCAGGACGATTAATGCAAAAAGCCCAGGGTATTCACGCACATGCACAAAAACACATGCAAGGCCCAATCATAAGGGGCATGGAATAGGATAAAACACACTACTAGATAAAATAGAAAAGAAAAAATAAAGATAATTACATAAAAAATAATAAATGAGTTTAAATGAAAAATGTTTATTATTTTTCAATGAATTTTTCTATGATTTTTAATTATTTGTATGAAAATTAAATTAGTGTATATACAATATATAGTGTTATATACATGTATAATATACCCATGTATTATGTACAATTATTTTTATTTTGTTATTTTTACATAATTACCCTAGTTTAATATTTTATTTATTTAAAAATAATTTTAGGAGTATAAAACAATTTTTATTTTATTTTTATGAGTTATTTACATGATTAAAATAAATAGGGGATGTAAGGTTCATATATGTGTTTTGTATAATGAATGAGGAATTTTATATTTAGTTTTCCTAATTTTTATTTTATTTTTATTTTATTTAATTTTTATTTTATTTTTAGAAATATATACAAGGAGTTAAAGATAATGATTTAGTTTTATTTTATCAAAAATATTTATTTATTCACATATGTAATATATACAATACAAAGTAGGCCCTATCTCTTTCTACTTATTTTATTTGGTGATCAGGTTAAGGCTTGACCTTCTCTTGAAGTTCGGGTCACTCTGTATTTGTTCTAAATACCCCCTTTCATTTTCTTTTTCTTTATTCTTTTTTTGCATAAATACATGCTAATTATGCAATATTAACAGATGCGTGCAATTGCTATGTTATTGTATTTATAAGTATTTACATGCTGATTTGCCAAGATAAATAGCTAAAATAAAAGAATAAAGAGTGAGAATCAAGGATTTATCAGTAGGACATCCATAAGATGTAAGTGGGTATTCAAGAAGTACCAAGTTGATGGTACTGTTGACAAATACACAGCCATATTAGTTGCCAAGGTTATACTCAACAAGCTAAAATAAATGTTCAAGAAACCTACTCTCTAGTGGCTAAGTTTGCATCTATTAAGATGACCTTACACATAGTCGCATATATGGATGTGAAGACGACCTTCCTTAATGGAGAATTAAGAGAGGAGATTTATATGCAACAACCTAATGGCTTTCAGTTGAAGGTCATGAGAAAAGGGTTTACAAGATAAGAAAGTCATTATATGACTTGAAGTAGTTTTCACTGCAATGGTATCTTAAATTTCATGAGAAAGTTATCCAATTTGGATTTATTGCAAATAAATTGGATAATTTCGGATGAGATCCTGCCTCGCTTCCATTGTTGCTCATATATAACTTCCTACTTGAAGCTACTTGAATTTGAGGACTGGAACTCACTCTCGGAAAAGGGCCACCCAACTAGGATACGAGCTTTCTGAGGAGCCGCTTTTGTGATCTGTTGTCGATCTACTCTTGCTGATTCAGCCAAGCCACGATCACACTCTTTTTCATCAAACTATCGAGATAAATAAGGCGTCGACTATAGTCTAGTTAAAGTTGACCTGATTAGATTAGCAGAAGGCTGAGTCCTCGGTCGGACCATTCAAGAGGAGACAAAGTGAAGTAGAGAGAAATCTTGATTAATATATATTTGGTGTGCGGGTTTACTCAAAAAGTGAAAGTCGAGGACATGGCAAATAAATCATTAGTATGTAAGGAGCATGTGGACTATATATCATATAAGATCATCCTGCTCATCACATCTAGTTGATAGCCTATGAAGCAAGCATGCCAGATAGAAACTCCCTCTCTAGGTCGAGTTGGCCTTAGAGTTGGCAAATAAAATTTTGGGACCTATTTTATTCTTTATTATTTATACCTAAAAATAGTAAGCTTTGTACATGGATATTGTAGATAAAAATACACAGAAAAATACAAAATTGAGTTCATATAAAAATAATGCACAATATGCATGAGACACAGAAAATAAAAAGTCAAAATAAAAACTTCACAGACCTGTATCATATCCATACTATATCAAAATGGACCAAAACCACCTTTAATCGTATATAACTTTTAATAAACTATTTAATGAAGTACTTTAATTTAGTTTGGAGTTAAGATGCAAAGTTAGATTTTGGGCTCATATTGTGCAATATACCTGTATATTTTATTCAACATATTTATTCTTCATATTTTTCAAATTCATTTATTTTTTTATAAAATTTTAAATATTATTTGAAACATATGTACATAATTAACTTAGAAAAACCATCAAAATAAATTTAAAATAAATAATACATATAAATACATAGATGAAATACACATATATGCACCTATAATGTATATACATATAATTAATTAAGTATACGCATTAGCACAGAAAAATACATAAAAATATCAAATATGTATAATAATAAATTTAAAAATATATAAAATACATGTATAAAATAATAAAATATATAAAAAAATTACAAATAAAATGCCAAAATATAGGTATTTATACCTATAATTTACATGTAAATGTTAACTTGCAATAAAAACCTCATAAAAATAAATAAAAATATGCATAAAATACTATAATAAATTACACATGGACCAACCAGAATGATTCCCGTGTTGACCTGGGTCAACATCCTCCTCTCTTCCTCGAGCGTCGATATGTCATACCCCGCTTCTTCACCCATTTTCTGCTCAAAACCATCATTTTCTGCCTTGGTGTGCCGCTTGATTTCTTGAGATTAGATCTCCCTAATTTACGTCATGGGCAACGATATCTTCGATTGTCCTTACTTCGTCTAGAATCTCTGGTTGGAGATCCTCCCTCGTTTAGCCTCTATATTGGACCCTCTAGTTTACTTTTCAATTTTGATCCTTCTTTGATACCTATTATCCTCTCAAAGCCTGTTCAATCCATTCCTCATGGTGACAACTCAAGATTTGGAGGTCTTGCATCGAGGAGGAGGCGCGGAGGAGTGATCCACAACCACCGTAGAGGAGCTCCGTCGGTAGGTCCAGCTTCCTCTACTTCAATCGAGTCAAGGCACGCCCATTCGCCTATAGATATATCTTTAGGTCTATTTCCTTTTCCACAACTTAATCTTAGATTTAATCTTGTCTTTAGCTTTAATTTCAAAAATCTCCAAATCCCTGAAGCTTGAGCTGCAGGACAATTCCTCGACATCCAACCATCTGATCGCCCTGAGTTCCATCCCATTTTCTTCCCCTTCATCTGCTCCAACGATCACCCATCTCATCTACCCAGATACATCGTGGATATGAGAGTTGAAGTTCCGTCCGCCAGTACTCGCTGGAGATACACCTTCATCTCACCCACATCGATTTTGCAGAACCCCTTGGTCGAGGAGATAGCCCTCGAAACCAGGACCCCCTTGGTGCATGATAAGGGATTTGAAGACCCATTTGGAAACCCTGGAAGACCTGGAGCTGCTCTAGGTCGTATGGAGCCTTTCGAGATCCTAGGGCTCCTTCAACCTTTTTGAAGTCGCCTAGTACACACGGAGGAAGCCCAACAAGCTGTTGGACCTATCTGAAGGAAGATCCACCACCGGAGCTGGGAGATACGCGAAATCAAAGCTCACCTACCGTCAGTTCCTTGAGCCACCTTCCCTGAAAAGAACATGTCCAAGATCTAATGTATGCCATTGAATCTATTCAAATGGGTATGTAGGGGCAACTGTTGAATCAGCCATGTGGAGCATCTACAATGGTCAGATCATAATACGTTAAGTGGTAAATTTTGCAAAGACACCCCTACATATTTTTTATTTGTAAAAGGGCTTACAATTATTAAATTAAGTTCAGAACTTTGTGGACTTTTTGCATGTATGTATTTGATAATTGTTAATATTGTATTTAAGTTCAATGTCAAGTCACCTCACGTGGACCACCATGTGAGTGGACATTTGCAAATAAGCACCCCTGACTTTTGTAATTTGTACGAAGTACTTAAAAATCAAGTTGATATTCAAACTTTCTGATTATTTTGCGCATGTGTTCTTGAGCTTTATTTTATTTGCAAAAATACCCTGCCAATTTGATTAATTGCATTCATCATTTCTTTTTATTAAAAATGCTCTTCTGTCTAAAAAATATTAAAAAATAGTGTTTATGCATGATTGAATGCTTGTTCACGCTATCATTTTTATTTGCCATTTTGCATGCATTTGTTTTTTCTTAAAAATAAAAAGAGATCTTTTATTCTCTGTTTGACTTAAAAATAAAAAAATTATAAAATATTTTTGAAAATTTTCAAATAAATCACCTACTATTTATTAGTCTATTTTACACTTTCACAACAAAAATCACAAAAAATCTCAAAAGAAATCCTTAAAATGAGTAAACCATTTCTAACCCTAAAAAATAGCAAATATTTTCAAAATCCCCTAAAATATTAATTTCCATCCCTTGTTTTTGTATTTACTTATATCTGTGTATTAAAATCGATTTTGAGAAATTTTGAACCCACTTCCTATTTTTATTTCTCAAATCAAGTCAGCCTATTTAAACAATCCATGTTTTGCTTTATTTCTTATTTTAAAATACAACAAAATATTGCAAAATTCTCGCAAAATCTATAAAAATAGGAAAATATTTGAAAAAGATAAAAATATTTTATTTTAGCCTTTTGCATATTTTTATTTATATTTATAAATAATATATCCTATATATTTATACATTATTATATATAGTATATATTATTATTAATTATTATAAATAATATAATTATATTTTAAAACCTTTAAAAAATAAAAAAGTACTGTTCTTTTTGACAATTTTTGTTTTATATATATTATAATATATAGTACTTATATTATCTATATTATCTTATATACCTACATATATGGGGATTTTTTTAAAATAATTATTAAAAAATCAAAATTAATTAAATACATATGATAAAAAAATATTTTAAAAATAGACATTGATCGTTACTTGAGGTGCCAATTTGGGATGCCAGCTCCAAATTGGCACCTCAGATGCCGATTTGGGAGTGAGCCATTACCAACGACTTCCTCCCCATTCCCTTATACTCCCCTCTCCCCTTATTCCTTGCACAACTCCCTCCTTCTCTCATTCTACCTCTTCCTCTTTAATTCTACTTCTCTCATTTCTCTTAATCCATATTCTAAAGTGACATTTCGACTTCTCAACATCTCTGTCAATGTGCTATTCTCGCGTAAGAATAAGATTTTTTTTCGTAGAACATTTTTCATGATTTTTTTGCAGGTTTTTATCAGCAAAGGTGATATACTATTACAGATATTGGAATATATTTATTCTTTTTGGATAACATCTCTATCCGAAGACACACGTCATTCAGGTAAATTTACATTTATTTATTTTATTTTGTGATTGGAGTCATTAATTAGATGCGTAAAATTAGATGTATTTAAAGAAATTTAGTTAATTTAAATGTACATTAAAATTATGATCTTTTATATAATGCAGTTACAAATATTTGTGTTATAAATTTTTAGGGAGATTCGAAGTTGAAAAAAATAAAATTTTAATGAAATTTAGATATAATTATTAATATTAATGTCACAATTTTCCACCTTTTCATTTATTTTCATTGTTTGTTTTTATTTATTTTGTATGATTGAGCTCTAGTTGTAGGATTGTGTCCACGGAGAAATTGAAGAACCATACATACAATAGGTAACATATAAGATATTTTTTTGGTTTTTAATAAATACCTTTTTTAAAAAATTTATTGTCATTTCTTTATTGATCTAACACATTGTTAAATATAGATGACACACATGGATAGAGTACCAGGTTCAGTGGATGCATCTGTATTGTACATGCAGAGTGAGCATCGATCTTCACAACCCACCAACTCGATTACTAATTATATTCATAATAATATTTTTATTATTAATATAGTAGCTTCTCATGTGAGATTTTTTATAAATATTGTGTTGTTAATGCTATGTAGATTCGATTCGTTGAACACAATGAGATGTTAAATGAAATTATTCAGGAGAAGAGTACAATAATAGAGAGATTTCTTGAATTATCCAGATTTTGGTGTGTAGCAAACATGAGAAGGGTACAGATGGACCCTTCGTTATTGAATAGTTTACTTGAGCGGTAGCGATCAGAGACTCATACATTTCACTTCCGATTTGGAGATGTGTCTATTACATTACAATATATGGGATTGATTAGTGGACTGAACGTCGATGGGTCGCCTATTATTGGTCAGGATGTTCCGTCAGGAGGATGGGAATCACTTTATCTTAGCTTGTTAGGTGTTATTCCCGCTCGCATAAAGAGCGGTAAGGTGAAGTTATAATGGATCAAAGATACCTTTGCAGATAATGATCCACATGTAGCTATTGAAGATGAGCGGGAAGCAATACGTAAGGTGACGGCCCCGATTTTTTATTATATTGGATGCAGTGTTCTCACAGATAGCAGCGGAGACATGATTCCTCTTAGGTAAGCATATGCAATCCTAAGAATGAGTATCTCATTTCATTTTAATACACATTAATAATGTCATTTTGTTCAAATAGATACCTGCTTCTTTTACGTGAATTAGAAGACTGCGCTCAAATGGCTTGGGGTGATGTTGCTTTAGCTCGCATGTATGCAGAATTGGATATGGGTGCAAAGATAGGCACGTCTAGGATTTATGGGTTTTTCACAGTTCTGCAGGTATGCAATGCTTATAAATACAGGGAGTTAACTACTAGATTTATTTCGATTAACATGGATAACATACATGTTAAGGCTTGGAAGCATACATAAGCATGCCAATTGTGAGACATCGTGCAAAAATTTGAGGACCATTGCTTTAAAATGGATTGGCATGCGAAGTTTCAAGGAGAATATGCAGACATCGACGATGGTATTTTACCATAATGAGTTAGATACGCCGCATGCACATCTAGGAAAATATTGAAATAAATTACATATTCATTTTACCAATCAAGGAAATGATTTTATAACTTTCTTATGTAATGAATGTAGTTAATTTGGACGCCACATGTTGACGAAGAAATCATACAACTGCATGAGATCCGTCGAAGAGGTCAGTCGGATCTCAATTACAACAATCGACATTTGATATTTCAGGGGACAATTTATTTCTTTATTTATCAGAAAGTTCATTTTTATTTTTTCAATTTAAATTATTAAATTTAATCTAAATCGTTAGGTATGCATTATACGGGATTTACCAGACAAGGCTCTCAACAACAATGATCAACATTTGAGACTTCAGGAGACAATAATTTCTTTCTCTGATTATCAAAAGTTCATTTTTGTTTTTTCAATTCAAATTATTAAATTTAATCTAAAACTTTTGGTATGCATTATATGAGATTTATCGGACAAGGTTCTCAACAACAATAATCAATATTTGAGATTTCAAGTGACAATAATTTCTTTCTCTGATTATCAAAAAGTTCATTTTATTTTTCAATTTAAATTGTTAAATATAATCTAAATCTTTAGGAATGCATTATACGAGATTCACCGGACAAGGCTCTCTACAACAACAATCAACATTTGATACTTCAGGTGATAATTATCTCTTTCTCTAATTATAACAAAGTTCATTTTAGTTTTTTCAATATAAAGTACTAAATATAATCTAAATCTTTAGGTATGCATTAGTTGGGATTCACTGGGTAAGGATCTCAACGCCACCGACCTATGTTTGATACTTCTGGTATGCACTACATTTTATTGTTAATTATTTCGATTTAGTTTTTTTTGATAATATTATATATAATACAAATCTGATAGGTTTGTATTATGAGGAATATAACAAACAAGGGTTGTCACAAGAGCAACCACCTTCAGGTTGATTAATGGAATGCAAATATTTCATTCTTATAGTATATATTGTAACTTCGAGCCAATCACAGTTTGTATGACCATTATATGCTGGTCCTTCAAGTGAATTTAACTCGGGACCCTCTCAGTTCACACAACCAACTCATACAATTACGAAACATTTCAAGCAGAGATAGTTGCGATGATTCATCAAATCGAGCCAACCGAAATAGAGAGACAATTACTTAGAGGTTCTATGCTACAACCGCAGCAACTTGCAGATCCTCCTCGCAGACTATCAATAGGAGTAAGGATTAGAGAGCCCATACAAATAGATCGAGTTATTCAGCCAGCTGAATCTCCAAGGAAGTCCTCAGCTACATCGCATCCTCCTGGTCATGTACTAACTCATTCAAAATAGAATATCAAGAAGAAGGCAAAAAAAGTCATGAAGATATTCATAAGACAAGGAACAACACCAAAGGAGGTGAAGGAGGAGGAGGAGGAGGAGGCATAAAAGGAATTCTAAGAAAACTGATACCATAGATCAATGTAAAATATTTTACATTATTTTTTTGAAAAATGTAGTTGTTATATGATTTTAATGGAATATATGCATTTTGTTTAGATAGATATGAGTTATGATATTGAATCTTGAGATTATTCTATCATGATGATTGTCTTCTTATTCGATTTCTATTGTTTTTTGAAAACTTAAGATATAGAGGACCTTATGTGATGTCATATGGAATTTTAATCCTCATTTTATAAAAATACACTTCTATCCACAATAATAAGTACTCATTTTAGAAAAAATTGTATGTTACACGATCGTAAAATAAGAGGACTAACGCATATACAGAATTTTGGAAAAGCTACTGAGTTGGAAAAAAATGAAATTAAATGATGACCATCTTTAAACTAATTTAATAAATTTATTTCTAAGAAGGTTTGATATTTTTTAATATTGACATATATATTGAGATAGTATTGCCTGAACTTGATTACTTTTTATGAGTTTTTAATTTTGGGATGTTTTTAGTTAAAATGCTGAATTATCGGGGAAAAAGGGAGGGAGAGGGAGAAGGGGGGCGAAGCCATTGGGTACAGTCCAAATCGGCACCTAAGGTGCCATGTCGATTTGGGCGTGGCACATCAAATCGACATCTCAGGTACCAATAGATGGTGATTTTTAAATAAAAAATCATCATTTTTATTTAATTAATTATGATTATTTTAATATTTATTTAAAAAAGGCCCACATGTATGCTCTTATATACACATATAAATTATATAGAAATTAAAATTCAGTAAAATTTTAAATAAAATATATAAAATAACATTAAAAAATTAATTAAAATAAAACCCACAACACATTGATTGATTTGTGCATGCATGCCTATACACATTTGCATTATTTATTTATATAAATAATTCTTGCTATGTCATGTCTTCCTGTGTTCGACTCCTACCTACTTGTCCACTATACACTTATTTGTTGGGTATAATAAATTTTGATCTACACATTTGCTTGATTGCTTTATTTTATATTGTGGGTTAATTGTTGAATTTATTGGAGAGGTTCATGAGCTATCATCACATCGACTCAGTGGTCTCGCCTTGTGTGGACCACAAGACAATACCTAGGGATTATTTATGGTATTGCGATAACTAACAACCTAAGTCTCTTTATTCAATTCTTTTATTACCTTTTCAATCATATCATTTTCTTTTGTATTCAGTTTGGATGGCTGAGAAGGTAACAACTTTCCAACTAATGCTTCCAATCTGAATGGTAAGGACATCCTGATGTACTTTTATCCACATATTCTCGAACATAAATGTTTGTGTTTTCCTAGCAAAATGCCATGTTAAAGGTACCTTGTAGATATAGTAATTAGTACTTTGCAACTTCATAAACTCCTTGTAAGGGGATTTGCTGTAAACTTGCTCATAGTTCATATGACATTTGCAACAATATCTTGGTATGACACTTCAGATATGTGTGATGCTACTCTTTGGTATTAGCTTCTTTATTTTTGTTCTTGTGATTTGTCAATTTTATTGTTATTCTTTTGATTTTTAATATCGTCAGTGTTCTTACTATGTTATAATTGTTATCGTTTATGTTGTTATTCTCCTTATTGCCGTTGTTGTTACTCAAGGTGCAAAGCATCACTTGCTAAAGCACGCACGTGCAAGTTCATTTCTAAAATATTTTCTTATAGTACAATAAACGATTGCCCCCAAAGGCCTACTTTTACTAATTAGTTTGCTTAGAATAAAAGCTAACACATATTTTATGATGGTTCGATACTCGATGTGAAATATCAGGAAAAAAACCCTTTCCCAAGGCTCCGCACAAGCCCATTAAGAAATTTATTTGTTAATGTCAATAAATGTCATATTTGTTGCAGTGTCCATTTACTCAGCCGTTGCGCATATATTTATTTTGAGTTTATAAAATTATCCAAATTGAAGCTCTTCCTTTCCAAAGACTAACCGAGCTCCTTCCCTCTTCCCAGAACAAAAACTTTGGTTTTTCCATGATCTCTTCGGATCGTTCTGTAATATTGCAGTGGTTGCCAGAAGTTAGATACTTTTGTTTATTTATGAAGTTTATTATAAATGTTAACCATGTTGCATCGTCTCATGACTTGTAACAAAACTTTCTGGAATTTAAGTTTTTTGTGATAAATATATCCTTTGTGACAGGATAAAAAAAATCAAAATATCTTAAGCAGCAGCTATTGCATTAAAAAAACTTGATATTTGTTTTAGATGATACCTATCATGCCTAATTTGAAACATAGAACCTGGCAAAAGGAATCAAACCCCCTTTTTACAAGGAATCGGCAGAGATAAACTACAGTTGGATAATCAAGGCTAGTGTCCCTACGTTCAAAAAGGACCTGCCACAAGATACAACATAACACCAGCATGGCAGAGGGACCCGCCAAGATTATGGATGGATTCTCCCAGAGATACCCCGTCCAATGCTCCAATAAAAATAGAATAAAGTTGTCACAATGTGACTAGATTCCATCGTCAGCTCATGGGAGTTCACATGTTCCATTTATTTGTTTCCTTTTAGACTTATATAGGATGATATTACCCAACAATACATCATCCCTTCCCGACCCAATCATGATCTAACAACTAGTAATTAGATCCCCTTTCTCAACCACAACCAAATCGAGATATTTGAATTTAACTTTCATCAGAACCCATGGTCCCTGCAGGCTGCAGCTGGTTTAACCAGCAAATTAGCTGAAACATAGACAGGGGTCAATCTAAGATGAACGATCAAACCTCATGCAAACTGTCACTAATAATTGTCATGGTTTAGTTAAAAATTTTCTCGCCATCAGGCCGCCCTGAAACGGGTAACATCAGATCCTAAAGGGAGATAAGTGGTAACTACTGTGATATATGCAGTGTGAATGATGAGGTTAAATAAAACCACAGCCATTCCATCACCCTGTGTCGTCATTCTTTCTTCTAACTTTACTGTTTTAAAAAAACAAATTGCTCAGATGCCACGTAGAGAATCTGGCTAAGTTCCATCTTATCTTTTCCTCGTCCTATTTCTTTGTATTATTTTCAAAGATTGGCATCCCAAGGAAGGCAACTTTCTGAGGCTGTGATGCGTGTCCTTATCCAAATCAGACCAGAGTCACACGCTTGAGATTCACATAAGAACAGCTAAAGCATGCGGACCCCCATGCACCTTTTATTGAGAGAGCCTCGCAAAATTACAATCAGATAGAAGGAAAAGAAAAGCACCTTTATAATCATAGGTGCAAAACTGGGCATGATTTTAATCCCAGCTGCATAATGCATGCATTGAATCCAGGCATGATTCTAGTTCCTAGATCTCCCTCCTTTTTCCACCAATGGAACGCAAGGAAAAAAGACATGGAGACTAACCAACCAAGCTCAGTGGCCTTATTAACTCCCCTATTTACATCTTCTAACCACTGCAGGCTCTTAGCAGCAGAGCATCATCACTATATCATTTGAGCTTAGTATTGGTGGTGGTGGTGCCGGTGGAAGAGAGAGGAGTTGCTGCTGCTCTTGCTCTCTCGCCCTGCCTTGGTCTCCCAGATCTGTTCTTCCTTTTGGGAAGAGATGACCGTGGGATGAACACCCCCGTGCCTTTGGTCTCTCTTCTGTAAGCTGATTCATACAACAATGGATGATTTGATGCTATGAACGGCTGGCTGATACGTGGGTAACCCTGTTGTCATAAAAAAGAAACCATCCCAAATCACAAAATCGGAACTTTTGCAGAAACCCGTCACCAAAATCGAAACTTTCGAAGAACCCACATGTCCAAAAAGCTAACCTGAAGGACGCCCGCGGGATACTGCACTTGGAACTCCTCCTCGTCCTCTGTGATCAACAGCGAGATCCTCTGGGTAAGGTCAGCGAAGAAGAGATCGTCTTCCATCTCCAGACCTCTCTCCACATCCATCTTTATGGGCTTTTTCCAGAAGAGGAAAGCCAGAAACACAAAAAAGAATAAAAACCCAACCAGTTTATCCCCTCCAGTGTATCCCCATCTCCCCCACAAGAGCTGATGTACTTGGGCTTTAATAGATAGATCACAAGCACCTCATTGATTGATGCCTCAAATGGGGTTGAAAGGGGCATGCTATGTGTCGGGGGGTGTGGAGCGGGTGGGACCGAGGTCTGTGGCCGACCAATCTCCAACTCTAGCCACTTGGGGTCCCACGCGGACGCATCTCCCTCGAATAGGAAGAGTGCATGACAGGATATGGTGTGATAGAACAGCGATCTTGGAGGATAGCGGATCCGCCGTGGGAGCTTGGGATCTCCCGTGGCCTTAGATTTAGCGTCATCCATCAATCAGAGAGTCCCACGATGTTATCCCAACGTGGGAGGTCTCTGGGGACAATGAACTGTGCCTGGAAAGCGGAGTGATGGGGGAAAGGATTTTGTATGAGCGGGGGATGAGGTCGCAGGTTTTGGGCTCTGTGGGTTCCCGATGATATGCTCGTGACCGAGCGCACGATGTTCGGGTAAGAAGAGAGGGAGTTCCTTTTCGAGTTTAGTTTTTCGGTCTATTATTGAGGAAAATTGACTTTGATAATTTGTTACTGGTCCTGATAATTTGTTGGATTCGAATCCAAATGAATCCATTGAAAACCACCAAAATACTTAAGTAAGTTATCAAGTAGTAATCCCCATCACTTATATACCACACCCACACCTTGTGAATTTTAGGTATGACACTATGTTGGGGTTGGAGTGTTACACAGTGCATCCCCTCACCTTTTGCAAGGAAAGTGGTACTGGTAGCTTTTGTGTCAGGGATAAACCTTCGCTGCTTTCTCATCCATTTGAAATGCCGATTTCATCCTCAGGCTGGCTGGACCCATCCCAGGTCATGTGGTGGTTTCTTTTATTAATAAGATGAGACTCCATTTTATGAAGAACAAACCTAATTAGCTGATTCAATTATATCTTGCATGATTCGGATTTAATGACGTAACGTCAACGATCAATTGAACAGAACCGATTACCAATGATCGTTCAAATGCTTATGTTCTAATTGTTCAATTGCAATGCCATCACTGTTTGACTCTCTCTCTCTCTCTCTCGTTGATAGCATAATTGCATGATGCCTCCTGGCCATGTGTGGACGTCAGTCTCATCACCCTCCGTGACACCACGTCATCAGATAACCCATGTTCTTGTGTTCGACTGTGCATGCAAAGTAGAACATCTTTAATTAGGGAAGTAATAATTCTGCTAGTTAGATTCGCGTACTGTGGATCCGGTTCACACAAGCTGCAGAAAGTTTTGCCGCCACAATCTCTCTTCAATATCAGTGAGAAATAATACTATGAGGATCCATTTCAACATAAATAGGATTCTTTCGCAGTGCGTGACACCACACATGCAGCTGAGGTCCGTTAAGAGCACATATCTATCTACCTGAAGGCATACATGTTCTCACTCAAAGGATATATACTTACATCTAGGCAATTATTTAGGAATTTTATGAGGTTAGTAATCACCCAAGAGTCAAGAGTCCATTGGGGAAGCCTTTCTCAAGAGTTATATGTTCCGATATGCTCTACTCACTTGCCTTCCACGAGGCATTAAAGTGGTTTAAGGATCTACCAAGAAAACATCCTCATCAAGAAATAGAGAAATAAAAACTGGCCCAGGTCTCCAACGGAGGATTGATCAAATCGTACAAGTAATTTCTTGAGGAATCTTCCAGCATATTTAAACCAAATTGAGGAACGCGTCTATTCATTTTTTGAGAACTCTGCCATCAAGACTTTTATATGCAAGTAAGCAAAATCAACAACTTGTTAGAGTGTTGGAAATTTGGAATACACGTCTACCAAAGCTGAACCATTATTGATTAACCTATGTTTAAATGCCTACCGCTTCAATAAAATGGACATGTTATCCATATAGATGAAATTGAAGACAAAATTTGTAGAAACTTTAACCCTTAACTAGGTACAAAACCAAATTTGTACGGTCACCTGTATCCATAGGAGGTGTTCGTTTGGTGAATAGACCCAACAATAAGGGTGTTATTCCCCTCTCTCCCCTCTCCTTTCTTGTACTGCTATTTTTCTCATCTGTGCATCTCTCTACCTACATTCTACCATTAGTCATATCCTTATTCCACCTTGTCTACACTTATTCCACCTTATTTCTATTCTTCTAGCCGAACATGAGTAGTAAGTGCTTTATTCCAACTTATTCGTTACCCTTAATTTGCTTATTCTCTAACCGAACACACCCATAGAGCACATCGGTGAATTTGAAGATGCATGTGAACTAGGTTCAGGCAAACTTCCCATGCCTCCGCTTACAAGTCTGTGTGGGGAAACCGTCATAATTTTGAGTTGGAAAAACCCACCAATTTGTAGTAAGTCATAGCAAACCGAGATGACAGTTGCGCTTCTTCCCATCCTTAGAATCATCCCACATTTAACAATGGTCCATTACTCAGGACTTCAAAGTTGCACGACAAGCCCTCTTGAACTTGAAAGAAGGCCAAGAGAGCCAAAAATGCAGAAATCGCTAGGTTGTTTACAGTAATCAGATTTTGCTTGTCGATATTACTTTTTGACAACTCTAACCCCTCCAAAATCCAAATGCATTTTTTAGCAACCTATCGACATTCTGAAATAATTGCTAATATTTCCACAATGATCATAGCAACACAAATAAAACCTATCGGTATAAAAAGCTCATCTAACTCTATCAAGCCTAATGCAATCAACCTCCATAGTGAGAAAAAAACCTCGATCCTTCCACCATCTGAGAAGAAAATAGAGATTAAGGAAGAAATTTCTTTGATCAAGTTAGTTTCTTTTTGAAAAAAAGGATCAAAGGTCGTTAATCATTGGCAAAGTGAAGTAGCCATAGTCACATCTTAGAGAATTTTCAAAAGTAATCCGCACAAGCGCATGAGAATTGAACAAACAAGCTAAAAAGAATAAATAAACAGTAGTAGTAGTTAGATCCTCCCCTTTTCTCTCTACTTTCTTCTGTTTCTAGATTCACCCCTTTCCTGAGGTTTCCTTAGAAAAGTTTTGGAATCACCCACATCTTATCTTGAGTAGGAGACCCTCCTCTCTAATATAACACTATACATCCCTCTAATCACCACTATCCCATCTTATTATTGATTCTCAAAGGATAAATGTACTAAGAGTAAGTCTAGAGGGAAGAAGGAAAAGGAACAAGAAGAGATGTAGAGATGTCCTCCCAACTACAGTAAAAGATATCTCCCATCTATAACCTAAAAAGAAGAGATCCATGGAATTCTTTAGTACGAAGTGATATTGCGGATTTGATTTTCGAACGTACTTTACTTGATAATGATGCCTCAATGACCCTCCTCCCAATTGTTGCTCTTGAGCAGTATGAATATAGGGAAAAGAAATCTCATCTCAATGATTTTAAAAAAGGGATGATTACTATGTGAAGAGGTTAATGGAAGATACCTTACTGATAGTAGTGGTGCATTAGGTTGCATGATTTTTTAGGGTTTGTTTGGTTGGTGGGTTGGGTTGGAGCACACCGGTATACCCCTCCTTCCAACCCTCCTTAAAGTTTACTATTCACAGGGGTAACCCAACCTAACCCAACCCAATCCAATCCAGCAACCAAACATGCCCTTAGTTATGGACATGCGGATGCTTTTCTATCAGTTAGATTATCATATCGCAGGTCTATTTCTCACAAGCTGCAGATAGTTTTAAAATAAAACCTTCCTTATCGCTCTCCAAATTCAATGAGAAATACTATGAGTATCTATTTCAACATATTTAGGATTCTTTCATAGCGGATAGCACCACACATATTGTAACATCCCGGACTTAGATTTCCGGTCCGTTATCGAGGAAAACTGGCCCGATAACTTGTTGGGTTCGAGCTCAATTGGACCCATTGACAACCACCAAAAATGCTTAAACCCAAGTTGACAAGTAGTAATCTGCATCACTTACACACTATACTTAATGAGTTTTAGGTATGACACTATGTTTGGGGTTGGGGTGTTACAACCTCCCCCACTTATATTCGGCAACGTCCTCGTTGCGATGTGGTCTATCACTTATTCCCAGTGACAGTGATGGTTGCACACTCCGGGTAGCCATTTCCTCCTATCTCTTTGTAGGGGTGGCTCAACCTCTCGGGCAGTCCTTTCCACTGTCAGAGGAAAATCAGCTCTGATACCATTTGTAATGTCCTGGGCTTAGGTTCCCGATCTGTTACCAAGGAAAATTAGCCCTGGCAATTTATTGGGTTCGTGCCTAAATGGATCCATTGACAACCACCCAAAATGCTCAAGCCTAAGTTGACAAGTAGTAATCCCTATCACTTATAAACCACACCCACACTTCGTGAGTTTTAGGTATGGCACTATGTTTGGGGTTGATGTGTTATACATATAGCCAGGGTTTGTTAAGAGCACATCTGCCTAAAGCCACACATGTTCTTACTCAAGGATAAAGCCTTATCCATTAGGGAAGCCTTTCTCAAGAGGCATTTCACTTGGATAAGACAAACGCTCTATGCATTTTACATCCATATTCTCACATCTTCCTATTTAGAGGCATTAGAGCAGTTCAAGGAGCTACTGAGGAAACAAGGAAATGAAAATCGGACTGGATCTTTAACGAAGGAGTGATAACTCATACAAGTAAGTTGTCGATGAATCTCCTGGCAACAACTATCTAACCAGATTTGAGAAATCCTTTTTAATCACCTTTTGAGAATATATATGGTAGGGAATTCTGTCAGCAATATTTCATAGCGAGTATATTCAACAATCTTTGAGTGTGTTGGAATACACATATACAAAAGCCGAAACGTTATCAATTGACCTCTCGTTGATAGCCTATCGGATAGATAAAATGGATATGTTATCTAAATATATGGATTTGATAACAAAATTTGGGGAAACTCACCCTTGAATAGGCACAATCCACTATCTGTAGGGTCACCTCTAACCTTGTGTACCCTACTATTGTCAAGTTCCACCAATCTTTGTAATAATGTTTTGAAAACATACGATTGGTCTGATTAACCGGTTTATACTGGTTTCGATTATTCAAATTTTAATTAATCCGTTTGGTTCAACATATTTTTTAACCCGATTTAACCAAGTTCAACCGAGGTTGAACCACATTTAATTTTTAAATTATTTAAAATATTGCTGGCAATGGGAGTTCGAATGCATGAAATTTGATTACCCATTTCAAACTTCTAATCAACTATACTAACACTACTTTTTGCATGTATTGGGTTTTATATATCATGTTATAGAGCAACTAGTCCAAATAATATATATATATATATATATATATATGATATGCATGAGATTTGATGGTGTATACGAAAAATGTTTTATATATAGTGTGAAATATATGCATTATCTATGTATTTTATTTATATTTCAAGTATATTTAAGTGTATATTATATATGTTTTATTTTACTTCAATTTGATTAACCAGTTCAACCAATTTTTTTTCACAAGTCCGATTTAATCTGATTTTAAATAATGATGACGTCATCATCCGGTTGAACCGGTTTGATTACATAGTTCGATCTGACCATTTCGATAAGGTTTCCAGTTCAGTGTCCGGTTCGATTTCAAAAACATAATGGGATAATTACACCCATAACCCTGAGTAATTCCTCAATCTCAATCATAACCCTGCATAATCGCGAATTACATGAGAAACCCTATAAAGTCACTCCGTCTCACACTCATAACCCTCCGTTAGTTTAATACGTTAACTCAACCATATGAACAAGTTAATCTAACCAACCTATAATCTAACGGCTAACATTAGCAAAAAAAACGTGGGGAGGGGGCTTCGAGCTTTGGCAGACGCGAGAAGGGAAGCTTCAAGCTTCGTTGCGGCGGGCCTGTAGACGGGGGTTGCTTCGAGTTTCGTTGCGGCGGGCCTGTAAGGTCGGGACTTGCAGGGCCTGTAGACTGGGGTTGCGGCGGACCCATAGACGGTCGGGACTTGCGACGGGCCTGTAGACGGGGGTTGCGGCGGGCCTGTAGACGGGGGGCCTGTAGACGGGGGTTGCTTCAAGCTTCGTTGCGGCGGGCGTTCCTTTGAGTTACGGGGGTCGGGGCCTACAGGCGCGCTTGCGCGCGTGGGGAGTTACGGGGGTCGGAGCCTACAGGCGCGCTTGCGCGCGGGGGGGGGGGGGGGGGGGGGAGGGAGGGGGAGTGTGTCAGGCGCGGTTGGGGGTGGGCAGGCAGGGCAGTTCCGGGGAGGCACGGTTGGGTGCGGTCCGTGCGGACGAGTGGGGCTGGGGTCAAAGGTTAGCGCGTGGGGGGTTTCGAGGGTCGGGGCTTGCAGACGCACGGGGGGTTCCGGAGGTCTTTGCATGCAGAGGGTGTGGCTGCGGACGGAGGCATGGCTGCAGGCGGAGGAAGAAGGGGAGGGGGTCGATTCCAGCTTGGCGGGTTGTGTGGGAGGCTTCGACCGATGAAGGGGAAGGCTCAACGCGGGAGGCATGGCGGGTGGGGTGAGGGGGTTTCCAGTTGGGCATCGGGTTGCCGACGGGGAGCTTCGAAGAGAGCTGCTCGGTGCTGGGATCGGCAGGAGGAGTTGGCGAGCTGCTCACAGGCAAAGGATGGCATGTGTTTGTAAATAAGAATGAACTTTAGTGGTAATTTTGTCTTTTTAAACGGAAACCGTTAAATATAACGGTGGCTCCAAACGGAATATGACACGAGGTTATGTCATGTAAGAGTTAAGCATTACTCGGGGTTTCCCATGTAATTCGCGATTATGCGGGGTTATGATTGAGATTGAGGAATTACTCAGGGTTATGGATGTAATTATCCCAAACATAATTTGTACCCATTCTTTCAAGTTCATTTTTTATAAGGGAATACAATAAATAAAACAGAACATGGATCGCTGGCCTTTTGGAATTCAAATAACAAGGTAAAATATTTGCACGACAAAAATTCAAAGTACCCATTAAAAAATAAAACAACAACCAGTGCTCACCAAAAACATGAAAATGGAATAAGATTGGTGGGTATAATTTCCTCACCAAAGCTCTGAGGGGGTGTTCGATTCGTAAATAAGTAGGAATAATGATGATTAAGGAGAATACAGATCTATTTATGTTTGGTTGGAAAGATAGGAATAAGGAGATACGGGGAGGTAAGGTGGAATACAGATAGGAATAAAGGTGGAACGAAATAATGGAATGTAAATGGAAATAGCCATACTCTTTGGAACCATGTCTGACGGGAGTGCTTATCATCCAAGCAAACAAGGCTTGAATGTTGCGCAATTATTGGCTTAAGATGGTTGGAGATGAAGACTAATGCACGAACAGTATGTTGTCATCACACCACTCGGCAAAGGTTCTCTCTTTTGTTGTTGAACTCCACGCGCACAACATCAAACATATGATCTGAGATGATGTTGGGCATGGAAGGTGAGGATGCCACGCTGAATCAGAAGATCTACTTCCTTCTGTGCAAGAGCACGCTCACAGCTCAGTCAAATCAACCCGTATTTCAATCAGACTTCCCGCTTTGGGAACACCAACTCCACCGATGTACCTGTAGAAGGGAGGAAGGAGAAATCATGTATAATCCCCAAAATGGGGATGTTTCAGGAAAAAAATCCTTAAAATGGGGAAGGTTTGGAAATAATTCCCACAATGAGCATATATCGACAAACCATTTGCTGCTTTGTGTTCCGCACGCGGCAAATGGTTTGTCATGCCACATGGACGACCAAAATCTGTGTTCACGACGAAAATCTGGAACCTCGACCCCCTTCTGTCCGTCCATGTAGCGTGGCAAATAGTTTGCAGCACCACGACAAACCGTTTGCCAATATATCCCTATTCTGGGAAATATTTTGGGCCGTCCCTATTTCGATAAATTTTCTCTCCCCTCCCCCGTTCAGTAAACGTCCCAAGAAATCAAGGATCTGACCCTTTCAAAAGAGAGCAAACTACTGTATATATAAATAAAACAATAAAGGGATTGGAGAGGTTGAGTTTGCAGCAGTTGCTGCAAATGAAGAGTGTGTTTGTCACTAGTCACACGTGGGGATAAGGGTTGGGGAACTGAGCAGTAGTTGTTGTCCGTAGGCGTGAGTTGATGAGTATGCAACCGCATCATGATTCATGTGATGTGTGAAGATGGATATACCCATCATACAAGAAAGAAAGTGCAGTGGATGCAGTAAGCGCGGGTTGAGGAGTATACAACCGTGTCGTGATTAATGTGATGTATGAAGATAGATATACCCATCACACGAGAAAGAAAGAGTGGTGGATGCATGAAAATTTACCAAATCACTACTCTAAAAGAAGAATAGTGTCGCTGAATCGATCGGGTGCATTCTACCAAAAAATTATTTATTTTTATTTATACTTATAAACTCAAAGGTATATCGATAAGTACGGGATGTCGAACGTAAAGAGGCAAGCTGTGGAGAACTAAGGGTCAAACGATAGAGGAATTAAGGTAAATAGGTTTCCTAATTTTTATTTTTTAGATTTTTATTGGATTAAAGAATTTTATATTATTTTTGTGGTTAAATATACCTATAAGTAGAAAAATATAGGAATTTGATTTATATTATATATTTGATTTTTATTTTGTACTTTTGTATTTATATTTTTATTTATTATTTTATGAAAATTTTAGAAATTTCTAAGATTTTTATGGCTTTTATATTATTTTTGAAGTGGAAAACAATATTTTTATTGAACATAGGGATTAATTTTTTATTTCAAAAATAGTAAATAATAAGAAAATATTTTATTCTATTTTTACTGGAAAGTAGGTGAAAATATCTTTCTAACAAGGTATTATACATAGTTTTCTGATTTTTCAATAATTAGCTATGTATTTTTATTTTTTATTGATTTTAGTATCCAAATTTTATTTTGTTTTTGATTTAAATATGTAAAAAATAGTATACTCTACTGTAACTATTTTTTATAATTTTTTAAAGGTATTTATATATTTTTTATGGATTCTATGAATTTTACGTATTTTATATTTTTAAAAGATTATTAAAATAGAAACTATTTTTATTTTTGAATACCGATTTAATACTATATATAGTGTATTACTAAGTATATATATATGTATTTTTACTATATTTTTATATTATTTATTTTATTTTTATGTATATAATACGTATTGTATAAATATTATGTAGTATATTGTATATGAGTATTATTGTAATTTTCTGGGAATAAAGGGATACTATAAAATGTGGAAATGATGGGTAAGTCGTGCAAAATTCACATATTCCACGTGCTAATCATGTGATCTATTCAGCTACTGGATCTTTATGCAAATAGTAAAAAAATGAAGGGCTCACGCGTAAAAATCTCATGAAACACATGCTTAACCACGCGCATACCGCTGCTGTGGATCTATTTGTAGTATCAAGATGTTAGGATGATATGTAAGCTATTTGCCTACAAAAATCAAAATCGTGTGTGTGAGGCCACACGTGCCTTGCTAAAGAGGTGGGGGCGGTCGAGTTAATCTGCTGCTGAATCGTGGTGAAGTGAATTTGTTCGATCGATGAAGATCGAATGGATGTTATTGATTCTGGAGTATGCACGTTCTTTCCCCAAATCTATAACTACAAGCAGCTGCTCTCGATTGTGCAGTGGCTTCAGATTCTGCTTTTTGATCCGTCGCTCCATAAGATGCTCGAGTTTGGATTATCTGCAGCAGAGTTCAATCTATAAAGGAGCACGAGCGGAGCTTCATGCGATGGAGGTACTGATGTGTGATCTTTGATTCAGATGTTACGAACACCATAGTTGATGCTTCGAGTGCGGCAGATTTTGTTCATTCATGGGGAATGGATGATGTTCTCGAGTCTAGGTGCTCAATTATGGAATCCTGTACCCGCAATTACAGATAGGGCTCGAGGACGAAACCTCGATCGGATGTTAAATTCATATGGGATGGGGGGTTGGAAGGAGTTGATCCTATGACGAAAATGGAGGAAGAGGATCGAAAATTAGATCCGAATGAATATGAGATGGTCAAAGATGGAAGAAAAACGTTGAAGACTGGATTCCATTAGGATGAGGTGATTAAATCGGAAAAAGACAAAAAATACATTAGACATTATTTACAAAAAGATAAAAAAAGTGATAACCAAAAAATCAAACCGGGACTGCTTATACTACTTGACCATAAAAATAAACGTAAAGGACTCCACTTATTGATTTGGGAGAGCAATCCTCGCGTTGGCTTGCAGGGACTCTCCAAATAGTGAGTGAGGGATGACACTTATGGTTAGAGACAACACCCGGATTTTCTCGAGACTATTGATTCTAAAAACAATTAGCTACTTCTCAATGAGGACTCATGGGTAGCAGGAACGGTCCGAGTCTCCTTAGCAGAGTGGGTGGTTTAGAGGAAATTGTATAAGGCTCGATCCTCAAGTAATGGGTAGTCGTTTTACGATTCATAATTACTCCTATACTAGCTGAAAGTAGGTGCAACTAATCTTATGGACTCAGGGCAATCTTTTGGAAAATTCAGGCACCCAACAACTCGCTAAATATGTTGATAAAATGCATTGTCACCTAAATTTAGAAGTGAAAAGATTAATGACCATGGTTTCTTGGTCATCATCGAGTTTAGTTGGTGATTTTAGGGGTTGCTTTGTGTTTGATTGTACGGTGTGAGTCCAAGATCTCTGAGTTTCTAGCAGTGACTCGCTATTAGCATCTTGTCATCTAGGGTCCTCTTTCTTTTTTTTAAGTCACGATGATGGGTAGGCGATCTCTTAAGCTAACTCTTATGGCACTGCTTTCATGTGTACATGCCCATTCATCTAGGTTGGTTCGAGACATCTCGTGTTTCGAACCTGAGTTGAATCCTCTATCCTTCTCCAGGTATGACTTCGATCTTGTAGAGTCCTCTCCCTTTTCTCATGTTTTTTCTCCGTCTCCTTCTATCCCTCTCTCTTTGTTTCCATCGAGTCAGCCTTTAGTTACATATGTGGTAGCTGCGCAGAGGGTTGAGACCGTGAGCCGAGTATAGATCATATGATAGATTCAGGTCCATGAGTTGCTGAGACCAGAGTGCGGATTGAGAGTTCTGCATCTTATTCATGAGCAGAGTCAGTTTCTACATCGAGGTTATCGATTTTTCTGATTGATTTAAAGTTCATGTCATTCCAGTTGAGATTTCATGGAAAGCCGCATAAGGAACCTTATGAGCATCTTTTTGAGTTTGTGGAGATTTGCTGTACTCAATTTTATTCAGATATTACACCTGA